>CM046441.1:71989780-72589780 GCA_025506515.1 Flaveria trinervia | reverse complement strand
GTAAACAATTTACTTATTTAAGTCATTCTATTTAAATATTTTTTAGGCAATAAACATTAAAACCTTCCGCATTTACAAAAAATCATAAAACTACTTAAACTTTAAAATTGTACTTGATTTCGTTTATTAACTGCTAATTTCATTTTCAATATTTAATATATAATGCATATTTTCAGTTATATAAATTCATTTGTTTAATATATAATGTATATTTTCAGTTATATAAATTATTTCCATTATATTTAATTTTCAAAAACACTAATTAATACCCTTTTGTTAAATGATAACTAATTTTCAAATCTAAACTCTCACATTATTACAAAATAATACATTCCTAAATCACATCCTAAATCACATTCAATAATTAATAAAAGTAAAAGTCAATATTTATATTTTAGGCAATTTACAAAAAATCATAAAACTACTTAAATTTTAAAATTGTACTCAATTTCATTTATTAACTGCTAATTTCATTTTCAATATTTAATATATAATGCATATTTTCAGTTATATAAATTCATAAAACTACTTAAAATTTAAAATTGTACTCAATTTCATTTATTAACTGCTAATTTTATTTTCCATATTTAATATATAATGCATATTTTCACTACCCTTTTTGTTTAAATGATAACTAAATTTCAAATTTAAACACTCACATTATTACAAAATGATACATCCTAAATTACATTCACTAATTAAAAAAGTAAAAGTTAATTTTTGTATTTTAGGCAATAAAACATTAAAATCTTCTGTATTTACAAAAATTATAAAATACTTTAATTTTAAAGTTGTACTCAATTTCTTTTATTAACTGCATTTCATTTTACATATTTAATACGAAAACTCAATAATTGTATTTTAGTCAAAAATACATTGATAATATCATAATTACTTTCCATTATTTTAGAACTTACATTGTTTATAAATACTTGCATGCATAACTCATTTTTCTTCATCATTCATCGTAACTTTACGAAATAATACTCATGGATTCCAAGAAAATTACTTTTTTGAAAGATTTAGACGTTCTTAAGGAGGATTATACCTTGAAAGTTCGAATCCTCAGCCTATGGAAACGTCAAAGCTTCAAGTATCCTAATGATTTTTTCTCTGTGGAGTTTATAATCATTGATGAGGAGGTATTTACCAATAACAATAAATTTCATCTTCAAACATCCTAAAACATCTAAGTTATGTTTTCTGATTGTTTTTTAATTCAGGGTACGAAATTTCAAGGCAACATTTTAAAAAAAAAATTCAGAATGTTTCAAGGTTTCTTACATGGAAAAGAGTGTTTGTTTGTGTATAAACCGACTTTAGCTCATAATCCACAAACATACAAATACGTCAAGAGTGCACAAAAGGTTTGTTTCAATAGCAACACTATGGTGTCAAAATGCTACAACTTTGATGGACCTGAACATGGCTTTGATTTTGTAAACTTTCACACCATTCTGGAAAATCAAGTTGATGCGACTGAAACAATTGGTATGTTATATTATGTTTTCATTATTTTTTTATATGTAATATGGTATTCTTACTTAATACAATTCTTTTTTATAGATGTTATCGGCTATGTTGTTGGAAATATTACAAAAGAGATGACCCCTGTTAAAACCGGCAATGAATCCCAAAGAATGAACCTTCTATTAGAAGATTTGGAGTTTGAACTTATACATTTTCTTTATTTTATCATATTTTTATAACCTATTTATATCACCTACATGTATTTACTAAGGTTGAATTATTTGAAGGAACCGTCAATTGAATGTAACCTTGTGGGGTGAATATGCCGACAAGTTGATCAACTATGTTCAAAACAATCCAACTGATTCTATATTGGTTATCATTTTGCAATTTGCAAAAGTGAAGAATTGGCAAGGTAATTCTCATATTCATATCCTCTTTTGCTATAACTTTTAATAAATCCTAAATAATTGTATATACTTACTGACTTCGTCCTCTATCCAATAGGAACAACAAGCGTTACCAATTCCTTCTTTGCTGCTAAACTGTTTATCAATGATGACATTGAAGATATTAACTCATTCAAGAAAAGGTTTTGACTACTTTTTATATTTTGTTTAACATATCATACAATTGATTACAATTACTTTGTTTATCAGATTGCTTGCACAATCAGTGGTTGAAACATCATCAAGTCAACGTGGGTTTGGTTCATCCATTGTGTCATCTGTTGAAGATGAATGTCTCAACAAAATTGATTTCAGTTTCATTTCTGATATCACGGACGTAACATCAGTGTGGATATCGCATTTTCTAATAACCTTTACTATTAAATATTTATCAAGCATGTTTATAAAATATGTACTTAATTACTTATTATAGCTTTCAATGTCTTATTTACAGCCAAAATATCTTATAGTTTTGGGAACTATCAAGGTTATATGTACTGAATTACCGTGGTTCTACCAAGGATGCAAAAAATGTAACAAAAAGGTAGGTTCAATGGGTGTTTCAATTTTAAAATCATGTCACTCTGGTGATGGTGCACTTAATAAACGTTGGGAATGTGAAAACAATGATTGTGACGAACAAATTTTGTCAGCAGTGAATACAAGGTTAACAATTATTTTTTTTAATTTTATTTTTCTATCAAATACTTATTTTTGCTGACTTCAATAACTAATAATTAATGTTATTTTGTTTTCATTTATGAAAATCCATTTATATTAATAGGTTCAAAATTCCCATATGTGTTCAAGAGTCAACTGGTGTTGTTACGCTTACTCTATTTGATCGTGATGCAATCAAGCTTCTTAAAATAACAGCGGAGGAGTTACTCGATAACAGTGAAGAGGTAAAATATTTTAACTTTGCATAAAATCATGTTCATGACTTAGTAAGGTCAAACAAAGATCTTTATTATTTTTTTATTACAGATTATACCAAAGGAGTTGAACGTGTTGCTGGATAAAAAATTTGCCTTCAAGATTGAAATTAGCAACTTTAATTTGGAAAAGAATTTTGAGTTTTACACCATCTCAAAACTACCCAGTGATATTTCTGTAATGTGTCATCTTGAAAATAAGTTTGAAGTGGGACAGGTACATATGGCAACAATGGTGCGATACCAATTATACAATTTATTGTTATTCGTGTTTGTGGTTGTTTTTTAAAACTTAAATTTCCTTTATTAAATATCATGATCAATGCTTACATCCTGTACTGTATTTGTTTTAAAATACCTAACATATCACTTTCATTATATATAAACAGCATGTCGACTCTCAATCAATATCAGTCATAGACTTGGAGAATAGAAATGCCATTAAGGTTAGTATTGTTATTAAAAAATTAAAATAAACTTTCAACGTAACAATATTTGTAAAACAAATTCCTTTTCTGTTTCATATGTAGGATTTTGTTTCCTACGTCGGAGATAATGTAACACCACCATTTGATGTTGAAAAGAGTGCCAAGGCCATCTTTGTTGAAGATCCAAGCCCTTCCGAAGCATCTTCAATTAAAAATCTTAAACGTAATCTCGAGTGTGTGTATGATGTTGATGGAGGGTTATCCGAGTCTTCCACAAAACCAAATTCAAAGGAAAAGAAAAATGATGGTCGTGAAGATGGAAAATATACATTGATTATTCCAAAGATTGAAAAGTAGTCTTACCTTTTCAACTAACAAACAATGTTTGGATTTTTAATTTTTGTTTTGATGTCTTTTTATTTTTGATTCCAGTATTTTTGGTTATGTTATTCTAAATGATTGTTCGGTTTGATTTAATACTTATTATTAGGCTCTTATCTATATCTATGGATGCAACTTAATCGTGTGCTTACTGAAGTTTTTATATCTAATACAATATTGGTATTTGTGATTTCTTTTGTATACGGATTTTTTATGCCTAAAGACTAATTTTATTATTGATTGCTCTTAAAGATTCAATATATATGTGACTACATTTGTAAAAAATTTCAAAAACCATATTTAAACATAACATTTATAAAATAATAAAAAACCATAATCTATGGATGCTTTCCATATCAATTCAATTAATAAAAAATCTGCAGTACTTTTACACTCAATTTTATAACCTATCTCATTCATATATCTTCCATTAAGATTAAGATTATTATATGTAGCAATAGTTATGCTATTTTATTTTACATTTAATCTGTATATTATTATTAATATAAATCTGTAATAATTATTATTAAATATAATAATCGACTATATCATTTCAAAAATTCCTTAACTATATACTTTTGTGAACTAAATTATATATGTTGAAAAATTTATAATAATTTATATGCATACAAGTTTATATTTAATTGCCATTATAATAATCAACATATATTAAATATATATGATACACTCATACGTAAATATATATATATATGTTTTGTTTTCTAAATTACCAAATTAATAAGTTATCACAAATATTAACAAACTACTCATTATCTTTCATACAATTATATATGTAAACAATTTACTTATTTAAGTCATTCTAATTTATATAATTATTCAACAAATCTTTCAATTGTAAATGAAAATTTTTATTCTATATCTCCAAACATCTTTACAAACACAAAAGTCTACTACAATTTCTCTTTTCTTACATGTACGAGAAACGAAACATGGTTGGCCTCTGCATAGCAGATGATTTTTCATCACTTAAACTGATAGGAATATGGTACAAGTTGGTTTTCATTACGGTTGACTTTGTTTGGCATGATGTTGATGGAAACAAATTGGTCATGATTTTACTTGATCAACACGTAAGTCTTTTTGTTACTTTCATCCTGTTTTTTTTCTAAAATGCTCAATTTATACCTTATTGTATTATATGTTGCAGAGGAAAAGAATGGCGGCTATTGTTCCGGCTACTTTAGTGAATAATTATAATGACATAGAATTGATTGGATCGGTTTGTTCCTTGGATCGATTCCAGCTACAAAATTGCAGCTATCATGAATACCCAAATTATGAAGGCTACATGTTAATTTGTACGGGTAAAAAAATCCAAATCAGCAAAGAAACGAAACTTCTGCCGTCTATGATTCAAGTGCCAAAACATTTTACTCTCTATCCATTAATACCTACGATTGAAACACTCACGCATGACAGAACCAGACACAAATATTTTACAGGTTTGTTAAGATTTTTGGTATTGTATATTTGTATATGAATTAAAATTTTATTTCCGTATCTACATATACCATTTTCAAATATAGTTTAATGTCAGGAAAATCATTTATTTTAGATGTGGTTGGCCGAATAATAGCCGGTGAAAGAATAAGTGTTCGATATATGTTTGTAATTTTTCTTCAAGATAACACGTAAGTAAATTATTTTAATTTTGTCATATGGTTTTAATTAACTATGTTATACAGTATTATAATAATCTATCTATATACAATTATCGTTCATTCTTTTTTCAGGGGTCACATAATCCAATGTTTTTGTACGATAATAAAAACATTGACTATATAAGGACCCGACTAGCTATCTCACAGAAGTCAGTCATATATGCATCTTGGAATAAATTGGTTCGACTTTCATCGAGTAAGCTTTGGTTCATATATGTTCTTACTTAATTTCTATATTGATATTTTTTTATAAAAACTCATAAATTAAATATATGTACTAAATTACTTTTTTTTTCCGGTGAACATTCTCAGATCTACTAATTTTACTAGGATCGTTGTGGAACCCAACTTGCCAGAAGCACGTAATATTGGACTTAAAATTATATCATGTAGTCCGTGTTCATGTATCTCCAAATGATGTTATAAGTTGTTTTTTACAATTTATAAGTATTAACAGTAATGAAAATTATGTTTGCTTTAAAATATTTTATATTCCTATTATTGATTTGATACTTATAAATAGCTTGGGTTATATAGCATCCACTTTTTGTTTTTATAATATCTTCATATTTCTATCTCTATATAAGTATATAGAAAGTCTGCGTGTATGAAATAATAAACCAATTTTATAATAGTATTAATGCGACAATTATGGTTTACCATAGCGATCCTGTAAGGCCCCGTTCCCGGACGCTTACAGCTGGGTTCTCATCGCACATAAAATGTATAATTACATTGTATTTAATAATCGCAGCGGAAAACTAAAACAACTTTCATTTCCATGTAAATGCTTTTGCAAGTTAATACAACATTCATTACAAAATAGTTTGTTCGCATTACAATGCAAAAACATTAATCAAAAGAATGCCATCTCAAAAGGGCTGAGTAGTCACCCGTGCCATCCTCAGCAAACATTACCTGCCAACTGGAAACACATCAAAGTCAGCGTTGCTGAGTGAGTTCTAGTTTTATAAATACAACATACTTTACTTCCATATAAAACCATTCGTTACTTTTACATGATCACACATTGTACGTACACATAGATAATATCATTATTATCTTCTTCATTCATTCATTCCTTCATTATGACTTTACTTGCGCATCAGACATCATCCTTACCAATACCATGTGCTACACCCCAGTTAGTCGTAGCTACCGGGCCGAAATCAACAAATGAACAGCTAAACGTATGCCACGGTACTAGGAGTAACCATCAGTCTTAGCTACTGGGCCGAAGTCAACAAATGAACAACTAAACGTATGCCACAGTACTAGGGGTGAGCGGTAGAGGTTCTACATTAAGGGTCAATCACAAAGAAGGACCGTTATCCGATGCGTGCAAGACGTTTCATTCGTTCATTAATGCATGCATTCATCATCGTGTTCCTCTTTCATTATCTTTCACTTTACGTTACATAATACTTCGTTCATTCATTATCATAACGCGTAAAGTTATGGGAAAGATAAACATACATCATAATAAGGAACATTAACATGCATCAACATCACATCATACAGGGCAACATCATACATACATAACATACAACATCATCACCATCATCCTACCCAACATGCTTTCTAAGGCCTCAAGCGTCATCTTACATGCTCATATGGGGACCTTTACGTCAAAACTTACATCTGCATTTCCCCTTGAAAGTCAAAAGTCAATCTATACCTTCCTCGGGTGCAACAGCCCTATCCGGGCGTATGGACACCCTTCAGTCGCATGGCCACCATGCGACTGAACATCATGCGATTGAACTCAAGCGGATGAACATTTAGGCGAATGAACATCCAGTCGTGCGAATGGACAATGCGGATGGACCTCATGCGAATGGGATTAATGCGGATGAGCATGTCTGCGACTGGACCTTCAGTCGCATGACCTCCATGCGACTGGCCTTTCAATCGTGCGAATGGACCTTCAATCGTGCGAATGGACATTCAGTCGTGCGAATGGACCTTTAGTCGCATGACCCCCATGCGACTGGCCCTTCAATCGTGCGAATGAACCCCAATCGTGCGAATGGACCCCAATCGCACCCTAATCGGCCGTATGGCCTCCATTCGGCCTCTAATCGGTCGTCTAGCCCTAATTGATGCAGAATGCAGTTCATCCCAACTGCAGCCGAGGGTTTTCGGCCTCCAAACTCATCTAAACCCATTTTAAGCCTAAATCGACCATCCTAAACCTTGGGAATGCATACCCTAACACCATACAAGCACACACACGCCCGGAAACATACACGAAACGCATCACACACATCACACCCAAATGGGTCAAACACATACACATACAAAAACAGGTTTTTATGCTTTCCAGCCCCAAAATCGTTTGAAAACAAGTAAAAGTGGGGTTTTAGAACTCACACAAACGAGCACAACGTTAAGGGCTTCAATTTGGCTTGCTTCACGACGATTTTGGCGACCCGAACCAACCCGAACCGGCACTTTTCCTCTTTTTCTCTTCTTTCTCTCTTCTTCTCTTTATGAAGTCTGAAATGTGAGTGTGGGGGAGAGGGTAAGTGCTGCCCTCTCCCTTATATACTCCCCCTCGCCCGAATTTCTTTCGTGGGCGAGTTTGGTCCCTCGACTTTGGACTTTATTTTCTTTTCTTTCTTCACCGGCTTCAAAATAATAAATATTCGGGTGTTACAAGTCCACCCCCCTTAAATAGGTTTTGTCCCCGAAACCTGTTATTCGTCGAACAAACGTGGATAATGTTGTCTCATTTCTTCTTAGTCTCCCACGTTGACTCGGATCCCTTCCTGTGCTTCCACTGTACACGCACAAGAGGAACCACTTTATTTCGCAGCCTCTTTTCTTTACGATCGATGATTGCCACTGGTTGCTCCACATAATTGAGCCTTTCATCTATTTCAATGTCCTCCAGTGGAACAATCATGTCTTTATCGGCTATACACTTTCTCAGATGAGATACATGGAATGTCGGGTGAATCCCACTTAACTCATCTGGCAACTCCAATCTATAGGCCACCTCCCCTACTCGAGCAATGATTCGGAAAGGGCCTATATACCTGGGGCTCAACTTGCACCGCTTTCTAAATCTGATAATACCCTTCCAAGGTGAGACCTTCAACATAACCCGGTCACCCACCTGGAACTCAATGGCCTACGTCGCTTATCGGCATATGACTTCTGTCTATCTTTGGCTGCCTTCATGTAGGCTTTAATCTTTTCAAGCTTCTCTGTCGTAGCCTTGATCACCTCGACGCTCGCCAATTCCTTTTGACCAATGTCACCCCAACAAACGGGTGTTCTGCATCTCCTACCGTATAGCATCTTGTATGGTGGCATACCATAACTGTTGTTGTATGAGAATTCGGCTAACGGTAAGTGGTCATCCCAACTTCCCCCAAAATCGATCACACATGCTCGAAGCATGTCTTCCAATGTCTGAATGGTCCTTTCTGACTGACCATCGGTTTGGGGATGATAAGCCGTGCTAATATGCAACCTCGTCCCCATAGCGTCGTGGAATTTCTTCCAAAATTTAGATGTAAACCGAGTGTCGCGATCGGACACAATAGACATCGGCACACCATGACGAGCTACAATTTCCTTGATGAACATATCAGCCAATCTCTCAGATGAATACGTCTCGCGGATCGGTAGAAAATGAGCGCTCTTCGTCAAACGATCAACTATCACCCATATGGCATCATACCCCTTCGGGGTACGCGGCAGCTTTGTAATGAAGTCCATGGTGATGTGCTCCCACTTCCATTCTGGTATATCCAAAGGTTGGATCTTCCCATACAGCTTTTGATGCTCTGCCTTCACTTGTAAGCAAGTAAGGCACTTACTCACATACTCCACGACGTCACGCTTCATACCCGGCCACCAATAATCTTTCTTCATGTCATGGTACATTTTCGTGGCACCAGGATGAATGGAGTATCGAGTCTTGTGGGCTTCATCCATTATCTTCACCCGTAGATCCCCAAAATGAGGAATCCACACACGACCGAATCGAGTTCTAACACCGAGTGTGTTTTCACCCAATTCCCCAACCAGACCTCTCATTTTTTCGAGTTAAGGTGATCTTCTTTCAATGCCTCATCTTGAAACTCCTTGATTTGCTTCATCACATCAGAGGTCATGATTAGTTGATAAGCTTTCACCCGAATCGGTTTGGGCCTTTCCTTTCGACTAAGGGCATCCGCCACCACATTAGCTTTGCCCGGATGGTAATGGATCTCGCAATCATAATCCTTTATAAGCTCCAACCATCGCCTCTGCCTCATGTTCAGGTCTTTTTGCTCGAAGAAGTACTTCAGACTCTTGTGGTCAGTGAATATGGTGCACTTCGTCCCGTAGAGACAGTGCCTCCAAATCTTTAACGCAAAGACCACGGCTGCTAGCTCCCAATCATGAGTGGGATAATTAACCTCATGAACTTTCAACTGTCGGGACGCGTAGGCTATAACCTTCCCTCTCTGCATTAACACACACCCCAACCCTAAGTAGGAAGCATCAGAATAAACCACCAGATCTTCGCTTCCATCGGGTAATGACAGAACAGGAGCTTGAGTCAGTCTCGCCTTCAGCTCTTCGAACGCCTTCTCTTGAGCTTGACCCCATACAAATTTCACATCCTTTCGAGTCAACTTAGTTAGTGGAGAAGCAATCTTAGAGAAGTCTTGGATGAATCTTCTATAGTAGCCCGCCAAGCCCAAGAAACTACGGATCTCGGATGGCGTCTTTGGTGACCTCCATTGCATAACCGCCTCCACCTTCGCCGGGTCAACCATAATCCCGTCAGGATTCACCACATGACCCAAAAACTGAACTTCGCGCAACCAAAACGCGCACTTGGAGAATTTAGCATACAGTTTCTCCCTTCTCAACGTCTCCAGAACCTCTCGAATATGACCAGCATGCTCAATCTTGCTCTTCGAATAAATCAGGATATCATCAATAACACAATCACTGATTTATCCAACATAGGCCGACACACACGGTTCATCAGATCCATAAAAGCAGCTGGCGCGTTGGTCAAACCAAAGGACATGACAAGAAACTCGTAATGGCCATAGCGCGTACGGAAAGCTGTTTTAGGGATATCTTGCTCCTTCACCTTCAACTGATGATAACCAGATCGAAGATCTATCCTCGAGAACCAACTGGCACCCTGAAGCTGATCTAACAAATCATCTATCCTCGGTAAGGGGTAGCGGTTCTTCACTGTCAACTTGTTCAGTTCGCGGTAGTCAATGCACATCCTCATACTACCATCCTTCTTCTTTACAAATAGGACCGGAGCACCCCAAGGAGAGATACTCGGTCTAATGAACCCCTCATCAAGCAGCTCTCGCAACTGTTCCATCAACTCTTTCATCTCGGTTGGAGCCAACCGATATGGTGCCTTGGCAACAGGTTGGGCACCCGGTATCAGATCAATCTGAAATTCAATCTCTCTGTGAGGTGGCACTCCTGATAAGTCTTCTGGTAACACGTCTGGAAAGTCACACACAACCGGTACACCATGGTGTTAGTGCATCTACATCCTTTACATAAGCCAAGTAGGCGCTACATCCACGCCTCACACACTTTCCCGCCACCGCCATTGAGATCACCTTCGGGATCGTAGTAACCCGATCACCATAAACCGTTACCAAACTTCTATCAGGCGCTGTCAACCGAACCATCTTCTTGCGACACACAATGTTCGCCTCGAAGTCCGCCAACCAATCCATCCCAAGAACCAAATCGAAACCACCCAAGGTCATCACAAACGGTCTAACAGGAAACTTATGACCCTCAAGTTCCACATCACAATTCTCTATCACCTCAGAAATCCTGGTAGACTTACCTATGGCAGTTTCTACATCAAAGGGCGCATCAACACGCCTACTACTAACAGGCAGCTTAGCACAGAAAGCAGCAGAAATAAAACTCTTACCGGCACCAGAATCAAATAACACAGAAGCTAAGGTCTGGTTCACTAGAAACGTACCGGACACAACGTCAGGGTCCGTCCTAGCCTCCTCCTGTGTCATGGTGAACGCTCTGGCGCTCGCCCTCGGCCCATCACTTCCCGTCTTCTTCACCCCTGAACCCTCAGTCCTCGACTTCTTACAATCTCTGCTCATATGACCATTTTCCCCACAGTTAAAACATTTGCCCGACAGGCAATCCTTCACCATATGCCCTGTCTTCCCACACTTGAAGCACAAGTTTGACCCAAACCTACATTCCCCGCCGTGCTCCCTTCCACACTTACCACACCTTTTCGACCCCACACTTGATGTGACCACACGGCGTTCATCCACCCGTGCCTTTTTGTTACCTATCGGGGCATCACCCCGACCAAACCGTTTCCCGTTCCAGTTCCGATCACCACCACCCTTCTTACTTGCTTCAGCCACCACCACCTCCCGCTCGTCATACAGCCTCCCTGCCAAATCAACCGCCGACCTAAACGTACTTGGCCAGGCGGCGATCATATGCCGGCGAACATCCACCGGTAAACCCTAAATGTACCTCTTGATTTTCCGAGACAGAGGCGTCACCTGATTAGGCACGAGTCGTGCCATTTCATTAAACTTGGTGGTATACTGCTGGTGTGTCATGGTTCCAGCCTCCAACTGCAGGAACTCCCTTTCCAACTTATCCATTTCCCGATGAGGACAAAATTCCTCAATCACCAACCTTCTCAGCTCAGGCCATTTCATTTTCCAATGGCCCTACTACCCTCAGCTTGGACAATGTTGTCCCACCAGCATAGAGCTGAATCCACAAAAGAGTGGGTAGCAAACTTCACCTTTTGGTCCTCTCGGCACTCGCTGATATCAAGAACAGCTTCCATTTCCCTCACCCACCAGTGAGCGGCTGCAGCGGTGCCGTTTCCATCAAAAGTAGGGGGCTTGCATCTCATAAAAGCCCCATAATTACATCCTCGTGCCGTCTCCGGCGCAGGCTCTTCTTCTTCCTCTTCATCATCAGATAGAACCGTTTCCGGCTCTGGTTGTTCCCGTTCTCCAGAGGATCTGTTTCTTTCTTTTCTTTCCCCTTCTCATACAACCTTAATAACTTTAGTCACCAAAGACTGGTAAATTGTCTGCATGACCTGATGGACTTCTTCTACAACAGCCTCCTTTACTGAGGCTCTCAGATTGGCGCTTTCGTCGCCACCCTCCGGATGAGGGGTCTCTGGTTCTTCATGAACCACCCTCTCAACTCTGGGTCTCCCTCTCTTGGGTCGCGGTTCAGCACCGTGACCTCCACCCCTAGAAGCTTTCGAAGATCTACCTCCGGCCATCACACGCACACTAAAAGATTCAAACACCAACACAGTCATTCAAGGGAACAGCTTAGTTTATGTCAAGTATAGTAAGTCCCTAATTACAGTGGCCAGTTGTGATTAGCCACTTACTTTACTCTTTATACCCCAAGTATTACCTGTCCTGACTACATCAGTATTTAAATCTACATACAACACATAACACATACCATGCGCACATAAAACCGGTTAACTTTACGAAAATACCTGATGGCACGCAGCTACTCAGTTTGGCATCCCATTCCCTTTCCGTCCTATTCTCAGTTTAAGATTAGGTTTATTTTGAAAATTTACCCATTTCACTTAAACTTTGGCTCTGATACCAACTTGTAAGGCCCCGTTCCCAGGACGCTTACAGTTGGGTTCTCATCGCACATAAAACGTATAATTACATTTGTATTTAAGAAATCGCAGCGAAAAACTAAAACAAACTTTCATTTCCATGTAAATGCTTTTGCAAGTTAATACAACATTCATTACAAAATAGTTTGTTCGCATTACAATGCAAAAACATTAATCAAAAGAATGCCATCCCAAAAGGGCTGAGTAGTCACCCGTGCCATCCTCAGCAAACATTACCTGCCAACTGGAAACACATCAAAGTCAGCGTTCCTGAGTGAGTTCTAGTTTTATAAATACAACATACTTTACTTCCATATAAAACCATTCGTTACTTTTACATGATCACACATCGTACGTACACATAGATAATATCATTATTATCTTCTTCATTCATTCATTCCTTCATTATGACTTTACTTGCGCATCGGACATCATCCTTACCAATACCATGTGCTACACCCCGGTTAGTCGTAGCTACCGGGCCGAAGTCAACAAATGAACAGCTAAACGTATGCCACGGTACTAGGAGTAACCATCAGTCTTAGCTACTGGGCCGAAGTCAACAAATGAACAGCTAAACGTATGCCACAGTACTAGGGGTGAGCGGTAGAGGTTCTACATTAAGGGTCAATCACAAAGAAGGACCGTTATCCGATGCGTGCAAGACGTTTCATTCGTTCATTAATGCATGCATTCATCATCGTGTTCCTCTTTCATTATCTTTCACTTTACGTTACATAATACTTCGTTCATTCATTATCTAACGCGTAAAGTTATGGGAAAGATTAACATACATCATAATAAGGAACATTAACATGCATCAACATCACATCATACAGGGCAACATCATACATACATAACATACAACATCATCACCATCATCCTACCCAACATGCTTTCTAAGGCCTCAAGCGTCATCTTACATGCTCTTATGGGGACCTTTACGTCAAAACTTACATCTGCACTTTCCCTTGAAAGTCAGAAGTCAATCTATACCTTCTCGGGTGCAACAGCCCTATCCGGGCGTATGGACCCCTTCAGTCGCATGGCCTCCATGCGACTGAACATCATGCGATTGAACTCAAGCGGATGAACATTTAGGCGAATGAACATCCAGTCGTGCGAATGGACAATGCGGATGGACCTCATGCGAATGGGATTAATGCGGATGAGCATGTCTGCGACTGGACCTTCAGTCGCATGACCTCCATGTGACTGGCCTTTCAATCGTGCGAATGGACCTTCAATCGTGCGAATGGACATTCAGTCGTGCGAATGGACCTTAGTCACATGACCCCCATGCGACTGGCCTTCAATCGTGCGAATGAACCCCAATCGTGCGAATGGACCCCAATCGCACCCTAATCGGCCGTATGGCCTCCATTCGGCCTCCAATCGGTCGCCTAGCCCTAACTGATGCAGAATGCAGTTCATCCCGACTGCAGCCGAGGGTTTTCGGCCTCCAAACTCATCTAACCCATTTTAAGCCTAAATCGACCATCCTAAACCTTGGGAATGCATACCCTAACACCATACAAGCACACACACGCCCGGAAACATACACGAAACGCATCACACACATCACACCCAAATGGGTCAAACACAACACTACAAAAACGGGTTTTTATGCTTTCCAGCCCTAAAATCGTTTGAAAACAAGTAAAAGTGGGGTTTTAGAACTCACACAAACGAGCACAACGTTAAGGGCTTCAATGGCTTGCTTCACGACGATTTTGGCGACCCGAACCAACCGAACCGGCACTTTTCCTCTTTTTCTCTTCTTTCTCTCTTCTTCTCTTTATGAAGTCTGAAATGTGAGTGTGGGGAGAGGGTAAGGGCTGGCCTCTCCTTATATACTCCCCCTCACCCGACTTTCTTTCGTGGGCGAGTTTGGTCCCTCGACTTGGACTTTATTTTCTTTTCTTTCTTCACCGGTTTCAAAATAATAAATATTCGGGTGTTACAGATCCCAATTTTATAAAATATTTCTAATATTATATTTAAACATAACATTTAGGAACCAATAAAAAATACCATAATCTATGGATGTATTACATATCAATTCAATTATTATCAAATCTGTAGTACTTTAAAACTCCATTATATAACATCTAATACAAATATTCCATTAACATAATCATAAATAATTAGTGTTTACATAGAAATGCATTTTTGTCTTACATTTATATGTAATATTACTGATTAATATAATATTCCGAGATATCATTTAAAATATTGCTTAATTATAGACGATATACTTTATTATCTTTATTAATTGACATATTTTAAATTTATATTCTAACTTACTAAATCAGTTAATTCATAACATATTAATCAATAGCTTCTATTCTTACTCATAAAAAGACTATAAATTACACGCAAACCATAATATACCTTCTCATGTTTCTCTTTCAATTGTTTACAAGGTTAATAGCGAATTCACAACTACTATTCTACGAATCACCACCTGGCAATTAATTTCATTAAGAAGTAAGTAAATTCCATTACAAAAAAGTATTATTATCATACTACTGGTTTCATATGTTGAATTTTTCGTTTTTTCTCAAACTATTTTTAAAAAACATTATGCTACTATCTTTTTCATTCATATTGTAATATTCAAGAAATGTTCTTCAATATTCTTTTCATATTTTATTTTTGGTTCAACATTTGAGCATACATCATTGGGTTAAATTCATCTTATTCTTTTGCCTCTAACAAAGTTATAAACGAATTATCCTCTATGATGTTCAATATAAAAGAAGTATTTGATAGAAAAAATATTAAAAAAAGATAATTGTTAACCTTGTATTCAATTTGCCCTTTCATCTTTAGTTTTTTATGATAATTGTTAACCTTGTATTCAATTTGTTCTTATTTTTTTGAACAATTACTAGAGGTATATGATTTCTTTTGTATACTAATTTTTTATGCCTAAAGACTAATTTTATTATTGATTGCTCTTAAAGATTCAATATATATGTGACTACATTTGTAAAAAATTTCAAAACCATATTCAAACATAACATTTATAAAATAATAAAAAACCATTATCTATGGATGCTTTCCATATCAATTCAATTAATACCAAATCTGCAGTACTTTTACACTCAATTTTATAACCTATCTCATTCATATATATTCCATTAAGATTATTATATGTAGCGATAGTTATGCTATTTTATTTCACATTTAATCTATAATATTATTATTAAATATAATATGTAATAATTATTATTAAATATAATAATCGACAATATCATTTCAAAAATTCCTTAATTATATACTTTTGTGAACTAATTTATATATGTTGAAAATTTTATAATAATTTATATGCATACAAGTTGATATTTAATTGCCATTATAATAATTGACGTATATTAAATATATGATACACTCATACGTCAATATATTAGATATATATATGTTTTGTTTTCTAAATTACCAAATTAATATGTTATCGCAAATATTAACAAACTACTCATTATCTTCCATGCATTAATCCATATTATCTATTTTCCGTTGGTAAACCACACTATAATTCAAGAACGTGTTATTACAAAATTAATCACGTAAAACGATAATATTTGTCCAACACTGAAATTACAAACATAACCCATGAAAACAGAAATGACCAGTATTAACGTTATATGGTTCTTATATTTATATATTCATCTTAGTTGTTCAGTTTTTTTTTTCTAACACTTTAATGTTAACTTGTGTCCATGTATTACAACTTTTTTGTTTCAAAGGATACAAGATTCTAATTCAAAGTATGAAGGAAAAAACACCTACGTTTAAAAGATCAAATGCCCAATCTTCATCTTCAACTGCACATTATAACATCAATCGTTATTCAAGCTATAAGATTTTGAAACACATATAATGTAATTATCTTTTAAAATATTTTAAGTACTAACATGTATTATCTATTTTGTAGCTAATGTGGAAAGAACTACATTGTCTGACATCTCTAATGGTATGAAAAAATACATATTAAAATTTTATTACGGAACTTAAATTAGTTTATTTAAATATAACATACTCTACTATACTATAATAAATATTTATATGACATGCACAATTGGTTTATAGTTTCAAATAGAGACATTGCTCCTTCTGATGCTGCTCAGTGCCGCAAAGTGAGAAAAATTATCTTGGATAATAGAAGGTCTAAAATCAATGCAACATCATTAAGTCTTCCATACGCTGGATCGTCATCAAATAACTCGACATACATTCACGGCAATCAACATCAATGTACCATCAAATTTACGTCATTCATATCAACATACAACCTTTGATACTATATGTCTAGGATAAAAGTAGTAGTGTTCTACTAATTCTTGAACTATTTTTACAAAACATCTTATTACAAACTACTTTTTCTAAACAAATATTATATTTCACATTAATAACATATTTTATAATTTTTTTTCTAGCTTTTTCGATTTCCAATATCAAAGATACAATGTAAGGCCCCGTTCCCGGGACGCTTACAGCTGGATTCTCATTGCACATAAAACGTATAATTACATTTGTATTTCATAAAATTGCAGCGGAAAACTAAAACAATCTTTCATTTCCATGTAAATGCTTTTGCAAATTAATACAACATTCATTACAAAATAGCTTGTTCGCATTACGATGCAAAAACATTAATCAAAAGAATGCCATCCCAAAAGAGCTGAGTAGTCGCCCGTGCCATCCTCAACAATCATTACCTACCAACTGGAAACACATCAAAGTCAGCGGTGCTGAGTGAGTTCTAGTTGTATAAATAAAACATACTTTACTTTACATTCGTTCACGATCATACATCATACGTACATACAGATAATATCATTATTATCTTCGTCATTACGTTCATTAATCTTCGTTCATTCAACGTGTTACATTATCGTTCACTTCTCTATCCAGATCCGGTCAGACTTTACCCTCTTCGTGGCACTCAGCCACGATTTCTGAGGTCGAATGAACAAGATCCTGTTCCGTACGTTATTCCGATAATTCGGTTACGTTCATTCATACTTCGTTCTTTCATACAAAATCTTTCGTTCATTTACACTTTTGTTCCTTCGAGTCTGTTGCGACAACAGGGTCGCTCACCTCATTAACAATCCCAACGACTTCGCGCTATCCGAGTCTGTTGCAACCATATAGTTGCTCACCCCAATTGCCAATTTCAACGATGGAATGCTTTCCGAGTCTCTTGCAACCATAGGGTTGCTCACCTCATGGCAACTTCACAATAACGCCCTGTTCGAGTCTGTTGCAACCATAGGAGTGCTCACCTCGTAGCAATCTCAAGGATTGCATACCATCCGAGTCTGTTGCAACAACAGGGTTCTCACCTCATTGCCATTCTCATCGATGGCATGCTAACCGAGTCTCTTGCAACCATCGAGTTGCTCACCTCATATATGTGCTTGCAAGCCTTTCCTTCGTTCGTTCATCATTCAATAATGCATGCATTCTTACTTTATGTTCCCCTTTCATTATCTTTCACTTTACGTTACATAATACTTCATTCATTCATTAACATGACACATAAGGCCACCAGAAAGATAAACATACATCATAATAAGGAACATATCATACGCAATCATCACCATCATACAGGGCAACATCATACATACGTAACAAGCCTAAACATGCAACATCATCATCGTCATGCCCAACATGCTCTCTAAGGCCTCAATCGTCATCTTACATGCTCTTACGAAAACCTTTACGTCAAAACTTACATCTGCCCTTTCTCCCGAAAGTCAGAAGTCAAACTACGCTCCCCACGGGTGCAACAACCCTATTCGGGCGTACGGACACCCTTTAGTCGCGTGGCCTCCATGCGACTGAACACTATGCGAATGAACTAATGTGGATGAATACCCATGCGAATGAACGTTTGGTCGTGCGAATGGACAATGCGGATGAACCTCATGCGAATGAACGTTTGGTCGTGCGAATGGACAATGCGGATGAACCTCATGCGAATGGGATTAATGCGGATGTGCACTTATGCGACTGGACCTTCAGTCGCATGACCTCCATGCGACTGGCCTTTCAATCGTGGCGAATGGACATTCAATCGTGCGAATGGACATTCAATCATGCGAATGGACCCCAATCGCACCCTAATCGGCCGTATGGCCTCCATTCGGCCTCCAGTCGGTCGCCTAGCCCTAGCTGATGCAGAATGCAGTTCATCCCGATTGCAGCCGAGGGTTTTCAGCCTCCAAACCCATCTAAACCCATTTTAAGCCTAAATCAAGCATCCTAAACCTTAGGGATGCATTCCACAACATCATTCAAGCACACACAAGCTCACAATCAAGCCACAAATGCATCATACATACACATACACATACACAAACGGGTCAAACATACACACGCTCCAAAAACCCGATTTCAGATGTGTTCCAGCCCCAAAATCGTTAGAAAACAAGTAAAAGTGGGGTTCTAGAACTCACACAAACGACCATGACGAGTAGAGCTTTGGTTTGACTTGTTTCTCAACAACTTTGGCTACTCGAACCAACCCGAACCAACACTTTTCCTCTTATTATCTCCTTTCTCTCTTATTCTCTCTATGAAATCTGAAATGTGGGGTGTGTGGGGAGAGTGGCTGCCCCTCCCTACTAATATCACCGCATTTCCCCAATTTTCTTCGTTGGCGAGTTTGGTCCCTCAACTTGAACTTTATTGTCTTTTCTTCTTTAGTCGGCTTCAAAATAAATGAATAAATAATCGGGTGTTACAAGTCCACCCCCCTTAAATAGGTTTCATCCCTGAAACCTGTTATTCTTCAAACATACATGGATAATGTTGTCTCATTTCTTCCTCAGTCTCCCACGTTGACTCGGATCCCTTCCTGTGCTTCCACTGTACACGCACAAGAGGAACCACTTTATTCCTTAGCCTTTTCTCCTTTCGGTCGATGATTGCCACTGGTTGCTCCACATAATTGAGCCGTTCATCTACTTCGATATCTTCCAATGGGACAATCATATCTTCATCTGCTAGGCACTTCCTTAGATGAGATACGTGGAATGTTGGGTGAATTCCATTTAACTCATCCGGTAACTCCAGTCTATAGGCCACCTCTCCCACTCGAGCAATGATTCGGAAAGGGCCTATATACTTGGGCTCAACTTGCCCCGCTTTCTGAATCGGATAATACCCTTCTGTTAGGATCAGTGATCTATGTTTGATTGATTGACGAGTATTGCAGCGGAATTCAACCAATGAATTAGTCGATTCACAAGAACAAAACGATATTCAATTAAGAACAAAGACGGTTATAGAGAGAGAGAATATCTGCAAAAATATTTCATTCAATATTCGCTTTCGTGGTAACAGAATGTCACACTTATGATTAGGTCGACACCTCTTATATAAGAGATGTGACGTCTGTTGATGTCACTTGATAGTGACATCTAACAGATTTATTTCAACTGAAACACAACTACTGAAGATGTCAAAACAGCTGACATCTTCTTACAAAAAATGCTAAGTGTTATCAGTTGTAACAACTACAGAGAAATATAAAACTACTAAAACTACAACGACTGAAGAACAAGCTCTTCAGTCGTTTTACAAAACTACTGAAACTAGAAATATAAAACTACTGATATCACAACTACTGAAGAAGTACTCTTCAGCAGTTGTGACAAACTACTGACGCTTCAGTACTTGATCTTCAGACTTTGACATTCAGATGTTTCATCAGCTGATGACTTCAGTAGATATCATCAGCTGATGTCTTCAGTCTTTGTCTTCAGACTTTGTACATCAGTTGTTGATCTTCAGCACTTGTAAACTCTTCAGCTGTTGTACTTCAGTACTTTGGTCTTTCAGCTTCAGCACTTGTGTTCTTCAGCTGTTCAGCTTCAGTACTTGTGTTCTTCAGCTGTTCAGCTTTAGTACTTGTGTTCTTCAGCTGTTGTACTTCAGCACTTTAGTTCTTCAGCTGTTGAAGTCTTCAGCACTTGATCTTCAGCTGTTGAAGTCTTCAGCACTTGTCAAACTGCTGATGAAGCTTTCAGCAGTTGTTGTGATACCATGTGGGACTTAGAGGTTTTCTGATATTGGCTCATTGGTTCTTTTGGTCCAACAAACTCCCCCTGAACCAATGCAGCCAAAACCTCTAAATTATTTATTATCCCACTTATTGTTGGCAAAAGATTGGTCTTTTTCCTTCTTGATCAGTAGAGAAGATGACCCATGTAAGCTCCAGCCTGGAAGAAATCTCAGATATTTGTTTGGCAAGATATGAATGGGAACTCTGTTTTGGAGAACTGGACACAGTTGTTATCCCATTCATGAGATTTACTTCCCCATAATGAGTCTGTATGACTCTCGAACATAGGCCTCAAGGAGAACAACTTGTTCCTCCTTGGAGAGTTCTCTACTCCTCCTTCAAAGAAGAACTCTAGACCATAGTACTCAGATAAGTACTTCATGGTCCTGCCATTTTCCAGCTCCACTGTAGTTACCTCCCTATAGACAAATTCATCAGGATGGGTGCCTTCAAGGAGTAACTGGAGCTCATTCTTCTTGATGTCTTCAAGCTTTTTATATAACAACCCCTTTTTGATCATCTTGTTTTCTAGTAAGGCTTGAGGGGTCATCTTTGCTTGATGAGCTTTCTTGAATTCATCAATTATTTCCCAAGGTGAGACTACAATGGCCAACATGATGGTAGAATCTATTGTTTTTCTAACCTGGCCATTGTATCTGTGTGGAATAGTTCTTTTATGGATTCTAGAACTCACCCTGGGGTCTGGCCATACTCTCACTCTCTCCTTCTGATACTGAAATGTGTGCCTGAGAGTGTACAGCCTCTGAGCATGCCCTTTCATGGCTTGTATAGATGATGACTGAGGAAATTCCTTGTCAACCATCTTCAGTAGTTGCTCATCATGTTGTTTATGCTGTTCTTCATCTTCTATCTTGACTCTGACCATTTCCCTTTGAGAGTCAGGTGTGATCATGGGTTGACTTCTGGGTTTTGGTAGGTTTAGAACAACAGAGAGTGGCAGACTATCATCTTCATCCTCTTCTTCTTCTTATTCCATCCTCAGCACCCTTCTCCTCCTTCTAGGTGCATCACTGGATGATGGTTGGGTTGGTAAAGGAATTGGTTTTGAAGAATGAGGATGTTTGGATTTTGGCTTAGAGATTGGTTTGGAGATTTGAGGGGTAGGCTATGTTTGAGTGGGTGGAAGGGAAGGTTGATCCAACATCTTTGTAGTAAGTTTCGCCTTTGTAAGTTTTGCCATTTCTAACCTTTTACTAGCCCCAGCCTCATCAAGGGCTTCAACAATAATCCCCTTGTGGAATTGCTCAGACAGACAGATTCTGGTGGCTATAGCCAGAATACTGTCTCTGGTCCACGCGCGAATCTCCATTAAAGATCTTCCTAAGTATTTTGCAATAAAGCGGATCATGATCTCCAATCTCTCTTTTTCAAGAGCATCATACCCAGCCCATCGGGTTTGAATCTCTTGCACTTCCAACCTTATGATCTCACTATCCAATGTGGCTGTATCAAACCCTTGCCTGAAGAGTTGTTCAATTATTTTATCCATGGATCGGCTGTGTGTAGTATCAGCTTCTTTTACCAGCTCTTCCAAGGATTTGTCTTCAGCAGTATGATCATCAGCACTTTTCTTTCGCTTGTAAGTGAGCAGTGGTTGCTTTTCTTTCTCCTCCTCTTGGGCTTGCTTCTCTTCCTTCTCTTCCTCTGTTCTTTTCCTCTTCTTTTCTTTCACTGCAGTACTCTCCCCCTTTTTGGATGCATTGGTGGAAGGGGTTTGTACCGCAGAAAGTGTCTTTTGCACAGCAGCATCAATCAAGGGTTGTAAAGTTGAGGAAAGCCTCTCATCAATGGCTTTAGTCATAATATCAGTGATTATGGGTGTGATAAGGGGAGGGAATTTTGAAGTACAGCACCTATTTGCTCAGGAGGGTTCTGTTCCTGAGAAATAGGGCCTGAAGCAGAGGCAGGTGGTTGAGTTTGGAGTGGCTCAGTGTTTGGGGAACCTTCAACTGAATGTGCCATCTGTGGGTTGGTGGAGGCAGATGGTCTTTCTCCTTGTGAGAGTTGGTCAAGTAAGTTTTGCAGCCTACTGACTTTCTCTTCAAGGATTGTGTTCTGGGCAAGAACATCGTAGAAAAAGCCCAGGTCATCATCAGCCGAAGCTGAATCATCTGACCTCCTGCTTGGAGCAGGATTTACATGCACTGGGTGTAGACCAGTTGTTGCATGTGCCCCTTTTTCTTGGTACTGGGGACTTCCAGCCTCAGGACAATGTCCATCATAAGCTGTTGCCTCTAGTGAGGTCTTAGCAATGTTACCAGCCTCATTCTGATCATGTGCTGATTTAGAAGAGGTGGCGCCTCACTAGATATTCTAATTCCTTATCTACACCAGGAGATAGAAGTGGTAAACCCCTGTGCTATGGGTTCTCAATTGCAGTGTGTTCCTCCCCCTCAATTGTAGAGGTGTTCCCAGTAGTAAGCGGTTTCTGGGGAGGGGGTGAGGAGTGCAGTTGAGTCAGCACTTGTGCAACTATTAAAGTTGGGCTGTGAGGGGCGGTTGTATGGGGTGAAGGGATAGAAGCAGTGTGCACCTGGGGAGGTTGGTGCTCTTCAATGGCAATCCCCTCAAGTGAGGAAGATCCCAGATGTGTAGGCACCCCTTGTGTGGTTGCTGCAGGCTCCTGTTGAGAGGAATCCTGAGCGGCTATGGCTGGAAGAGTCCTTATATTCACTAGGGGATTTGGACCAGTGGATATCTCCTGCGTTTGTGTTGCAGGGGCATCCTCAGGGGACTCAATTCCCTGAGTAGCCGTTTTGGGTTTCTTTTTGGTGGGTTTGGTGGGGACTTTTGATGTGGAGGTGGTGGCTGTGGGTTCCAGCTGCGTGGGTTTGCGCAGCTTGGCAGCCAATTTGAGTGTCTGGTCAGAGTTGTGCGGGAGTATACTTCTGGCAGAACAGCCGTAACAGGGACTCCCAAGCCAACAAGTCCCTCAACATTAAGATGGTTTGTAATGATGGCCATTATGAACCGTGGATATAGTATCCAACGGTTAGCGGTTAGTTTTTGAGCCATATCCTTGAGCTCCAAAAATATTATTTCTGAAAAGTTAACGGTTGTTGCTCAAGAATAGAATACATTACCTGCTGCCACTTTGACGACATTTGATCCCAAGACGAAGTCTTAGGAGCCAAACATACATTCACCATGTGAAAAAAGGCGTTCGGCGTCATGGAAGTGTTTCTTCATGATAGTGGAGGCACTGAGATTGCCCTGATATCCATGCTGGGCAAAGGATAGATCTGTGGTGCCCTTGGGATATCCAGCAGGAGAAATAGCATCATCCAGATGAAGAATTTGGCGGATTATTGCAGGAGTGATGACTACTTCTTTGTTGTTAACGACCGACTGGAGTGATGGTGTGTTGTTCTCCCCAGTGGTTATAGTAACGTTCATCCAAAACTGTTGGAGGGATTCGGCATGTAGAATGGGATTCAAAAGAAATGCCGTTTTGTATTGGGACTGAACCATAAGATCAATAGCAGTATCGAACTTAGCCCAGACAGGCAATTTAGTAAGGTAGGCAACACAGTTGTGTCGCGGTTTAATTTGCATGGACGCCATTGAGAAGAGAGAAGTTTTGGAGAGGAACGTTAGGTTTGAAGAAGATGAAGCTTTGAAGGATTAGGTCAGGGATATTAATAGGGTACGGGTAAGAAAACGACTGAAGGATGTGGTGTTTGTCATCAGTAGTTTTAAATGACCGTTGACATGGTATTATCCTTTCAGACGTTGAAACAGCTGAAGTCGTGGTGTTAGGCATCAGAAGTTAGAAAACTACTGAAGACCGTGGTTTTGACTTCAGATGATTGAAACAACTGAGGACTTGGTGTTTGTCACCAGTAGTTGTGAAACTATTGAAGACAGTGGTTTTGTCATCAGCTGTTGTAAACAACTGAAGACTTGGTATTAGTCATCAGTAGTTATAAAACTACTGAAGACATGGTTTTGCTTCAGTTGTTTAGAATGAAACAGCAGTTGTTGAAACAACTGAAGAGAAAGTTCTCTTCAGTAGTTGTCGTCAATTCATAGCCTTTCAGCTGTTTCATGCTGTCCTCAACACTTACTCATCAGACTTTGCATCTGATTTTCAGGTGTTTTATAGGACATCAGTACTTATCTGTTTATACTGATTTCAGTAGTTGTAACTACATCAGTAATTTTAACTACATCAGTAGTTTGGAACAGATAAAGTACTTCAGTACTTGTGAGGCATTTAGCCATCAGTAGTTATAAAAACTACTGAAGGGAAAAAGACTCATCAGTACTTATATGTGACATGGGTACCAATGATCATCAGTAATTACTACTGAAATCATCAGTAGTTGTCACTTATTCTAGCTGCAGCATACCAAGCCTTAACACAAGGTTTTGGAAAGTAGAACTATCCAAAGGCTTAGTAAAAATATCTGCAAGCTCATCAGCACTAGGCACAAACTTAGGATCAATCAGACCTTTTTCAAAACAATCCCAAATAAAATGATGTCTGATCTCTATATGTTTGGTCCTAGAGTGCTGGACTGGATTTTTGACAATACACAGAGTTGAAGCACTATCCATTAACAATGGAGTCTTAGTCTCTGTAATGCCATAATCCAGAAGTTGGTTCTGAAGCAAGAGTACCTGAGAGGTGCAACTTGCAGCAGCAATGTACTCGGCCTCAGCAGTTGATGTAGCAACAGATGTTTGTTTCTTACTCTGCCAGAAATCAAACAGTTGCCTAGGAATTGACAACCACCAGAAGTTGACTTTCTAGTTAACTTGCACCCTGCATAGTCACTATCTGAAAAAGCAACTAATTTGCAAGAGTGTCCAGTGGAATACCATAACCTAGAGATTGTGTACCTTGCAAATATCTAAAGATCTCTTGACTGCAATCAAATGAGACTCTCTAGGAGCAGCCTGAAATCTGGCACAAACACATGTAGCAAACATAATATCTGGTCTAGAATTGGTTTAGATACATCAAGGACCCAATCATACATCTGTAAGCGTTTCATCAACAGCTTTACCTTTCTGATCAGCATCCAGTTGTGTGTGTTGCACATGGGAGTAGAACAGGGCTTACAGTTTTGTAAATCAAACTTATTCAAAAGATCTTTTGTATATTTTGACTGATGAATAAAGGTTCCATCAGCCTTTGTTTGATTTGCAAGCCTAGAAAGAACTGTAATTCTCCCATTGCACTCATTTCAAACCTCTTTTTCATTAATGTTGTAAAATCATCACACAACTGGGGATCAGAGGATGCAAAATAATATCATCAACATAAATTTGAACAAGTAGCTTATGCTGATCCACCTTCTTATAAACAAAGTTTTATTCAATGGAGCCTCTAGTGAAATTATTCTTAAGAAGAAAAGTAGAGAGTGTCTCATACCAGGCTCTAGGAGCTTGTTTCAACCCATAAAGAGCCTTATCAAGTTTGTACACCCATTCAGGATGTTTATTATCCTCAAAGCCTGGTGGTTGACACACATAAACTTCTTCCTTTATTTTACCATATAAAAATGCACTTTTAACATCCATTTGAAAAACTTTAGATTGTGGAATGCAGCATAGGCTGAGAACAATCTAATTGCCTCTAGTCTGGCTACAGGGGCAAAGGTTTCATCATAGTCAATCCTTCTTCTTGTGAAAACCCCTGTACAACCAGTCTAGCCTTGTCTTAACAATAAGCCCATTTTCATCGTTTTATTCCTAAACACCCATTTAGTGCCTATTGCACACTTACCTGGGGGAAGAGGAACAGTTCCCACACTTGCTGTTTCTTGAACTGAAGTAGCTCAAGCTGCATAGCTTCAACCCATCCATTGTCTCTCAAAGCAACATGGTAGTTCTTTGGCTCTAGCTGACTGATGAAGAGAGCATAGAAGCAGAAGTTAGACAATTGACTTCTGGTTGAAACACCAGCATTGATATCACCAATAATCTGAGTCATGGGGTGATTCTTCAGTTCTGATAACAATGAGATCTGTGCAAGTGTTTGTAGAACCTTCAGCAGCAGCAGATGTTGATGTAGACTCTTGAACCAAGAATTTGATGGTAACTCAAACGATGTAGAGGAAACAGAGATCTCATCAGCATTTGTTGTGGATGGAACTGCTGAAGCTACAGGAACATCAAGTTTAGCAGACACATGCAGTTGGTCACTAAACTTGAATAGGTGAGTATTGATATTATCATCATCATCAATACCACCAGGTGGAAGATATGCTGCAGAAGATGATTGAGCCACAGAATCTGCAACAGCTGGAGATTGATAAGGAGCATATTGCAGTATGTCCAAATCAAACAACTCCACAGGGTTTTGTGGAATCTTGTCCAAAGGAGATTCATTAAACTTCACATGCGGAGTCTCTTCAACTATCTTTGTTCTGCAGTTGAAGACTCTGTATGCCTTGCAAGTAGATGAATAACCAACAAAATACCCAGCATCCACCTTAGGATCAAATTTATGGAGTTGATCCTTTGTGTTGAGAATAAAACAGGGACATCCAAATGCTTTGAAAAATGAAATCAGAGGAGCCAAATGATGGAGAACTTCATATGGAGTCTTCATCAACCTCTGATTTACTAAAACTCTATTCTGCACATAGCAAGCTGCGTTGACAGCTTCAGCCCAAAAGGTCAGTGGCAAACCAGAGTCAGCCAGCATGGACCTTGCAGCTTCAATGAGGGTCTTGTTCTTTCTCTCCACTACTCCATTTTGTTCTGGAGTCCTTGGGATGCTAAACTGCCTTTTGATTCCTTTGAGAGATAGAAGTCATCAAGTGTATGATTCTTGAATTCAGTTCCATTATCACTCCTGATACACTTGACTGGAAGGGAATACTGCTTCTCAATATACAACACAAAGTTAATAACCTTCTGAGCAACCTCATCCTTTGAATGTAGAAAGAAAGTCCATACAAATCTGGAGTAATCATCCACAATTACCAGACAGTATTTCTTCTTTGCCATGCTCATCACTCTCACAGGACCAAATAGATCCATATGCAGTAATTGCAAGCAGGCAGTGGACTTAGGCTCTTTAATAGGAGGGAATGAGACTTTGTGTTGTTTTCCTTTTAAACAAGCAGTGCAGGTTTTATCACAGTGGAACTCCTTTATTGGTAAGCCTCTGACTAAACTCTTGTGGATAAGCTGATTCATGTTTTTGAAATTAACATGACCCAGCTTTCTGTGCCACACTTTAGATTCTTGAGAAGAGGCTTTGGAAAATAGCAAGGATTGCCTTTGAGATCTATTTTCTTGGAAAGATCTAAGGCATACACTCTTCCTGTCCTGTTGGCTCTCAGGAGAGTGTGATCATCCAACACCTTGTCAATCAAGTGCAAAACTTTGGATGACAGAGTCCTACAGTTCTGACTGGTGAAAATAGCAACATGGCCTTATCACACATTTGACTGACACTCAAGAGATTGTACTTGAGATTTTCCACATGATTAACATCATCAAATTTGATTTCCCATTGGAGACAAAGCCATTACCAATGATGTAACCCCTAGCATCATTGCCAAAATAAACAAATCCCTTTTTTCCTTGAGAGTAGTCATGAAGAAGAGAGCTGTTCCCAGTCATGTGCATAGATCCCCCACTGTCTACATACCAGATGCTACTTTAGCATGTTGGAGAACCCTGCAAAAATAAACAATCAGTTAGTTTTGGAGACCCAAACCTTTTTGGTTTTGGGCCTGGTCTCATCAATAGATGGTAAACTAACAGGTTTATTAGAAACAACAGCCTGAGAGGAAGAAGATGGTGAAGAAGAGGAATCCTTTGGCTTGGATCTCCTTTTCTGTGATTTCAACAAAGGAGCATCTAGTTGGTTAACTCTACCCAACAGATGTTGAACCATCATGACCAGCTGTGTCTAATTTTGTGATAAAGCTTTCAGCTCATCAGACACATTGCCAGTGGAGTTTGATAAGTTCCTATGTTGCACCTTCTTCTTCTGAGCACTCTCAGCTGTCACCTGTTTAACCCCTTCCTTTTTGGATTTCTTTGAGGACTTAAGGGTTACAGGATTTGATGTTGCTGATACAAATGTGGTCTCAAACTCAGTTTTCATTTTTACCATTTTCTCATTAATTTCTTTTTTGTTTGAGTTTGGAACCACTTTTGTACCAGCAATCATCTGTAAGATGATTGAACAAACCACATACTTCACATGGTTTCTTCTTCATCTTAGGTTGATCATCAACTAAAGAGGGTGAAGCAACTGAAGTCTTGCTCTTCGATGCTTTGGAAGCATTGTTTGCTTTCTTGACTGCCTCTTTAGTAGTCTTCAAACTCTTTCTACTGATAGTTTTCTTCTCTTCAGTACTGACAGCAGTTGGAGTTTGAACTTCAGGTGTTAAATTCTGCTCTCTAATCCTTTCAGGACTTTCAGAATTAACTCCTGAGTTGATCAACTCATTGATCATGTGAGTGTCAGCATTTGAACCATCAACATCAGCTGATAGGTTCAGAGAGGGCTTGATGCTGACTTCTACTTCTGATTGTGCTGTATCAGAAAGTAGATCACATGATGAGATGGATTGGTTATCACTCTCACCATCAGATTCTACCTCTGCTCTTGGGGTAAAATCTGTAGGTGGAGCAGTGTGATGGTAACCAATGCCAAACTTCACATTGGAAGCAGATTGCTTACTAAGAAGCATTTCAAAACCTTTTCATGATTGTACCCATCTATCACACTCTACCTGGGTAACTACAAGGGTTTCTTTGAGATCTTTATACTTCTCTAGAAGTATATCTTCCCTAGCCTTATCATCAGTTATTTGGCATTTCAGTTTGTAAATCTCATCATTTTATCATTAAGTACAGACTCAAATTCAGCTTTGTTTTTGGAAATTATTTGTTCTAGATCAATGTTCTTGTTGATTAAAGCTACATTTGCTTCTCTAATAGATGCAAATGCTGCTATACATGTGTCAGAACATATTGATACATGTATGTCCCTAGATCGTGATATGTGATGTAATAGATCTTGTTTGGTATGATTAATGAACTGATATTGAAAGTCTGTTGGTTATAATGTTTAATAGTTCATTAATGAGTCGTAAATGAATTGATTGAGTTTATGATTACTTGAATGATTACATATAATATTATATTAATTAACTAAAACATTCAAACTTAACTTAATGAAGTTCCCATGCGAATGGCTCATGCGAATGAACCATAAGCATGAAGAACCCCATACAATTGACTCAGTCGCACGACTGAACCAGGAGACTGGATCAGTCGTACGACTGTAACATAAGATTGGCTCAATCGCACGACTGAACACTCAGTCGCACGAATGAACCAACCGCATGGTTCAATCGCACGACTGAACCAAACTAATGTTCAGTCGCACGATTGAAGAGTGCCAACCTATAAATACAACTCAATTCGTGAAAAACAGGGAGATTCGTTCAAGTTCAATTCCATACGAACCCTAGCCGTCCAGAAACCTTCCAAATCGTTCTCCAAGTTCATAGAACACATTAGATCGATTCCTTATCGATTTCTAACGTTAGTTTCAATCCTTGATTGATTCTTCGTGTGTTCTCACTGATTGGATCGCCAATCAAATAGGATTCCGCACTATTTGATCCGATATACACGTGATCTCTAGGTATTTCAGTCAAATACCAGGTCCTAACAAGTGGTATCAGAGCTATTGGCTCTTGATTATGTGTTGATTCAATCAAGATTGCATAAAGTTTGTGTTTTTACACTAAAAACGCAATCTTTGGCATCAAAAGTGATCTTGGAAGTTCCCTGCTCATCGACGTTTGGTTTCTACGGACTCAGGCAATCAGAACTTGTAAAATTCGAGTTTTTACGGCCGAAACCGTCAAACCTAGAAATTTTCGCAAACCAGCAGCTTCAATCGCACGACTGACTCATTCATACGACTGGACTCCATTCGTACTACTCATACGCACGATTGGACCTAGTCGCACCTTCATTCGGCCGATTGAACCATTCGTTCGCATAGCTCATACGTACCAGATTCATTCACACGACTGAACCAATCGCCCAATTCATTCGCACGATTGAACCAATCGCAGAGCTTATACGCACGATTAGCTTAGTCGCATCCTTCAGTCGCATCAGTAAAAGTTTGTTTGATTAGATTATAAGTTTATTCATCATGGAAGACCAGATGTCAGCCTTTACTGCTAGGAAAGACTCAAGGATACAGAATCTGTTGCTGCTTGAGAGTGAGGTGGGGAATCACAATAACCACCAAAGCTCTTGACTTTAGATGAGTTTCCCCACTGGAAACAACGTTTTGAGATCTACCTTAATGGAGTAGATCCTAATCTGTGGGAAGCCATTGAGACAGGTTATAGTACACCGGTGGGAGCTGATGGGGTTAAACTAACATTAAGCGGGATGACCGACGCACAGAAAGTAAAGTACAATGCAGAGAAAAGAGTATGCATTGATCACTCAGTCGATCCCCAAAGACATATTCCACCAGTATTCCGAGAACAAGCAATCCAAGAAACTGTGGGATGCGCTAGAGAAGAGATATGATGGTAATGCATCATTGAAGGCAATCAAAGCAAAGGAGTTAAAGAAGGAATTCGATAACTTCTCTTCAATTGGTAATGAAAGCTTGGACGACGTCATAGATAGATTCTACCACTTGATGAGCGAATTGCATACCCATGGAGTGGTTACTACCATGGAAGAAAAAGTAAGCAACTTCGCAGACGGGTTGCCGGATAAGTGGGCTACATTCGTGTCTAACCTGAGACAGAATGGTATCCTTGTAAAGCTGGATATAAATGACTTCATTCTTAAGTTGCGCGAAGAAGCACTAAGGATGAAGTATAGAGCTCAGAAGTCTTCGTACACACAAAATCCAGCTTTATACAACGCCACACCTCAAGCAAAGGAATCTGGAGCACCTCTCCAGACTGCTTTTGTGTCTAGCTCGTCAGGTCCTTCACATGCCTCTACTTCTGGATCAGACACGTCTGGGTCATCATGTACCCATCATATTGGATCAGAAGCTAACGCTACTAAACTGAAGACCGAGAACTTCGGTAATGTGACCGTGGAAGTAGCACGAGAGCATATGGATCTCCTAGCAGCAGTGGTTCATTCATATGATGGACTCGTTGCTGGGAAGATTGGAAACTGCCATCTGGCAGATGAGGACTACGAGCAGGTGGATGAGATGGAGCTCGAAAGAATGGATATAATGTGGGCCTTAGCAAGCGTTGTTCGAAGGGCGAAAAAGTTTGTGAAAAAGACTGGACAGAACTTGGTTGCTACTAAGGACACCACCTTTGGCTTCGACAAGAGTAAAGTGACCTGCTTTAACTATGGTGAGAAGGGGCACTTCAAACGAGAATGTGTCAAGCCAAAGAAGACGGGGAATGGGAACCCGTTCTCATCATTTACTCGCCAGGACAAGCAACCCTCTAATTCTACTTCATCAAACAAGGACCCTAAAGCACTAACTGCTCATGATGATGAAGGACAGGATTGGAGTTTCAGGTTTGTCTCACCAGGAGAATCTAACATTGCCAGTGTCGAGGATATTGACGATGATTCTGCGAGTGAAGGTGATATAGCAGTTGAAATTGCAATGTCACATAGTGAAGAAACAACTGCAGCCGAGGTCAGCTACAAGCCAAATGAGGAAGTCTCCACCTCAGAGACTGAAAAGCCAGAGTCGACAGAACCAGAATCATCTGATGCAGCACTGATGGCTAATACTTCTGGACCAACTCAGGTAAGTACCACTGACTGACTTTTTAATAACCATGCTTGTTCTGATTGTGACACGTTTAGGAAGAGCATAGATGACAAATTTGCTAGGTTATTAGACCATAATGATAACTTAGTAAAAGATTTACATCTGTGTACTGAGGCAAATAGAGTGCTAAAACAAAATGAGCAGTGTTATAAAGAAAAGATAGACCTATTGACCAAACAACTTAGGGAAACTGAAGTAGTGGCTTTTAACCAAGCAAACGACATTAGTTACTATCTTAACTCCCTAGAAGACACTAAGAAACAAAGAGCAGTTTTAGAAGTCGAAGTTAATTCATTAAAACAGAAACTGCATAGTTGGACTAGTTCTTCACACATAGTTCAACACTTAGTAAGAGAAAGGAATAACGGGGAGGGATTAGGCTACAAAGTGGTTCCACCACCACCTGAGACCTTGATGAACACCAAGTCTAGACCAGTAAATAATAACCCCATCAAGGATCATGTGGTGACCACTCCTCTTGTTACTGATCCAGACACCTCATGTTCATCTACTGAATCTGGTAAGAAACAAAAGGAGGCCACTTCAAAGGCAAAGGGTAAATGCCATGTGTTAACCTGGAAAATGAATTTGAAAAAGTTAATTTACAGTCAGGGTCAAATAGAGTCAAATCAGAACCTAAAAGGACTTCAAATGTTACTTTTTCACATGCTTCAAGTCAAAAACCAGCTAACCAAAAAGGAAAACAGGTTAAATCAGTAAAATGTTATACCAGAGAAAACATCAAACATCCAAGAGTCAAAAACTAAAGTGATTGATGTTACTAGAGTGTCACGCACTTCTCCACAAAGAAAGTCTACTCATAAAGTTGATAGCAGGTCATGCTACAACTGTGGAGAATGTGGACACATTGCTTCCGACTGTCATTTCTATCAGACACCTAGGAAGAAGATTGATCTTCTGGACTCTAGACCTAGGTCTTCTAAGCGGAGTTCTCTAACTCCACCTAGAAGAGCTAGTGACCCTAAAGTCCAACCTGTAAGCCAGACGACTGTTTATCATAAACAGGCATTGCACAAATCTGGCTTATGGAAAGAAAAATCCACCCTCGTGTCTGATACTGATAACAAAAAGAACCTGAGCTACCCTCACCTTCTAAGGTCAATGGGTGGAGTTCATGATGTGTGATGCCTCTGGAAACCCAAGACAGTCAAAGCTTGGGTTCCTAACCTAAACTGATTCTTTTACTTTGTATGCGCAGGGTGCTCGATATAGTGCTGACACTAACACGTGGATTATAGACAGCGGAGCATCCAGGCACATGACAGGAAATAGCGCCCTTTTATCTAACGTCAAACAAATAAAAGGAGGGCATGTTTCCTTTGCAGGAAACAAAGGAGGCTATATCACAGCTCAGGGAGAAGTGGGAAATCAGAAAGTTAAGTTTGATAAAGTGAACTACGTTCAACAACTTCAGAACAACTTACTTTCTGTGTCCCAAATCTGTGATAAAGGATTTAAAGTCGTCTTCGATAATCAGAAGTGTTACGTGCTGAAGAAAGAATATATGATCCCAGAAGACCAAGTTCTGATGACTGCTTCAAGATATAAAGACCTTTATGTCTTGGATCTGTCAACAGCTGCCACAACGGATCATGAGGTTCAGTGTTTCTTATCTAAAGCTACTGAGAAGGATTCCATCTCCTGGCATCGGAGAATGGGACACATTAGTCAAAGGAAGATGAATCATTTGATTCAGAAGGATTTAGTTAGAGGAGTGAATGTCAAGAACTTCCAACTTCCTGACTTTTGTGTAGCTTGCAAGAAGGGCAAACAGACAAAGAAGTCTCATAAGGAAAAGAAAGTTCATTCAATAGAACTTCCTCTTGAGCTTCTTCACATGGATCTGTTCAGTCCAGTTAGTACAAGAAGCATCGCAGGCGACGCGTACTGTTATGTGGTCACTGATGACTACTCAAGGTTCACTTGGGTAATGTTTCTGAAATCAAAATCAGAAACTTTGGAGACATTCAAAGAATTAGTAACCACACTGGAATCACTCTACAAGCTCAAAGTTCGACAAATACGCTCAGACAACAGGACAGAATTCAAGAATCAAGGGATGGAGGCATACTGCAAGGAAAAGGGAATTGTGCATCAATTCCTCTGCCTACACACCTCAGATGAATGGAGTTGCTGAGAGAAAGAACAGGAGCTTGATAGAAACAGCCCGGACTATGCTGGCAGACTCGAAACTGCCTATCCAATTCTGGAACGAGGCAGTGGCAAATGCTTGCTATACACTGAACAGAGTCCTAATAGTCAAGCGCCACGGAAAGACATGTTATGAGCTACTTCAAAGACGCAAACCGAATTTGGAGTATCTTGAACCTTTTGGCGCACCGTGTACACTTCTGAAGAAGACACAAGAAGGAAAATTCAGCGAGAAGGCAGTTGAAGGAATTTTTCTAGGATACAACATACCGAACAAGCGAGTTTACAATAACTTAACGGGTCTGTAGAAGTGTGGTGTAATGTCGACGTTCAGAGATATACCACACCCCCTACAGGCAAAGGACCTTCATACTTCTTCGATTATGATGGATTCTTCAAATCCTTCAACATCTCTCTCTCTCCCTCGGATGATGAGTTAGCTACTAGGATGATGTATGATATACTAGACACTCCATCCAGCACACAGGGAGAGTCATCTACTCAGTCAGAAGGGGTAGTCAATGAAAGTGACTCCTCCTCTGAAGATGAAACTGAAGCAAAGACCAGAACGGTCAGGAGGAACAGGTTCCAGTTCCTGAAAGTCCACAAGCATCCACAAGTGATGCACCCTCGACTTCGGAACCTCAAACTCCAACTTCCTCAGATGCAGACCCAAATGTTCACAATCTTGGTTCGGAGGTGACTGTGCCGACTACTCCAGGATCACGACTAAACGTCTATCATCCCCTTGACAATGTTATTGGAGATGTCCGATCAGGAGTACAAACCCGAAATCAGCTATACTCAGCTGACTATGCCTCAGTTATGGAAAGGTTACATTCATGATGGCTTATCGATGTTTTGTCTCGCAGGTTGAGCCAAAATATGTCAGTGAGCACTAAATGATGAGGCGTGGGTGAGTGCCATGCAAGAAGAACTTCTGCAGTTAAAAAGTTAGGTGTGTGGACACTGGTAGACAGACCTAAAGGTGCTAAAGTCATTGGCACCAAATGGGTACTAAAATGTAAGAAGGATGACCAAGGAGTCATCATAAGGAACAAAGCTCGACTGGTGGTTCAAGGTTTTCGCCAAGTCGAGGGTATTGATTATAACGAAGTGTTTGCACCCGTGGCAAGGATGGAAGCTATTCGTACTTCCTCGCCTATGCCTCATACATGAAGATTAAAGTCTACCAATTAGATGTGAAGAGTGCATTCCTTCATGGTGAAATAAGGGAAACAGTCTATGTCAGTCAACCGAGGGATTTGAAGACCCTTATCATCGGGATAGAGTTTACAAGCTCGACAAAGCTTTATATGGGCTTCATCAAGCTCCTCGAGCTTGGTACGAGAAACTCTCGACTCATCTTGTGAAACACGGCTTTCGCAGGGGAGTCATTGATTGTACACTGTTTATTAAAGAAAAGGATGGTGACCTACTGCTTGTACAGATCTATGTTGATGACATAATCTTCGGGTCAAAGAACGAAGAGTTATGCAAAGAGTTTGAAGCAGTGATGAAGAAAGAGTTTGAGATGAGTGCAATGGGAGAGATGAAGTTCTTTCTCGGGTTACAGGTGGATCAAACACCTAATGGGATCTTTCTACATCAGACCAAGTATGTAGGAGACATTCTCAGTCGCTTTGACATGGAGAATGCTTCTGCTGCTGGGACTCCACTTGCTACGAATCATGATATAGCACCTGATGAGAGTGGAGATCTTGTAGATGCCACTATGTACCGAGGAATGATTGGATCCCTCATGTATCTCACTGCCTCAAGACCTGATATCATGTATGCTACATGTTTATGTTCCAGATATCAGGCTAAACCTAAGGTCAATCATCTGATCGGGGTCAAAAGGATCTTTCGCTATCTAAAGGGTACACCCACCCTGGGTTGTGGTATCCTCATGATGACGATTTTGAGCTCACAGCGTATAGTGACTCGGACTATGGTGGCTGCAAAATGAACTACAAGTCTACATCAGCAAGGTGTCAATTCTTTGGGAGAAGATTAGTTACATGGCAGTGTAAGAAGCAGACATCGGTTGCATTGTCAACCTGTGAAGCCGAATATGTTGCTGCTGCAAGTTGCTGTTCCCAAATCATTTGGATTCAACAGCATATGCGGGATTACGGTTTGCAATTCTCGTCTACTCCTATTTTTGTTGATAACTCTGCTGCAATTGCAGTAACCAAAAACCCGGTTCAACATCCTAAGACCAAACGCATCGGTATTAAATACCACTTCATAAGAGACTGTTTTGAAAAGAACTAATAGATGTGGTTAAAATTAATACTGATTTTCAATGTGCTGACCTCTATACAAAAGCCTTTGATAAACCACGTTTTCAATACTTGCTAGAGGTCAACGGCGTTAAAAAGAAAAGTGAGGTAATTCCTGATGAGAATAATGTGTAGTCCGATGTAGTTTCGTTAAAGTTTATTTTATCTTATGTTATCTGTTTTTTTTGTCTGTTACATTTAACTTCATGTTCCATTGCTGTTTATTAAAATCCAAAAATAATTAAATCCGAAATGATTTTAGTATTTTAGAGGGAGAATATGTCAGCAAGTTAATATTAAAAAAATGAGGGAGAAGGGATAACTAGCTGAAATAAGGTAGATGTGTCTGTGATACTGATTCAATACCTTTGGATATGATAGTACACAAGACGGGCAAATCAAGAGGGATTTTAAAATTTAAGTTTGAAAAGATGCAAAGTTCAAGTATAAGTCTGCGTAGTCTAAGCAATATAAAACGGGGAAAATGATAGAAAACTGGCAACTCCTAAGGTGACACAGAGAAAGTAGACTTAGAGGCTGCTAGACCACAAATGATATGTTGGTAGATTCAACACAATAGACAATTAGACCTGATTGGTGATCTCAAGATCAAACTAAGCTGTTCAACTGACTGTGGACTTCCATCTTATCACTGGTTAACACAATCAAATATATTCCAATAAGGGGTAATGAGCATTTAAACGCCACAAAAGTGTGCGGATGACCAAAATTAGAGCAAAGCAAGAAAAATGAAAGACAAATGCAATAAAGCTAGTGGCTCATGTTGTTGGTGCATTTTGTGTAAAATAAAAGTAAGCTGCTCTAACAAGGAGATAGGTTGTTGTGCCTCTCTGCTGTGTGATGGCACTGACCTGAGGATAAGCATAACCTAGATATTCTAGAATTCATTGTTGTTTGCCGCCTCTCTGTTGTGCGATGGCACTGACCTGAGGACAGGCTTTTCTTTGAAAGCTCTAAGAATAGTCTCTTCTTGTAATAATACCCGTAGACCGCTCAAAACCTCTGAGGAATGTTGATTACCATATAAGTGTGGGATCCACAATGTTAGCTGAAATAATTAAACCTAAATCAGTCACCAGTCTGTGTCAAAAGTCTGTGTATGGATTTAAGTGGACAAATATACTGACAATCTTAGTGGCCCTTCTCAAAAGTTCAACTCAATGTGAAGATCTAAGAGTTTCAGTATGATTTCCTTAAGTTGCTAACGACTCTGGATGAATACCGAGAATTTAAGCGTCAAAGAGCTTTAATAACAAGTCCCAAAATGATTTGATATTCCTGTATGATTTCAAATTGATTTGGTCCAGATATGATCAATCTAAGTTAAAGCTGTCTACTCCTAATCAAATCCCTTAGATTTTCATCTTAGGGTTTTATCTCTCACAAAAAGTCCAAACATAAACTTTAGTTGTGTAGTTAGTTAAGTTACTATGTTTATTTTTTAAGTTGTGTGTCTGTCGGACTACATCAGGGAATCAGAAGGGAATTAACTTACCTAAAAAGGTCATGTCTGAGATGGCCACATGGTTTTAAATTTTAAAAGGTCACGTTTGAAGTGACTGAATTGGTTAAGAGCTTACAATGTTATTATCAAAAGTGAAAAGGGTCTGAATAGTAAATGTTAAAATGACTGTAACTCACAAAGTGTGACCCATTCGCAACTAGTGGATCATGGTTATCGACCAACTATGCGATGGCTTCCAATCGGCCGAATGGACATGAAATTGTTTCATTCGACCGAATGGAAGGGGGAGAATGAAACAGGAGACCGACTGAGGCTCAGTCGGTCAACTAAAGGGGCGAATGAAGGAGACCGAATGAGTCAGTCGACCGACTGAGACTCAGTCGGCCGACTGAATGCGATCGACTAGGCCAATCGTACGACTGAACCTCAGTCGCCCGATTGAACTGAGCGACTGAGGCCAGTCGGCCGAATGAACCTAGGTTTAGTATTTAAAGGTCTTAATCGATCGCATATCACTCATCACTCCCAAACACCCCGAATCGCGCTCATTACCGTTACCCTGTCGAAATTGCCTCCGATTCTGATATACTTTGCGCTTAAGATTCTTCATTCCAGTGACGTTTTACAGGTACACTACTCCTTGAATCCTATCAAAATCAGTACATCACCGAACTACAATATCTACATTGGATTGAATCAAGAACCGAACGTTGAATTGACCTAATTGCCTATGTAATGAAGCAATATGTTAAAATTGAGTTGAATAGGTTATTAGTGACAAGTAGACGAGGCTAATGGACCATTACACACTGCTAAAAGACTTAGATTGGTCAAGATTTGACCCACAGGCGATCGAACAGTGGGGCAAGCGACTGGACGTTCGAATGAACTCCAATCGCACGATTGAACCTTGCGATTGGATCATTCGACCGACTGAACCACCCGAATGAGTCCAGTCGGCAGATTGAACTCAATCGCATGCATCAATCAGCCGATTGAACTCAATCGCATGGCTCAATCAACCGATTGAACCCAATCGCATGCCTCAATCAGCCGATTGAACTCAATCGCATGACTCAAACAGGCGACTGACTTCAGTCGCATGATTCATTCGCACGAATGAATCAAACTGACTTTCAACTTTACACTTAGAACAGAAGCTTTCATGTCTTATATACTAATGGTTCTAAGTCTTTTGTGTTCTACAGGAAAATGGCTGACCGATGGTCTCTAAATCCAAAGCACAACATTTGTGCCCATTTAGACCACACGACAAGGAACGGGGCCAAGTTCTCCGATATTATAGCCTTCCTCAAACGTTCACGGATACATAAGGCTATATCTACGCCCTGCACACCTTACAAATCACTACACCAGGCATTCTGGGAGAATGCCTCAGTGGATCGGTCTCATGAGCCATACAGCATCAGAAGCACCATCTTGGGTCAAGCATCGACATCACCGCCACGGACATCCAAAGAATCCTTGAGTTTGGAGATGACTCTACTCACCCCACTAAGTTACACCCATTGACTGTGAGAGGGTGTTTTCTCCGAATCAAGTATGCAGGAGACATCAACTCGGGGGTGCTAAATAAGAGCAACCTGTGCCCTCAATACAAATATCTGGCACATGTGATTCTTAAATGCATCGCTTCGAGAAGGGGTGGCTTTGATGACCTATCAGATCAGATACAGAATGCCTTCGTGGCTCTAGTGCTGAACCACCCTTTCAGCTTCTCTAATATGATCTTCGCTTATTTGATAGAGAACATTGAAACTAAAGGAAGAAGGTTTTTGTATGTACCCACGATTCCTTCAGATGATATTCAATGAGAAGCTGCCTCAGCCCAAAGGAAAGTCAAGATGCAGTGACATTGAACTGATGGATGATACCACATTGGGTAGGATGGTGGTATATCGGGGCAAGCAAGTTAATCCCCAGAAAAGAGACTGATTGGCCACTTAGCAGATGAAAGCTATGTTGCACCGGGGAGACGCCTATGGCGTCACGAGGACAGTGACTCCGACGTGGAGCCGATTGTCCTCCCTACTGATGACTCTGAGGAGGATGACATTGAGGATGAGGCTGTTCCATCCCGAGGCACCGTGTCTGCCTCTGTTCCCTCGGTGTCTGGCTCACCTGCTGAGGTAACTGAGTCAGCAGGATTCCATCAAGATTTTATGCTTACCGAGGAAGATGAAGATGAATCTGATGAGGAGCCATTGACCCGAACTGTGGGAAGGAAAGTGGTTCCACAGAGCACGGGTTGAGGGTTGTCGGTGAACAACCGAGATGATCCGGAGATACAGAGACTGATCCATCATATGCTCCGGAGTCCTCAGGCGAGGTTGAAGGGGGCATCCACCTCGAGGGGAACGAGGAGAAAACGGATGGCTCAACCCCATGGCCAGAAAAAGAAAAAGCGTAAGGTAACCTTCATCACCACCACATTCCCCACACCTTCCACCACCATACCTCTCCCCACAGCAACCACAACCACCACCATACCGATCACCAAGCCAGACCCCTGCTACCACTACTACATTCACCCCACACTCCACCACCATCATCTAGACCTTACCTGATATTCACCACTCCCCACCACCCACTAGCCACCAAACCGAGCCCTCAGCCTACCCCTCACACACCTCTAGATCTCCTCTACCTCCAATAGGGGTAGGGAACAGCTGGCAGCCTTAATAGAATGGTGTTACGACTGCTGGCGGCTGATGAGGAAAAGACCTCTCAGATCCGCCAGCTCACCGACCTGACTGCTGCACAATCGAAGAAAATCGCAGAGCAGGATCGAACTATTGAGGAGCAGGCCAAGAAATTGGCTGCTCAGAACACTGAGTTGGACCAACTCCGAGCACAAAGCGTCACAGCAGGTAAGCATATAGAAGAGTTGGAAAAGGCAAAGAGATCCATTTTGCTTAAATTAAAAGGATCAAAGGAGGAACCTCTAAAGATAAAGGATGGAGAAAGAGAGAGTGATGATGATGATGATGACAGTGATTCTGATGAAGAGAAAACAGAAGAGTGGTGTGCTGATGAAGAGACTGAAGAAGGAGAAGCACCTGACTCTGTCTCAGTTCCGGTCAAGAGCAGAGAACAAAAACCGACAGGATCAGTCAGCTTCTACTTCTGCACCTTCACACGAAGAGACTAGCATACAGGATAAAAGTAAATAGTGGATGTTTATGTATTTAATTACTTTTGTATTCTATATTGAAAACGATGTACTGAATGTTTATATTAACTTAATGCATTTTGTTTGATATATACTAATGATTTGAATGTGAAATGTGTAAATCAAACAGATCCAAAGTACCACAGAGATGAGGTTGATATTGCTCCCCTTCAACAGGTCAAGTCTCAACTCACAATGATTCTTGATCTGCAAGGGATTGTCAGAAGGTCAGTGAGTTATACACCTGAAGAAGGTGAAATATTCACGACCTATCTAACGAGCAACTGGCAGAAATGTTCAGACTCAATCCTGATGATATTGTCAAGGATGCCCAACAGTTGATTCAACCAGTGACGACGATATTGCTGCTGAAGAGTACCCTCAATACGCTGACAACGCGGGTAATGTGGTCCCCAATCTGGTGAGTCCCTAGTCCGTGATATGTTTGAGGTACTGGACAAGATGGAGCAGGAAGCAGGAAAGACCGAAGGAACAGCCCAAGCCTCAAATGATGACGTATACATTCGAAAGGCTGAATGGGCTGAATTTTTAAGGAAGTCAGAGCCAACATGATGCACCGAAGAGGGATGCCTACACCAAGTTCTACAGAGTCAAGAAACATCTTTGGTGTCAGGCAGGATTATAGCATGGGCATATTTTGATGATCTTAACGTTTATGCCGTTAAGAGGGAAAAGGGCATAGAGTACTTTAGATTTCCACATGATCTAAAGACTCTACCTGGATTTGAGCTCAACCAGCTGGCCAAGTTGAAGCTATTGTATGCTGACACGAGAAAAATGTCAGGCTGGTTTGAGGCTGCCCTCAAGAAAGAGTACCACACCAGATGGATTAACTTCAGACCTCAACAATCTACAAGGTATATTAGAAGGTCTGAGATGGATGCCATTACTGGAAAACCTAAGATTGTGTTGAAGTGGAGTCTTCCTCGCACTATGTCGAGAATCCCTCTCAGGGAAATGCCACAGGACTTCACTCCACACTTCAAATGGTGGTACTATGATTGGAGAACTGCTGAAGCTGTCATAGTTCTGAACAAAGGGGATCAAATGGATACTGTCAGGGTATTCGACCCAATGTGGCTAACCAACTTGTCTGCTAATGATGTCTATACATTGTACAAGTGGCCACTGTTCTATGACACACAAGACATGTCCAAGCCCTCCAGTTCCAAAATGTTATACGACTTTGCTTCGCGTTTGATATTCACGCGGGAGTCACACAAGAGACAAGTATAAGAAATATGAGAAGGTAATGAAGAAAACAAGACATTAGAGAGATCTAGGTCCAAGGGGGAGTTTGTTGATACATGTATGTCCCTAGATCGTGATATGTGATGTAATAGATCTTGTTTGGTATGATTAATGAACTGATATTGAAGTCTGTTGGTTATAATGTTTAACAGTTCATTAATGAGTCGTAAATGAATTGATTGAGTTTATGATTACTTGAATGATTACATATAATATTATATTAATTAACTAAAACATTCAAACTTAACTTAATGAAGTTCCCATGCGAATGGCTCATGCGAATGAACCATAAGCATGAAGAACCCCATACGATTGACTCAGTCGCACGACTGAACCAGGAGACTGATCAGTCGTACGACTGTAACATAAGATTGGCTCAATCGCACGACTGAACACTCAGTCGCACGAATGAACCAACCGCATGGTTCAATCGCACGACTGAACCAAACTAATGGTTCAGTCGCACGATTGAAGAGTGCCAACCTATAAATACAACTCAATTCGTGAAAAACAGGGAGATTCGTTCAAGTTCAATTCCATACGAACCCTAGCCGTCCAGAAACCTTCCAAATCGTTCTCCAAGTTCATAGAACACATTAGATCGATTCCTTATCGATTTCTAACGTTAGTTTCAATCCTTGATTGATTCTTCGTGTGTTCTCACTGATTGGATCGCCAATCAAATAGGATTCCGCACTATTTGATCCGGTATACACGTGATCTCTAGGTATTTCAGTCGAATACCAGGTCCTAACAGAACATAATTTGGCTTTTGCCTCAGAGGATACCTGTGATACCTTTGGTGTAGAGGCATTAGAGGATGAAGTATCAGCAGAATCCAAAGCCATAAGAGCTAGATTTCCAAATGAACTTTCACCACGATGTTGACCAGCACCTGAGAACAGTTGTTCATGACCAGACATGTCATCTGGTAAACTGCTCTCAACAACTCCTGGGGTGAAGAAGCTGTGTTGTTGAGGTTGAGTTTGTTGATGAGATTGGGAAGGCTGTGGTTCAGGCAATGCTTGTGGTTGTTGTACAATTGGAGCTTGGACAGAATTTGGTTGAGGCACATAATAGCAGGGATAAGGATATGACATTTGACCCTGGGGAACAAAGTATGCAGGAGATCTAGGATGTGAATAATGACCAGAACCAGCAGGTTGTTGCCCTCTGTTTTGTGGACTAGTACTAGGAAAAGTCACAAAGGGTGCAGAAGAGTTAGATCCAGTTGATCTACACTCTCTTGCAAAGTGTCCTAGCCTTTGGCATTTGTGACACCTCAACTTACTCTTGTCAAAACCAACTTTGGTTTTGCCAGAGAGTCCAGGAAATTTCCTGCCAGTTCTCTTGTAGAACTTCTGAGATCTGATATTAATCAGTGCCATCTGGCTCAGAATATCCATCTCTTCTAGATCATCATCAGCAATTCCTTTCAGATCATCCATGATAAAGCATAAATTGTCACTATTACTGCCAGAATGACTCTCAATACCAACAAATGCATGATCAGAACTATTTGAAGAGAAATCTATATGCTCATCATAATTGCTTTCAGATGCAGCATATTCTGACTCATGACCAACCAAGGCAGTATTGCCTGGTACAAAGTCATAGTGAGCTTTCCTGATGAGGACAGTTTCCTCTTCTGCTCTATCTCTCTTTCAAATGTAAGCAGTTTCCCATGAAGTTGAGTGAGAGATAGGCCTTCTAGATTTGCACTGGAGCGTAGGACAATAGTGTATGTGTCCCATCTCTCAGGCAGTGATCTGAGGAATCTGTTGTTCATCTGGCTATTGGTGTATTCCTGTTTCACCATTTTCAGCTCAGATATCAAGCAGGAAAAGCGCTCAAACTGTTGAGTCAGTGTCTCACCCTTTCTATGAGAGAATGTTTCATATTGTTGGGCAAGGATCTCTCTATTGTTTGCTAAGACCTCATCAGTGCCACCGAATTGTTCCTTCAGGGCATTCCAGAGATCATGAGCAGCTTCATGATGCATAAGCCCTGAATAGATTTCATTAGGTAGTGCCATGGCCAGAATTCCATGGGCTTTAGCATCAATCTCAAATAGTTTCCGATCTTCATCAGAGTATTGTTCCTTCTTCTTCGGAACCATTTGATTGGTTTCCGGATTGTTCACCATAGGCTTATGTGGTCCATGTACCACAGATGTCCAACAACCTGAACTGTTAACAGACAGGTGATGAAGCATTCTTCGTTGCCATATGTTATACTCGGTCCTAACCAGCATCGGAGGCTTGGTTGAGGAACCGGTATTGTGAGGATCATTAGAAGGAGTTGTCATCTCGGATTCAATCAATTCGGTTAAACTAAAACAGATTTAGAACAAAAACGCAACAACCAATTGAACCAGAAGATCTCAAAATAAATGAACGAAAGCGGCAGAAATTCGATAATCTATAACCAGTTCTTGCAAATACACTAATTCAATCAAACACAGATATCAATTAGCAGTTTCAATGATCAATTGTTAGATCAATCAATGATTAACCAGCTCTGATACCACCTGTTAGGATCAGTGATCTATGTTTGATTGATTGATGAGTATTGCAGCGGAATTCAACCAATGAATTAGTCGATTCACAAGAACAAAACGATATTCAATTAAGAACAAAGACGGTTATAGAGAGAGAGAATATCTGCAAAAATATTTCATTCAATATTCGCTTTCGTGGTAACAGAATGTCACACTTATGATTAGGTCGACACCTCTTATATAAGAGATGTGACGTCCGCTGATGTCACTTGATAGTGACATCTAACAGATTTATTTCAACTGAAACACAACTACTGAAGATGTCAAAACAGCTGACATCTTCTTACAAAAAATGCTAAGTGTTATCAGTTGTAACAACTACAGAGAAATATAAAACTACTGAAACTACAACGACTGAAGAACAAGCTCTTCAGTCGTTTTACAAAACTACTGAAACTAGAAATATAAAACTACTGATATCACAACTACTGAGAAGTACTCTTCAGCAGTTGTGACAAACTACTGACGCTTCAGTACTTGATCTTCAGACTTTGACCTTCAGATGTTTCATCAGCTGATGACTTCAGTAGATATCATCAGCTGATGTCTTCAGTCTTTGTCTTCAGACTTTGTACATCAGTTGTTGATCTTCAGCACTTGTAAACTCTTCAGCTGTTGTACTTCAGTACTTTGGTCTTTCAGCTTCAGCACTTGTGTTCTTCAGCTGTTCAGCTTCAGTACTTGTGTTCTTCAGCTGTTCAGCTTCAGTACTTGTGTTCTTCAGCTGTTGTACTTCAGCATTTTAGTTCTTCAACTGTTGAAGTCTTCAGCGCTTGATCTTCAGCTGTTGAAGTCTTCAGCACTTGTCAAACTGCTGATGAAGCTTTCAGCAGTTGTTGTGATACCATGTGGGACTTAGAGGTTTTCTGATCTTGGCTCATTGGTTCTTTTGGTCCAACACCTTCCAAGGTGAGACCTTCAACATAACCCGGTCACCCACCTGGAACTCAATTGGCCTGCGTCGTTTATCAGCATACGACTTCTGTCTATCTTTGGCTACCTTCATAAGGCTTTGATCTTTTCAATCTTCTCAGTCGTAGCCTCGATTACCTCGATGCTTCCCAATTCCTTCTAACCAATATCACCCCAACAAACGGGCGTTCTGCATCTCCTACCGTATAGCATCTCATATGGTGGCATACCAATACTGGCATGATAGCTGTTGTTGTAGGAGAATTCAGCTAACGGTGGGTGGTCATCCCAACTTCCACCAAAATCAATCACACATGCTCGAAGCATTTCTTCCAGTGTCTGAATGGTCCTTTCTGATCGACCATCGGTTTGAGGATGATAAGTCGTGCTAATATGTAACCTCGTCCCTATAGCGTCGTGGAATTTCTTCCAAAATTTGGATGTAAACCGAGTGTCACGATCAGACACAATAGACACCGGCACACCATGACGAGTTACAATTTCCCTGATGAACAGATTAGCCAACCTCTCAGATGAATACATCTCGTGAATTGATAGAAAGTGAGCACTTTTCGTCAGACGATCAACTATCACCCATATGGCATCATACCCCTTCGGAGTACGCGGTAGCTTTGTAATGAAGTCCATGGTGATGTGCTCCCACTTCCATTCTAGTATATCCAAAGGTTGGATCTTCCCATACGGCTTTTGGTGCTCGGCCTTCACCTGTAAGCAAGTAAGGCACTTACTCACATACTCCACCACGTCACGCTTCATACCCGGCCACCAATAATCTTTCTTCATATCATGGTACATTTTCGTGGCACCAGGATGAATGGAGTATCGAGTCTTGTGAGCTTCATCCATGATCTTCACCCGTAGATCCCCAAAATGAGGAATCCACACACGACCGAATCGGGTACTAACACCGAGTGTGTTTTCACCCAATTCCGCGACCAGACCTCTCATTCTTTCAGAGTTAAGATGATCTTCTTTCAATGCCTCATCTTGGAACTCTTTGACTTGCTTCATTACATCGGAGGTCATGATCAACTGATATGCTTTCACCCGAATCGGCTCGGGTCTCTCCTTTCGGCTAAGGGCGTCAGCCACTACATTGGCCTTGCCCGGATGGTAGTGGATCTCACAATCATAGTCCTTTATAAGTTCCAACCACCGTCTCTGCCTCATGTTCAGATCCTTCTGCTCGAAGAAGTACTTCAGACTCTTGTGGTCAGTGAATATGGTGCACTTCGTCCCGTAGAGGTAGTGCCTCCAAATCTTCAACGCAAAGACCACGGTTGCTAGCTCCAAGTCATGAGTAGGATAATTGAACTCATGAACCTTTAATTGTCGAGATGCATAGGCTATAACCTTTCCTCTTTGCATTAACACACACCCCAACCCTGAGTAGGAAGCATCAGAATAAACCACCAGATCTTCGCTTCCATCGGGTAACGACAGGACAAGAGCTTGAGTCAATCTTGCCTTCAACTCTTCGAACGCCTTCTCTTGAGCTTGACCCCATACGAACTTCACATCCTTTCGGGTCAACTTAGTTAGTGGAGAAGCAATCTTAGAGAAGTCTTGGATAAATCTTCTATAGTAGCCCGCCAAACCCAAGAAACTACGAATCTCGGTTGGCGTCTTTGGTGACTTCCATTGCATAACCGCCTCCACTTTTGCCGGGTCCACCATTATCCCGTCAGGATTCACCACATGACCCAAAAACTGAACTTCGCGCAACCAAAACGCGCACTCGGAGAATTTAGCATACAATTTCTCCCTTCTCAACGTCTCTAGAACCTCCCGAATGTGATTGGCATGCTCTACTTCGCTCCTCGAGTAAATCAGGATATCATCAATAAACACAATCACTGATTTATCCAGCATCGGCCGACACACACGATTCATCAAATCCATAAAAGCAGCTGGCGCGTTGGTCAAACCAAAGACATGACAAGAACTCGTAATGATCATAGCGCGTACGAAAAGCTGTTTTAGGAATATCTTGCTCCTTCACCTTCAGCTGATGATAACCAGATCGAAGATCTATTCTCGAGAACCAACTGGCACCCTGAAGCTGATCGAACAAACCATCTATCCTCAGTAAGGGGTATCGGTTCTTCACTGTCAACTTGTTCAGCTCGCGGTAGTCAATGCACATCCTCATACTACCGTCCTTCTTCTTTACAAACAGGACCGGAGCACCCCAAGGAGAGATACTCGGTCTAATGAACCCCTTATCAAGTAACTCTTGCAACTGTTCCATCAACTCTTTCATCTCCGTCGGAGCTAACTGATATGGTGCCTTGGCAACGGTTTGGGCACCCGGTATCAGATCAATCTGAAATTCAATTTCTCTGTCAGGTGGTACCCCTGGTAAATCTTCTGGGAACACGTCTAGAAAGTCACACACAACGGTACATCAGACAGTTGTGGTGTTGGTGCATCTACATCCTTTACATAAGCCAAGTAGGCACTACATCCACGCCTCATACAATTTCCCGCTACCGCCATTGAGATCACCTTCGGGATCGTCGTGACTCGATTACCATAAACCGTTACCAAACTTCCGTCAGGCGCTGTCAACCGAATCATCTTCTTGCGACACACAATGTTCACCTCGAAGTCCGCCAACCAATCCATCCCAAGAACCAAATCAAAACCACCTAAGGCCATCACGAATGGTCTAACAGGAAACTTATGACCCTCAAGTTCCATATCACAATTCTCTATCATCTCAGAAATCCTGGTAGACTTACCTATGGCAGTTTCTACCTCAAAGGGCGCATCAACACGTCTACTACTAACAGGCAGCTTAGCACAGAAAGCAGCAGAAGTAAAACTCTTACTAGCACCAGAATCAAATAGCACAGAAGCTAAAGTTTGGTTCACCAGAAACGTACTGGACATGACATCAGGGTCTGTCCTAGCTTCCTCTTGTGTCATGGTAAATGCCCTGGCGCTCGCCCTCGGTCCTTCACCTGCAGTTCTCTTCATCCCAGAACTCTCAGCCCTCGACTTCTTACAATCCTTACTTACGTGACCCTCTTCACCACAGTTATAGCACCGGACTATACGACAGTCCCTTGCCAGGTGCCCCGCCTTCCCACATTTGAAGCACAAGTTTGACCCAAACCTACATTCCCCACTGTGCTCCCTTCCACACTTGCCACACCTTTTCGCCCCCGCACTTGATTTGACCACACGGCGATCATCCGCTCGTGCCTTCTTATTACCCGTTGAGGCATCACCCCGACCAAACCTCTTCCCCTGCCAATTTCGACCACCACCGCTCTTCTTGCCACCCTCAGTCACCACCATTGTTCTCTCATCGTACAGTCTCCCTGCCAAATCCACCGCCGACCTAAACGTACTCGGCCGGGCAGCGATCATGTGCCTGCGAATATCTGTTGGCAAACCCTGAATGTATCTTTTAATCTTTCGTGACAAAGGTGTCACCTGATCCGGCACCAGACGTGCCATCTCGTTGAATTTCGTGGGGTACTGCTGGTGCGTCATAGCTCCCGCCTCCAGTTGCAAGAACTCCCTTTCGACCTTGTCCATTTCCCGATGAGGACAAAACTCCTCAATCACCAACTTTCTCAGTTCAGGCCATCTCATCCTCCCGATGGCCCTGCTACCCTCTGCTTGGACAATGTTGTCCCACCAACACAAGGCCGAATCCACAAAAGAGTGGGTAGCGAACTTCACCTTTTGGTCTTCCCGGCACTCGCTGATATCGAGAACAGCCTCCATTTCCCTCACCCACCGGTGAGCAGCTGCAGCAGTGCCATTTCCGTCGAAAGTAGGGGGCTTGCATCTCATAAAAGCCCCATAATTGCATCCTCGTGCCGTCTCCAGCGCAGGCTCTTCTTCTTCCTCTTCGTCATCAGATAGAACCGTTTCCGGCTCTGGTTGTTCCCGTTCTCCAGATGATCTGTTTCTTTCCTTCCTTTCCCCTTCTCTTACCGCCTTGATCACTTCGGTCACCACAGACGGTAGGATCATCTGCATGACCTGATGAACTTCTTCCACCACAGCCTCCTTTACTAAGGCTCTCAGATTGGCGCTCTCGTCTCCACCCTCCGGATGAGGGGTTTCTGGTTCTTCATGAACCACTTTCTCAACTCTGGGTCTCCCTCTCTTGGGTCGCGGTTCAACACCGTGACCTCCACCCCTTGAAGCTTTCGAAGATCTTCCACCGGCCATCACACGCACACTGAAAGATTCAAATAGCAACACGGTCATTCAAGGGAACAGCTTAGTTTATGTTAAGTACCGTAAGTCCCTAATTATAGTGGCCAGTTGTGATTAGCCACTTACTTTACTCTTCATACCCCAAGCATTACCTGTCCTGACTACATCAGTATTTAAATCTACATACAACACATAACCACATACCATGCGCACATAGAACCGGTTAACTTTACGAAAATACCTGATGGCACGCAGCTATTCTCATTGGCATTCCACTCCTATTCCGTCCCATTCTCATTTTAAGTTAAGGTTTATTTTGAAAATTTACCCACTTCACTTAAACTTTGGCTCTGATACCAACTTGTAAGGCCCCGTTCCCGGGACGCTTACAGCTGCGTTCTCATCGCACATAAAACGTATAATTACATTTGTATTTCATAAAATCGCAGCGGAAAACTAAAACAATCTTTCATTTCCATGTAAATGCTTTTGCAAATTAATACAACATTCATTACAAAATAGCTTGTTCGCATTACGATGCAAAAACATTAATCAAAAGAATGTCATCCCAAAAGAGCTGAGTAGTCGCCCGTGCCATCCTCAGCAATCATTACCTGCCAACTGGAAACACATCAAAGTCAGCGTTGCTGAGTGAGTTCTAGTTGTATAAATAAAACATACTTTACTTTACATTCGTTCGCGATCATACATCATACGTACATACAGATAATATCATTATTATCTTCGTCATTACGTTCATTAATCTTCGTTCATTCAACATGTTACATTATCGTTCACTTCTCTATCTAGATCCGGTCAAACTTTACCCTCTTCGTGGCACTCAGCCACGATTTCTGAGGTCGAATGACCAAGATCCTGTTCCGTACGTTATTCCGATAATTCAGTTACATTCATTCATACTTCGTTCTTTCATACAAAATCTTTCGTTCATTTACACTTTCATTCCTTCGAGTCTGTTGCGACAACAGGGTCGCTCACCTCATTAACAATCCCAACGACTTCGCGCTATCCGAGTCTGTTGCAACCATATAGTTGCTCACCCCATTGCCAATTTCAACGATGGCATGCTTTCCGAGTCTCTTGCAACCATAGGGTTGCTCACCTCATGGCAACTTCACAATAACGCCCTATCCGAGTCTGTTGCAACCATAGGAGTGCTCACCTCGTAGCAATCTCAAGGATTGCATACCATCCGAGTCTGTTACAACAACAGGGTTGCTCACCTCATTGCCATTCTCATCAATGGCACGCTAACCGAGTCTCTTGCAACCATCGAGTTGCTCACCTCATATATGTGCTTGCAAGCCTTTCCTTCGTTCGTTCATCATTCAATAATGCATGCATTCTTACTTTATGTTCCCCTTTCATTATCTTTCACTTTACGTTACATAATACTTTATTCATTCATTAACATGACACGTAAGGCCACCAGAAAGATAAACATACATCATAATAAGGAACATAGCATACGCTATCATCACCATCATACAGGGCAACATCATACATACGTAACAAGCCTAAACATGCAACATCATTATCGTCATGCCCAACATGCTCTCTAAGGCCTCAATCGTCATCTTACATGCTCTTACAAAAACCTTTACGTCAAAACTTACATCTGCCCTTTCTCCCGAAAGTCAAAAGTCAAACTACACTCCCCACGGTTGCAACAACCCTATTTGGGCGTACGGACACCCTTTAGTCGCGTGGCCTCCATGCGACTGAACACTATGCGAATGAACTAATGCGGATGAATACCCATGCGATGGGATTAATGCGATGAGCACTTATGCGACTGGACCTTCACTCGCATGACCTCCATGCGACTGGCCTTTCAATCGTGCGAATGGACATTCAATCGTGCGAATGGACACCAATCGCACCCTAATCGGCCGTATGGCCTCCATTCGGCCTCCAGTCGGTCGCCTAACCCTAGCTGATGCAGAATGCAGTTCATCCCGACTGCAGCCGAGGGTTTTCGGCCTCCAAACCCATCTAAACCCATTTTAAGCCTAAATCGACCATCCTAAACCTTAGGGATGCATACCACAACACCATTCAAGCACACACAAGCTCACAATCAAGCCCAAACGCATCATACATACACATACACATACACAAACGGGTCAAACATACACACGCTCCAAAAACCCGATTTCAGATGTGTTCCAGCCCCAAAATCGTTAGAAAACAAGTAAAAGTGGGGTTCTAGAACTCACACAAACGACCACGACGAGTAGAGCTTCGGTTTGACTTGTTTCTCAACAACTTTGGCTACTCGAACCAACCCGAACCAACACTTTTCCTCTTATTCTTCTCCTTTCTCTCTCTTCTCTCTATGAAATCTGAAATATGGGGTGTGTGGGGAGAGTGGGCTGCCCTCTCCCTACTAATATCACCACATTTCCCCATTTTCTTCGTTGGCGAGTTTGGTCCCTCGACTTGAACTTTATTTTCTTTTCTTCTTTAGTCGGCTTCAAAATAAATGAATAAATAATCGGGTGTTACATACAACTCAATTATCAAATAGTCGAAGATATTCTATATCTCCAAATATCATGATGTCAACAAATACATCTGCATTGACTCAAAATTCTTCGTTAACAAAGTTAGCAACAGGAAAGCATAAGTTTTTAAGTAATGGAAGGATTACATCTCCTATACCGATGGTTGACTTGACATCAGATGAAGATATTCATGTTAAAGAGATTGATAGGGATCCTTTATAGCATCTCTAAAGGTATATATCTAACTATTATTTAAACAACTTTCTTACAATTTCACGTGACTATCCTTTTTTACTTATCCTAATTGTGTATAAATATCAATTAAACAGATTACTTAGATCACTATGATCAGAGTCTTATATGTGAAATGTGCCATGCAAAATTATGGAAGTTTGAAGTTGTTACGGGGACAAAAGTTAATGGACGAACATGTTACTTGCTTTGTTGTGCTTACGGAAAAGTTGAGCTTCCAAATTTTAAACCTCCAAAACCATCTTATCAAAATATCTTTCGGTGTAATGATACGAAAGCCAAATACTTTATGAAGAACATTCGTCGGTATAACTCTATGTTCTCTTTTACCTCGATGGGTGGCAAGATTGATTCATCTATTAATAGAGGAAACGCACCATTCATATTCAGACTTGGTGGTCAGAATTATCATAGTATTGGAAGCTTACTCCCTACGAATGGATCCAAACCAAAATTCTCTCAATTGTATATATATGATACCGAGAATGAGGTTACAAACAGACAAAGTGTTTTTAGGTATCCCTCATTACCTTTATAATTTTTTTAGAGTATTTTAAGTTTATAACTGAATTTTAAAATTATAAACTTGAATCTACTTTATATTCTTATTAGTGAATCAAAAAATAATTCTTCCTCAAATGTGGAGATTCTTGATATTCAAATTATCGAAGAATTGAAGAAGATGTTAGATTCAGACAATGAACTGGTAAAATCGTATAGAATGGCAAGAGATTGTTTAACCAAAAATCCAAATGTGGAATTAAAATTACGCCTGATAGGGAAAAGACAACAAGATAGAAGAACATATAACTTACTAACTTCATCTGAAGTTGCTGCATTGATTGTTGGTGACATTGGAGATTCAATAGACAAAAGAGATATCGTTGTGAAAACAAAATCAGGCCATCTTCAACGAATAAGCGAGCTACATCCATCATATCTTGCCCTTCAATATCCACTGTTGTTTCCACATGGTGATGATGGCTACCGAGTTGACATCCCTCATAGAGAAGTAACAAACCTAAACAAAACATGTCTAAACACATCAATGAGAGAGTTCTTTTCTTACATAATTCAAGATAGACTAAATTATTTCTCATTGATTCTAAATTCAAGGAGACTTTTCCAACAATTTTTAATCGATACATATACCATGATTGAAAACGAGAGACTCTGTTTTATACGTAGAAAGCAACAAATTCTTAGATGTGCGTCCTATGAACATCTACTTAAAGAGCAACATGCTGGAGGTACAAATGTATCTAACATTGGACACGTATAATATTGCCTTCTTCTTTTACCGGTGGAGCTCGGTACATGATGCAGAATTATTTAGATGCAATGTCTCTTTGTAATTTTTTTTGGCTATCCAGACTTTTCCAACAATTTTTAGTCGATACATATACTCCCTTTTTTGTTTTCAATTTTCCCTTTTTAGGTGTTATTTTTTCAAAATTACTAAATACATATAAAATTTTATCAATGACATCCGGATTTCATTTTCTTACCTTAAACACATGCGTGCACTACAACATTTCAACTTTAATTCTTTTCATGGTTTTACATTGGTGTCGCATCACGGATACTAGTTACACTTACACTAGTACTTATTTTGCAGGGTTGATGGATGGTCCACTAGCTTGTCATATGTCACACTTTCACTGGACCACAATATTTTCTCTATTTCTTTTGCTTTTTCGAGGACAATTGTTGGTCATATATTCGTTTTTCCAGAACTTAGAACTACTACAAGACCAGTGCGGTTGGTTGAAGTCTTGTGTGTAAACGTAGGAGTTCAAACCCCGGCTCCAACATTTTTTTCCTTTTGGGATTTTTTGCTCTTTTTTCACTTATTTTTTCATTTTTTGATTTAAACTATTATTATTCTTTAGCTTTTCTAGTTAATATATTAAATCAAAAAAGATTTCTTTACATTTCTAAAACTTATTTTATTTTACATTTTTAGACTATTAGGCTTCATGTACATAATGAAGTTCATACGTTACAACTTGCTCTTAACCGTGTTGATGTCATCATACGATTCTGCTGCATTGCGCGAGTCTTTATCATGCAACATGTTATGCATAATAATATTTTAATATGCCTATTTATGTACTAAGGTGCGTTAATGTCCAAATCGTAACGCATCTAACAAAGTTTGCAGATGCGATGCTATTCATAGTCATATATTTGCTTATTTTTATACTTGTCTTACTTTTAATATTTGAAGTTTCACCCGCTAACAATTTTTAAAAAGTAGATATAATGTCGCTTTAAACCCTTAATGTTTCTGAACCTCATGGTTTGCTCATGTACAATTTATCTAAAAGAATAATTTCTGATGTTAACATTTTTATATACGTGTCGGTATAAGTTGGGGTCGGTCTATATTTGGACATAATCAGAAACAATTTGAGTATTGGCGAAATAAAGTTTGGAAACATTACACCTCGTATGAACCCGCCGCTACGTGTGACGGGTAAAAAAACTAGTTAACTATAACTCATTTAGCAAGGTCGGTGGGGGTTCACCGTTCTTGCCACGTGGCGTCACTTGATTGGCCTGTAATTTTGTATTTTATTTTGATTTTTCCGAAGCGAGTTAACTTCAAATTCTTATTGTTTCGAGTGTAACACAGCTATCAGCTTCGTCGAGTGACACGATTCCGCCCCTTAGGAACCTGCAGTAGGTTGCGGGTTCAAACCTTGCACTGCATTCCTTTTTTTTCTTACCTTATTGTCATTTAAATTACCTCCTTTCTTTTATTTTCTAACATTTATTTTATTTAAATTGTGTTTTTCTAATTATTAGGCCTCACGAGCGTGACATAGATCATATACGTGTTGCAACCGTCAAATAGTACTATTCCTCCATAACACATGGGTCCTACATTTAAATTACTTTTTTAGAATCAAATCTTTTATGTACTTTTCGAGTTGGTCTAAGTTTTGATGTAAAATTTGTTTGAAAACAAATCAGGTCATATAAGATATGTATCATTGATGTATTAATTTGAAAATAAATTGAGTTGATTTTAATATATACTTTATCATGTCACATATATCCCCGTCGTAACGCATGACGGGTAAAAAAACTAGTTTAACTTAAAGTGTAACTTGAAAAAAAAAACAAAACCCGAAATTGCTGGTACATGGCAACACTTCAATGGATAGAGTTACCATTCATGGTTTTACCTATCTTGCCGAGTAGCCGTAAATATAGCAATGGCAAACCAATTTAGACTTATAAAAGTTTTGTTCATGTAGTCTTCAACCACATAGAAGGTAAAGTTGAAAATTCATAATGTTAGAAACACGTCAAAATTAATATAGCATTACATATATTGAGGGAAAATTAACATTAAGCGTATGTAACTTTAAATGTGAAACTCTATGTAGCTACGTAGTTTTTGTCTAATACAATCATAACTACGTTATTTGGGTTAACATTTCTTTTCTAATTACAGCCCTTTACATATAAAACCTGAATCATTATTATGAAATTCTCACATACAATTTTTTGTAATATTATCGAGCAACCTTCTTCTTTCATCTTTCTTGTATTGAGATTTAGGGGGTGTTTGTTTTTTAAAAAACCTCTTCCCCACCTCTTCATCTGTGCGCTCGCAGACGCGGGAAGAGGTTTTTACTTCGCAGACTGTTTCTTTTTTTGAAGACGTTTCATTAAAAAAACGTCTTCCTCACCTCTGCACGGAGAAGAGGTGGAACAATATCTTCACAGCCTCTTCTAACCTCTTATTTTCAAAATCTTCATTTGAGCCCTAACATACCCATCTTCACATACCCATCTTCATTCCCCACATACCCACCTCCCCTTCACAATCACCTCACCACCGTCGCCACCTAGCCCACCATCGCCACCTCGCCCACCGTCGCCCCCTCGCCCACCATCGCCACCTCGCCCACCGTCGCCACCTCGCCACCGTCGCCCACCTTCGCCCCCTCCCCTTCGCCCCCTCCCCTTCGCCCCCTCCCCTTCGCCCCCTCCCCTACGCCCCCCTCCCCTACGGCCCCCCTCCCCTACGGCCCCCCTCCCCTACGGCCCCCCTCCCCTTCGGCCCCCCTCCCCTTCGGCCCCCCTCCCCTTCGGCCCCCCTCCCCTTCGGCCCCCCTCCCCTTCGGCCCCCCTCCCCTTCGGCCCCCCTCCCCTTCGGCCCCCCTCCCCTTCGGCCCCCCTCCCCTTCGGCCCCCCTCCCCTTCGGCCCCCCTCCCTTCGTATCCAGTGTGGAATAGGCCTATTCTGCCTCTCATCTTCTTTGCGAGCTTCTTCTTGAACATGAATGTCTTGTGTGACAGCTGCATTAAATCACCAAAACACAATTACATTGATAACCTTAAATTCTTCTTTCAAGAATATAAACTCTCTTGACAGGTAAAGATTACTGTAAAAGCATCACCAAGGTTAAAGATTATAATCCAATATCACCCTATAATTGCAATCAGGCAGAGCTAAACCAAAACCTTTAACAATGAAAAGAAATGAGCATCTTGATAAAAAGTATACAACCTAACTTTGAAAAAAACAAGATGGGAAAAGATGGATTAACCTAATATACATTATTTATATATTAATGTATTAGTTGTTTTTAAAGTTAAAAAATAAATTTAGTTTAATTACAGAATATTTTCAGCATTCTGCAGATGTTAACAAAACAAACAGTATTTTTTTTGCAAACTGCAGACATTTGGTCCACCTCTTCTGCTGCAGATGTGGTTCGCAGACTGCAGACGTTTTCCTGCAGAAAAAACAAACAGCACCTTAATGTTTAATGATTTCATTTTGATTTAGAAACCTAGTCATCATGCATATTTTGTACACACACGGCACTACAAGAATCACACCCTAAGACGACTACAAAAGTCATAGCCGTAGATATTGAATGTTGTCGTCATGTCGTCTTTATATACATTTCATTATTTTTAGGGGATAACTTTACAGTATAATAACCAAGTTTTAAAAGTCCGATTATGTCACCCAACTTAAAAAATTATTCCAATTAAGTCACTCAACTCTCATTTTTTATTTAAATTATAGGTTTTAATAAAATTTTACATGTTTTTCTTTTTGTTTCAATTACAAATATTTTCTTTTTTATACTAATATGGAGTGGTAACTTGAATTTTAGGTATTTTTCTTACATTTCTAAATATAACTAATATGGTTTTTAAAGTTTTAAATATAATTATATATATTAAAAATCCCAACCCCATATCTTCTCCTTTATTAAAAAATCCCGTTGATGATTCGATTTGATAGTTAATAATCTAATTTGAGTAACATATGCATAAATGATCTAATTGAACATTTTTAAAACTTGATTACTATAATATATTTCATTTTCTACTTAAAAAAGTTGAATGTTAAAATATACGGCAACGATTATGTGGCAACAAAGGTTATGATGACGACCGGCTACTAAGTCTATAGCGATGACGTCGCCATTAGTCTAGAAGAAATATTATGGTTTATTTATAAAACCAAATAAAATTCTTTAAAAAAGATTTAAGGCAACCTTATATCTTGCCATATATCCTCGTGTTTTAATTTTTACTTTTTTACATTTTTCCATCCCCTCTAATATTATAAGCTTTAATAGAGATTTGTACAAATAATTAATGAAAAAGTCAATACAATTTGACTTACATACCAATGAAAATGAAATTACAAATGTAAATATTTTTAAAATGTTTATAAAAAATTTAACTCTCTAATTGTGTAATATTCATCATCATTGTTATTAGTATTTGATTTTCTTCTTTCGTATTTAGTTGTTGTTGATTATTATGATTATTAAATATTATTATTTGAATTTAGTTATTTTAGTTAGTGTTATTTATTATTATTATTATTATTATTATATTATTATTATTATTATTATTATTATTAATTATTATTATTATCATGATTATTAATTTAATCCTAGTTATTGTTATTATTATTAGTATTATAAGTTAATAATAATAATAATAGTACTTTTACAATCATACTTCTATCCACTAATAATAATAATAACAACAACAAAATATACTTATTCGCCCTAGCTAACCTTTGTCGCATGCAATCGGTCTTAGTTATCATAACTAATAACCTTTGAGCTTGTTTTGACTCTCATTGATGATAATTAACCATAAACACATTTAACTTACCTATTAAAACATTATTTCTTGTAAATTACCATCATCGTGTATCATTCAATAACAATGATAATAATTAGATTTTAGCTAACTTTTGATGTACGTAATCAACCCTAATCATCATAACCAAACATATTTGATATTTTAATACTTAATGATAATAATTAAAAATAAACAAACTTAACTTACTGTTAATATGCATAACTTACCGTAAATTACCATCAACGTGTATAATTAACACTGATTATCATAATTAGATCATATTTAACATTTGACCTATATAATCAAGTCTAACTATCATAACCAACATTTTTGACCCTAATTGACACTAAATGTTTATAATTTTATTTAATAGTAATAAATATATTATAATATATTATTATCACTCTTATGATAGTAACAATACTTATGATAACAACAACGATAACATGTACATAATTATTAATAATAATTATATTAATAATTATAATTATTATTTTATTAAAATTAAGTTTCTATAAAATCTTATTATCTTGTGGCCACATATTGACACCATAGAGTTTTATAATTACCGGCTTATTTCCTTCCGAACAACAAAATTAGCATATATCCACCCAAAACTTAAAATAACATGTATATGCTAAAAAAGTAGTTGAAATATCAAATATACCCTTTTTATTAAAGAGTATGATAATTTTACCTTACCTTTTTTAAAGTACAAAGTTTCATATTCCAAGAGCAAAGTCACCGAGTAGAATTTTATGAATCCATTCCAAAACTCTTCCCGTACTATAATTGGAGTATTAATGAATTCAAGTGGAATTTTTAATCATTTTTCTTTTATGTGAACCAATTTCAACAATTCGAGTAGAATTTTCATATTTTCATATATTCCAGTTGAAATTTTTTACGTTGATTTGAAGTAGAATTTTCATCTTTTATTGCCTGTAAATGACTATTTTCTTTTTTGAAAAAGAGGTTTGTATAATTAAGCTATAAAAATGATATACTTATTAGTAGGGGTAGAATGGTCATAAAGGAAATTTTATAATAAACTACATATATATGATACCTTTAATTTTGATTGAATATATATATATATATATTTCGACTTTACAAGGGTTTATATGAAATTCCATAATGAGGGATGTGGAAAAATAGACTTATGGTGAATACAAGGTTACACCTATGACAATAACTATTTTTTTGTCGCTACAAGTCACCTTAAGTAACAACATGTCGTCATCTTAGATCTAGAATAACCAAATCAAAGTGGCCCAATGATAACGATCGCCTTACGTTAAATATACTGACAAGACCATGCTATCGTAGTAGGTGGTCACGGTATGACCTTTTTCTTGTAGCGTAGAATCCCACTCATTTTGTCTTGCGATTAAAAATTATCTAATTTCATTAATTTATGTTATACTAGGACATACGTTAATGCGAATATTCAAAGAGAGACTTTAAAAAGGTGTCTGAAACCCATTTTTTATTTTGAATACATCATTGAAATATTAATGAAGAATCGAGTTAAGTAGGGAGAATGGAGACCATGCAGTTTTAATGATGATAAAAAAAACAATACAGTTTTAAAAAGTATCACAAATATTGTAATATAGATGACAACCTCATATTCATTTTCCTCATATATTAAGATCAAGATTGGTTGCTACAATGTTCTATTTTTATTTTTTATTTTTCTTTGTTTTCTTCTATGTTAAATATTGTACTTTGCAAAAGAAGAACATTCAACCTTGGCCTCATACTCATGATTTCTAGGCTTCTTTTCTTTGTGCAAATTTCCGGTTCGAACACCCTACCCACCCCTTGGCTGGCTTTTTAGTAGGTACTTTGTATTAAATGAATAATATGATATCTTCCGATCTATTAGAACTATAAGAATGAATATAATTAAGCAGCTTTTTAGTTAGCATTTTATATTTTATAGTTGATAATATGATAGGCTCTAATCTATTAGACAAGATGTTGTGGGAGCGTGAAGGGTGGAGCGTCGCCCATGTGGCTGACCACCTAGTTGAAAGAGGGTAAAATAGCTTTATGTCGTGCTTGAAGTAATATATTTGAAGACCGTCAAGCCGGTATTTTGTTAATTAACTTTTGTGTTTACTAAATATATAGTTTTACTTTATTTATTTTTAACATTTTGTTAATACTTTTTGTAGCCGACTATCAAAAGTCGAAGGTGTTTTGGGCGAAAATTAAAGACTCTTCCTACGAGCAAATTGGTTGTATAGAACACACCACCGATATGATTTCTAGTGGTTGGGCCGAAGTTCGTAAATATTTTGGATTATTTATGAACTTATATAATCGGAATAGTTGTCGAATGCGACCAAGCAGGTGTGGTAACCAACAAGTTTATGAATTCACTCGCAAAAAGTGGAAACAAAAGAAATTTAGAAAGTATGGCGTTACTAAATCCTTTAACGGATATTATTTGTAGAGAATATTAAAGGGGTGCTCCAAATGACTCCAATTAATTGCGTCGGATGCGGAGGAAGCACCACCACAAACGAATACTAGTTCGTCTGCCGCGTACGGGATTTCAACCAGTTCTGATTGTCGAATTGGAGCTAAACTTAGCCGATTCAAACGCTCCAACACAAGCACTAAGTTGGCCAATGGGAAGGGACCGGGGTAAAAAGTCGAGTCAAAGTGTCGATTTTGAATTTGCCATAAACATGGGCAAAATAATGACAAACATTGAGACAGTGGCAAAAGCGAAAGCCTCTAAGCTAAGTAGAAGAAATTAGCTTTTTTATCCGTGACTTTAGTTCTTTTTTGAATTGGATAAAGCTTTACTAGAAAATGAGAATGACCATATTCATTGGGAATTAGAAGACGAAGATTAGTTATAATTTTTTATTATGTATTTTTATATTTTTTTAGGATTTTATGAATTTTATTTGATTATGGTGTTTAATTTTTTTATAAGTACTTAATTTTATATTGATTTTTTTAAACTTTCTATAGAACGACAAATATAGAATCACTCACGGGCCATTAACCCAACCAATAATCTCCATTATTCGAGTACGTAATCTTATATCACTCTCCTCATGAAACACCATAAGTGAGAGAAAACCCCACTGGCCAACTTATATGTAATCCTTTTTTTAACAATAGGTGGGATTAGAACCCATAACTTTTTTCTATTTTTATAAGATCTTAGGGTTGCTCAACTCAATCACTTAGGCTAAAGATAATTGAAAAGTTTTTTTACTAGCTACAAAACTTTTTAAATCTTTTAATATTTTAGTTAATTATGATATTTACAAGGGGAACATGAATACGGGGCTGTCACGCATCTAAGCGTAGATTAGATTTATAAAACTATGTAACAACCTAAAACTATGTCATTTTGTTAGGGTTCACTTAAAAACTACGTAGGTTAGATTTATAAAACAACTCCCTTGATTTTACTCCTAACATATGTTTTTGATATTTTACATATACAAATCAATGGGAGAATGAAATGAGAACATACTAAAAGGTTGTTTGGTAGCATCTCAATCAACCTGTTAATGGTTCAAATGTCTGAATGGTTCGGCATTTAATAATTCAGACTGTTTGTTTCGTGAGCAAATGTTTGAATGGTTCAGATATTTGCCTCTGAATGATAAAACATTATACTAATTCTAAATGGATAAGATGTCTAATGCTGAGTGGTTAAGACCTTTTATCTGAATTGGCGAAACATTTGTCTTAGAATAATTAAACGATATACTAACTCTTAATAGTTCAGACTTTTTGTTTTTAATCATTCAAAAATTATCAAACAACCACTAAACCACATATCAGCACCGAATATATAAAACCCTCTCAATACAAAGTCAAACCATAAGTAGTAAATTCAGAGATGAACACATCGTTTGTATACTTATAATTTCTTGGATTATTTTGTTCTAAACTAAAAGTATAACTCATCACCACTATTGAAACCATAGAATAAAAAGCAAACGAACAAGGGGTACGATTCTATAAACATAATATCGATATGGAAGTGATTTAGCTAAATTAGGATTCCTAATTAATTCTATGGTTTTTATTAATCTAAACTACATAATTTGTAAGTTAATCCTAATAAAGTGACGTTGTTTTAGGTCGCTTCGCATCTAAGTTTAGATTCGTAACAACCACATATTTACTTTCCCCCTAAAATATATAAATATGAATAAGCAACATGTTTACGACGTAACTTTTTCGTGATTATAAATATAACGTTTACAATGTGTGTTTTTTCATATGTTATGTATTCAAAGGCAATCCGTATAGTAGTAACATGATATATCATACTAGTTTGAAGTAAAGTGCAAATCAAATTTTCATTCAAACTAGCGAGTAATTATTCATGCAACATATGACTGATTTTGAATGAATTTTATACGGGGATGTAGATAAAAATAAGAGAGTATTATATTGTTGTGAAATTTATGGTTGAATAACACGGAAGCTTTATAAAGAAGAAGCTTGTGATTTTATTAAGTTTGGGGACTTATTAGCTTGATGTTTGTGATTTTTATCTGTTGAATTAAGTAAGTGGAAAGAAAATTATGCATTTTGAACGAAAAAAAAAATCTGAACAAAGATCAATTTGATTCGATATTTGCTTTGAAAAAGCTAAACAATCAACATAAAAACAATAATGATATATAGTAACTTAAAGAGATCGAAGTCAATTAATGAACAGTTTTGAAGTGTAAAAAACTTTGAAATAATGAATTAACTTTTTTATTTCGCAAGCTTTATTGCAATAAGCTACTTTGAGTTTTGATTATCGTTAGTTAGTTTTGGTAACATGAAAATACAGAAAAATACATAGGAGAATACCATTTATGTTTTTAAAACAAATTACAACACGAAAAGAAAATAAATACAATACAATTTAGGATTGAGATAAACAAAAAAACTAAAAACAAAAGAAGACAAAAGTGATTGATAATTCATGTTCAACATGGTTCTTTAAAAAAATATATTTCATGTGCCTTTAAGAAAGTATGTTTGCCTTTAGTAAATAAGGTGATGTTTGGCTTACCTCAATCAGAGGAGAGGCCATGCTTATATACACAAACAATTTATATGATACAGATCTTAATAATGATAAATTACAAAATAGTCCCTATACAAATGTATGAGAGTTAAATCTGTCTAATATCCCCCCACAAGCTGAAGGGCAGAGGTTCGAGACCCAGTTTGTGTCGAAAGAATTCAAACTGGGTACGAGGAAGACTCTTGGTGAAGATGTCCGCAACTTGAAGCTTGGTAGAGACAAATTGAGTGTGTAGTCGTCCAGAGAGAACAAGTTCACGAACAAAGTGGTAGTCCAAATCAATATGTTTTGCACGTTTGTGAGAGATGGGGTTTTGAGATAAGAACAAGGCACTTTTATTGTCGCAAAGAAGCATCGGACGTCCAGGAGGAAGAGCATGTAGTTCCCGTAATAAGTGAGTCACCCAAATAATCTCAGCAGCGGCATTAGCCATGGCTCGGTACTCGGACTCGCAACTACAGCGAGAGATGGTGGGGAGCTTTTTGGCACTCCATGACACAAGGTTACCTCCTAGAAAAATCGAGTACCCATAGGTGGAATGACGTGTTTCAATGCACCTAGCCCAGTCAGCGTCCGAGTAGCCGAGAATGGAGGTGTTGGGGGACCTTGAAAACGAGAGACCGAAGGCAAGAGTTCCTTTGATGTAACGAAGAATGCGCTTCACCAGTTGAAAGTGTTGCACAATTGGTTGTTGCATGAATTGGCTAACTTGATTTACCGCATATGAGATGTCAGGCCGTGTGATGGTTAAATATTGAAGGGCACCAACGAGCGACCGAAAGAGTGATGCATCCTTGTATGGTTCCCCATGAGAAGATAAAGTCTCATTGGTAGAAAGTGGCGTATGGACGGTTTTGAATCAGTCATGTCGGCTCGCTTAAGGATATCATAGGCATATTTGGATTGACATAAGAAAAGGCCTTGGTTGGTATGGAGAACTTCAAGTCCAAGAAAGTAATTTAGGGCGCCAAGGTCTTTGATGGCAAATTCGTTGTGTAACTTGCGAATGAAAGCAGTTATTGTATCCTCTTGATTTCCTGTGAGAATCAAATCATCTACATATACTAAAAGATACATGAGGCAAGAATCACGTTTGAAAATGAATAGAGATGTGTCAGCACGACTGCAAGAGAACCCATTTTGCATCAAGAACACACTTAATCTGTGAAACCATGCACGTAGGGCTTGTTTAAGTCCATATAGAGCTTTGTTTAACCGACACACATAGTCAGGGAAATCTGAATCAACAAATCCTGGTGGTTGCTCCATGTATACCAGCTTGTTTAAGTGACCATGTAAAAAGGCATGGTTGACGTCTAGTTGGTGTAGTTTCCAGTTGTTGAGCACAGCAAGAGAGAGAACTATCCGAATAGTAGAAGCTTTAACAACTGGACTGAACGTATAGGAGTACTCCAGTCCAGGTATTTGGCAAAAGCCTTGGGCTACCAGTCGGGCCTTGTATCGATCAACAGTCCCGTCGGAGCAATATTTGGTGCAAAATAACCATTTTGAGCCAACAACGTTATGATTGACAAGACGAGGGACTAAGGTCCAAGTTTTGTTATTAGAGAGGGCAGTGAATTCTTTAGTCATGGCCTTCATCCAATGAGGGTGCTTAACAGCAGACTTGAAACCCTTGGGATCAGCATGGGCAAAAAGAGCTTTATAGAGTGGATGAAGTCCGGTGTAGGAAAGGTCTACGAGATGTTTTGGTTTGAAAATGTCGGCCTTGGCACGAGTGATCATAGGGTGGTTGTTGGTGGATTGAGGAAGACTAGTAGTGGGTGTTAGTGGGATTGGTTCGGTTGGAGAAGAGTTGGTAGAAGAATGGGGTGCGAAATTATGAATGGTGGGTGGGGTTGTGATTGTGTCAGGTGGTGGAGAAGAGGAATTTGTTTCATTGTTTTCAGTGGAGGAAATAGGGATAGATTGGTGGTCGGCTTGGGGCGAGGTGGGCGTTTTAGGAATAGGCTGAAATGGACCAGTGGTATCAAGTGAGGTGGACGGCTGCATGGAGGGGGATGTATTTTGGCCGAATGGATCAGGTTGATCATAGTAAAGGCCACAAGTGGGCCTAGGTGGGGGGGGGGGGGGTGGGCAGTGAGCTTTGGGTGGGGTGTTGGATCCAACCGAAACATGCTCCAAGAATGCATGCAAAGGGGGATTGAGGGAACTGGTGTTAGGGATGTCAACTTTGAATGGAAAGTTATATTCATCAACCTTGCATGTCGAGTAATATACGTTCGTGACGTGTTGGGGTCAAGGCATTAAATCCTTTGTACTGCGAACTATACCTATAAAGATACAAGGAATACTTCGAGGTGATAATTTATAGGAGGAATAGTCTCGTGTATAAGGATAAACACGACACGCAAATGGATGGAAATTTATATAGAGAGGTTTTGTAGAGAAGAGAACTTCAAAGGGAGACAACCACCTGAGAATCTTGGAGGGTAAACGATTAATGGTGTAAACGGCTGTGCAAAAGGCTTCAACCCAATATGCAGATGGGGCATGAGCATTAAAAAGCATGGCAAGACCAGTTTCAACAATGTGACGATGCTTGCGTTCGGCGCGTCCATTTTGTTGTGGAGTATACGGACACGAGACATGATGCAAGGTGCCATTGGAAGTAAGCAAGTTACTAACTTATGGTTTAAGAACTCCGTACCTCCATCGCTTTGAAAAATCTTTATTTGTGTGGAAAATTGATTTTGAACAAATTTAATAAACGTAAGGAGAATCGAGTGAACTTCATTTTTGCGTTTTAAGGCGTAGAACCAGGTGAATCGGGAGTGATCATCAACAAAGATGACATAGTAGCGATAACCTTCGGTAGAGGTGACCTGTGAGGGTCCCCACAAATCACAATGTATTAAATCTAAGGGGTTCAAGGCATGTTTTGTATTAGTATCAAGCGGTAATCTGTGACTCTTAGATAATGCATAAGACGCACAAATCTCCGGTTTTAGGAGAAGCGATGTAAATGACAAGCAACCCATTTTATTTAAGTGATACATAGTGTCATAGGAAACATGACCCAACCGTAAATGCCATACCTCAAAGGAAGCTTTTGAAGAAACATAAGAACTTGCAAAAGAGGCATGCGGACCGGTATGTAGGACGTAGAGTCCGCCTTCACACCGACCTTGAGCGAGAACCTGCTTCGTTCTTCCGTCCTGAATTTGAAACCGAGGATAGGAGAATAAGACATCCAAATCATTATTAGTGGTGAGTTTACTAATAGACAACAAATTATTTTGCAAACGAGGAACAACAAGAACTTTCTTTAATTGGATATTATTGTTTAAAGTGAAATGACCAACATGAGAAATGGCAAGGGAGTTACCATTTCCAAAAGTGACGTGGTTGCTGCCATAATAGGGGATGGACTTGTCAAGATGTCCAGGAGGGCTACCATGTGATCGGAGGCCCCGGAGTCAACCAACCAGTCGGGTCTGGAGTTGGAGACATGACATTTAGCGTGAAAGGCTTTGGCGAGATCATTATCATCGATGATAGAAGAGGAAGCATAAGTAGCAAGGTTGGGGCACTGATTGGCGTAGTGGCCGTCCCGACGACATAGTTGACAGTGTGGGAGGCGTCTCCCGCGACCACGGCCACCGGAAACACCACTGCGATGGAACTTGCCACCAAGACCACAGGAAGGATTTGGAGGTTTGTTGTGTTGCGCCGAGAAAGCAACAGTTGGTGAGGGTGTACCATGAATGGATCGGAGGAAAAGTTCATGACTTTCAGCTTGAATAAAAAGATCCCGGAAATTAGGAGATGGTTTGGTGGTACGGACCGCAGTAGAGAACGTTTCAAAGGAGGTACCCAATCCACATAAGAACCAGTGGACTTTGTCTGAGTCGTCAACTGGGTGACCGATGGCAGCAAGTTGGTCGCAAATGGCCTTGAATTTGCGACCAAATTCAGCAACAGTGGAGGTTCCTTTGACCAAGGTACGAATTTGATCCCGAAGATTGTGCACACGCTCAATGGATGTGTTACTGTAAACAGCCTCTAGAGCAGCCCAAATGGCACGGGCAGAAGGGAGACCAAGGACCTCGGCCATTGCTTCCTCGGAGAGGGAAGCATTAAGGATAACCGTCGCCTTCTGATCATTCGCAACCCAGGTAGAGTAGAGAGGATTGGGTATCGATTTGTCACCTTGGGCGATAGGAGGAGAGGGGGCGATGGAGGTGCCATCAATATGGGAAAGAAGATTTTGAAGGGATAAGAGATGGATCATTTGATTCTTCCACACTAGATAATTGGAGGTGTTGAGTTTTATGGGTAACATGTGCAAAATAGTATTCATTGGAATGGTGGTGTTGCTGTCAGAGGATGAGGCAGCCATGGCAGAAGTAAGAAGAAGAAGCAGAAAAGGTGGAGCACGTAAGATAGAAGGGGAAAGGATCGACTTGGTCTATGATACCATAAAGGAGAGTAATAAGGTCATGCTTGGCTTACCTCAATCAGAGGAGAGGCCATGCTTATATACACAAACAATTTATATGATACAGATCTTAATAATGATAAATTACAAAGTAGTCCCTATACAAATATATGAGAGTTAAATCTGTCTAATAGCCTCCCAAGATATAATACCAAAGAAGTATGTACTGCTCGAGATGACTCATCAATTGAAATCACATGAGAAACTTGCATTTTAAAAGAAGCCTTGAGTTGGGAACTTTTCTGTGTATTTGGAATTTCTGTGTATCACAACTAAGTAAAAACCTCTATTTCAAAACTTTATTAAAAGAAAACTACATAAACATTTAACTATAGAAATCTTACAATATGTCGGACGTCTTCTCTTATAACTATACTATATAAATGTTTTAATGACGCTTACAAGTTGATAATAACTAAAAAGGTTCTTTGTGCATGTTGCGTTGACATCTCCCCCACGAACACAAATATCAAAACGAGAATACAAAACATACCTTAATGACTATCATTACGTCATAGAACTCTAACACATCAAACAAACGGAATGAAAGAAATATAATAAAAAAGCGGAACAAAACTAAAAAATGATATAAACTTTACAAACATGTTGATTTAATGTAAGTGTTTATATTTTTCCATTGTCCATCTTTTTGCAAAGTTATTATAAATTAAAAAAAGACATTCCATAAAAAAAGGAAAAAAGGTTTTTTTTTAAAAAAAACTTCAGCGGAAAGAAAAATGAAATCGTTGGCAAAAAACACAACTACAAAATCTAGAGACTAGGGAAACACAAACCCAAGTCTATGAGAGCCAACATATATTTACCAATAGACTTGACAAGTCTTTGATAAATATCTACAACGTTAAAACTTCAATTATTTTTTATTTTCGATTTATTAAAAAACTAATTTAGAAACCCTTGAAATACATGTATGGTTGAATAAAAATATTAAATTAGTAATAATTATTATTATTATTTAAAATCATAAAATAATTTTAATATAAAATATGAATAAAATTACGTATAATTAACTACTCTAGCTAATAAAAGATCAACAATATTTTTCTAAGCTTTAATCTTTTAAACAAATTTGCTTTAAAAGTTATTTTTTTTACACACTCAAAAAATCTTTTTTTTTGGCATTAAAAGCTTCATATTTCATAAATTTGCTTTCAAAAAAATTATGTTTTCAAATAAAAAATAACAGGTTTTTAATTTATCAAATATATGTAAATAATAATTAACATTTAATGTATCATTAAATGATATTCTTTCATCCTGTTAAAGACACATGTACAAATATAAGTAAAATCTAGCTGGACAATATAGAAAAATGACATGTGACTTCTATAAATTTTGGTTTTTTTAGTATAGATGTCCAATGTTAGACAAGTTCGAAGATCTAACCATGTGAACCAAATTTTCAACCCTTCTATGTATGGAAAGGAATTATTGTAAAACACAACTATAGGTGATTGTGAAAATCCTTGTTTCCTAACTTCATACTGAATTTTCATAGCATTTTTATTTCTACCCGTCACTTTAAACATCTATATCTCGTTATTTTTAGTTTTATTTTTAACATTTTATAGCTTGTTGGGAAGCTCTCGTCAAGAAAATCGCAAACCCTGATAATTATTTCAATAATCAAACTTTAACAAAAAAATGATCTGTTTATTAAATTTCCCAACAATATATTTTGATCTAAGCCAACTAACTACATCATAGTACTTCATCCTACTTCTTTTTTATTTGTGATTTTAATAGATCCCCACGATCACTAATCTATTCTTTTGACTAATGGTAATTTTCACTGTGCGTTGTTTTGTTGAAGGGGCCAACATTCTTCAATTATATTGTGTCACATCACATAACTCTTTTCATTATAAATCCCTGCATACCCCGTTAATTTAACTTTCACCCATCAATTTAGCAAAAATACTAAACACTTGCTCTCTTAAAGTGGTAACTATGTATGATGATGAAGTGGTGATCATCGGGGCGGGGATTTGCGGGTTAGCAACCGCCCTCGCTCTTCACAAGAAAGGGATCAAAAGCATAGTAATGGAAAAATCACAAACTCTTAGGAACAATACAGGAACCGCAATCGGAATCCGGCCTAACGGGTGGCGAGCTCTGGATCAGCTTGGTGTTGCCGATGTCCTTCGTCGCACGGCCATCCCTTTTCAAAGGTTCCTTGTACTTTTTTTCTCACCTCTCATTTATAAGAACAAATCAGAAAAGTTCAACATAAAGTAGGATTAATATTAACAAAAGTGAATTGATTGAATACATGATTCGTGGTTTCGAAGTTACATTTTTAGAACACACCATGAAAGGTGAGTTTTTTTACTTTTAATATAGATGACATTTGTAAAACTTGATTAGCATTAGATTGGATGATTTTTCTTCCTACTTATATAATTAGGTAAACTTTTTTTGAGAGGCTGAGCCGTGTGCGTAATGACTAGGGGTGTTAATTCTTAAAACAATACATGATAATCGAGTTTTGAGATTGACATAATATATTGGGTTGGCATGCCTTATTTGACGACTGGGGGTGTTAATTTCTAAAATGACAAGCAGTTTGATTAGTTATATCAAGTTGTATTGAAAGGAAACATGTTAGAGGCTTAGACCTGATAATCACTTAATGCTTAAAGAGTATGATTCACTTTATCTCTGTTGGTTAATTAACATTTTAGATAAGAGGTCTCGTAGTTAAAAGGGAAAAAATCGTGATGATTTATGTATTGGTATATCCTTGCTAACGAGTAATTCTTGCCCTTTTACAGGGAAAGAGTCGTATCACTTGATGGAGGGAGACAACAAGAAATCTCACTGTAAGTTATCTTATACTAAAACAATAATTAAATAAAATAACAAATTATATGTTCTTAATGTAAATTTTAAGGCAATATTATGCACACAATTTGCTTGCGGAATCGCTTGATTGTTCAAAAGTTGTATAGTTTTTAATATTAAAACAATAACAAGTTGTAATTTTGATAGTAACTTTAGGTATCTACACTAACTAATCCATTGGTAGTAAATGAGCATGAGTATAACTCTGACATTGGTAGCAATTTTGATTTTGTTATGATTGACTGAAGTAGAAACTTGGTAAATAACTTGCAAATAGGTTGTTCTGTAGTAAAGTGATGATTGTAGTAACAAAGGTTAGCAACTGACCGGTTAGAAGTAACTTTGTTACTATTGATAGTTTGAAGGTAGTTAATAACTTAGTTACTGTTATTGTAACTGTTAATGATAGACAATTACGACAGTTTTCAATCACTATCAAGTGTCAGGACTTATCATAAAGAGTTCTAAATAAATAGATTATTTGGTTTGATTTGCACATATGGTATACATACAAGTTTTATAGAAAAGAACATCTCGTTTTTATTAGAAAATTTTGTGTCTTATCCGATTGAAGATTCGTTGACGCATGATATACTTCACTTTGAAAGAGATTTAACACAATACTTAATCAAGTTAACACAATGGTGGTAGCATGTTTAGAAACCTAAGGAATGATATATTCATCAAAATAACATAAATTCACTTTTCCATTAGAGAATCCATACGTTTGAGATTTAGTTTTTTAAAACAAAAAATATTACAACAAACACTAATAACACACACATTTTCAATGCCAACCCTGAGAATTCTCTAAGTAACCTTAGGCCCGGGGAAAAACTGAAACTAGTTTGCTATAATACAACGTATAAAAAAATTTAAACCGAATAAGTTGTATATAAAAAATTATAATACATCGATAATTGTTATAATAATAACAAAACAAAAATATTATAGTAAATGATCTAGTTTACTTACTTAAACAAACCAAAAGGCTCTCCAATAATATATAAATTATTAAAAAAAATCCAAGACCCCCGAGCAACGCAACCTGGGCGGTCACCCGTCTTGCCCACCTCTAGGGCCAGCCTAGTTCACAATAACACTCTTTAACAGTTAAAACGAAAGGAAGTCAGACTCTTAAATCGAAGTGGAAAACAACTACTATCGACATAAATAAAACATACAATCTCAAACAAAATAATAAAACATCAAAAGATAAACAACAAGAAAGCCTGATAGGACAAATCTAAGGCCATAGCAAATACTACAAGATTTGGTAAAAGGAACCACGACTACGACTGAAACAGTTACGCCTATTGTGTACGATGACAACAAAAGAAAGATAGCTAAAACCTAGTTTATATGTAAATATAATGTACCTATGTGACAACCCATGAGAAAGAAGATAAAAAATTCACACAAGGGGAATGATGTGCAAGAGAGCCTACGACCAACATCATGGTAACAGCGGAGGAAAAGAAGGAAAGAACCTAAAACTCATAACATTATAAAAATCTTATAATAATATATGGGAAAGGTTCAAACAATTTTTTTTAGAAATAATCATTTTTATTGACTTTTCAAAAGTTCATGACTATTATGCATGATATTCTTTTTTTATATAAATTACATCATAAAAATGAACGTTTTTTATCTTTAAAACAAATACAATATTGTTACATAAAAAGATAATATTTTTTACATTTTTAAATCTATATCTTGTCGTTGTATCTTTAATGTAGTTCATTGTATTATTTTGTTAAGTATTGTGTGTCTTTTAATACTATTGTGTTTTTTTCAAAAAACGATAAATTTTAAAACAATATAATAGTGAAATAATATTATTGCGTACCTATAATATATAATACACCATTAAATTAACATTTAATTAAACTAAGAATTAAAAAACAATGACAATAAAATAATGTCTTATTTGTTTTTTATTATCAATTTTATTATCTTGAATACTATGAGTATTAAAAATAGATTGGTAAAATAATATCCTTGTCTACTTCTAATTATAAAATGCAATATATATAACAACAAGTTTATGTAAATTATAAAAAAATAATGATAAAAATAACGCATTGTGTTATTTTCAACATTATAAGTTTTAAAAACTACATTGATGAAATTATATCATATATATAATACTAGCTTTAGTAAACCCGTGAATTACACGGGTTGAATAAATGGAATATTTAACATAATAAAATTTATCCTAATTATAAAATAATAATCTAAAATAATATATGATTTAAATTACGTAAAAGTAAAAAATATAAGTAATAAAACAATGATATAAACTTTATAAATTTTTTCAAAAAAATCAAAAATTTATTTTAAAAAATAACATTTTTATAAATATTCTTATTATAACTCTCATATTTAATTATTTTTTGTCATAAAAAATTTACTTTTTAAAAACACTAAATTAAAAATATTTTATATTTTAAATAAGTTTGATGTTCTAGTAAAAAATTATTTTTATAAAAAATTATTTCTTTAGAAATACCATTAATAAAAAGATATATTTTTTAATTTATTGGAAAACCATTATTAATCTATAAAAGACTTAAATAATATTTTTGTAATTAAGGTAATTATTTAATATGAAAAAAAGCGAGAAAATTTTTATAAGAATGAATGTGGTATTGACATGTGTCCTAAATAATTAACATTTTATTATAATAGTATGATAGGATAAGCCTAGAGTATATACTATTGTAACTTTGGTCCTTACTTTTAATAAATTACAAATGTGAACATGAATTATGTATGATATAGACATCGATAGTCCTTAGCATTAACAAATGTTAAGCTTTGTGTTAATTTCATGTAAAATTACTAAAATACTTATAAATTAAAAAAAACAAAAACAAACCACTAATATTATATATGTATATATATATATATATATATATACACACACATATATATTATTAAATGAAACCAAACCAACCACACCCCACAGCTTCAATTATCTTCTTCATCTTCATCATACACCCTTCGTCACCACCCCTCCACCACCAATCACCATCCTCCAACTTCACCACCAATTAAGAACTCAGGCACACCATCGAGTACCACCACTGGTGATTGGTGAAAGTCACCGCCACGCGCGCTACCACAACCATAGGTAACAATCATCACCAAAACCTCACCCCCCCATCAGAACCTACCTGCATATGTGAAACTCTCCGGCGAGCGGCGGCCATAATCTACTATAGGCACCACTCGTCGTCACCCACCACAATGCTTTCCGGCGGTCACCAATCTACTACCGTCACCATCTCTGCAACATCATCTCGTCTCCGAAATCTCCTCCCACCATCATTCCTCTCTTCTTCAAACACCCTACAAAGTTAAAAAATCGAATCCAATCATAGTTGTGAACAGATCTAAACATCGATGGCAACACCCACCATCCCCGTCGCCTGTTCAAATCCCCTGCGATCTACCGTGTTTGCCTTCATCTCTTCTTCTTCGTCGTCTAATTCTGGTTAAGACACGATGTACACACTGTTATGAATGTTTGGGTTTAATTTGTGGTGTGGTGGTGGTGGTGGTGGTGGTGGTGCGCGAAAGATGATGGCGGTGGTGCGACGGAAGACGGTGGTGTGGTGTTTAGTTGAGGGATTGGAATAAAAACCTAAGGGTATAAGAAAGGGATTGTTGATATATTATATATTATTAATTATATATATTGCAGGTTCCAAATTATTATTTTATTTTAGTTATTTATTTGAACAATAAGGTGCTTTGGTCATTTAACATAGACTTAACTGATAAGTTAACAAAATGTTTTACTTTATAAAGAGGTTTAAAAAGCTGAATTGTTTTTAAAAAAATGTTTAAGAAACTAAGAATTTGTTTGAGAACGATATTTTAAAATATAAAGGGTTTTAAAAAAGTAACTTTGAAAATGAATCAGTTTAAAAAATAAAAAAGTTTTAGAATAATATATAAAAACAAGCAGTTTAAAAACCAAACATTTTAAATAAACATGTTTTAAAAAGTACTTTATTTGTGTATATAACACGTATTTCATTAATAATAATCTTATTAAAAATGAAATTATAAAAATAATATAAAAAATAATAAAAATTGGAAAACAAAATATAATTTTTTCTTAAATAAAATAATACTATAGTTTAAAAGGTAAATTAAATAAAGGCTAATGCGAGTAAAATGTTAATTTTTATAATATTTTACATCACTAATGGTTGACTAACAAACCCAAGACTATATATGTAAGAGAAAGAAATGTTAAAGATTATATTCAAATATTAAATTTTAATGATGAAATTCTTAATTTTAATATGGATAACTTTGTAAAATAGTAACCAACTTTCAAAAGTGTTCCAATTAAGTAACTCAAGTTTTAAAAGTGTTCCAATTAGATCACTCATTTTTATATTTTATACAAATTAAAAGTCATAATATATTTTTTAACATATTATACATTTGGATTTAGTTAAAAAATATTTTTTTCTATCTTTTGATGCTGATATAGAACGTTGACGTAAATTTATTTTTTTCATAATTAATATGTTTTTTTATTTTTTAATATAATTTTATATATTGAAAATTCTAACTCCCATGTTTTTTCCATCATTACTTTCTTGTCATAATAAAATTTGGTAATGATTCGATTTGATCGTTTGAAGATCCAATTTGAGAAAAATATGCATAAGTGACTAAATTAAAACACTTTTAAAACTTGGTTACTATTCTGTGACATTTTTCCTTTTAACATAATCACATGGACCATTCATGTAATTTACTCTTAATACAATGACTAAAATGTTTAGCTCTTTAACATAATATAAGGACAAATGTCAAACTCACAACAATTTTTGGGGTTTTTAGATCAAATATTTTTTACTATAACATTACTTTAATAATATAAACAATTTTAATTAAATCAAATATTTTAATTATGATAATATATTCATTCAGTTTAAATTCGTCTCTTTTCATATTTAATATAATGTGTGTGTTTTTTATCTTGATATATCCATTAAATTCTTCCAACTTATTTATCTAAGCTAAAAATCTACTCTTTTTGCATAGCTTTGATTGAGGAACATCATGATCATTAAAATTACTATAGATTACATACCACTATTCACAAAGAACAAACATCACTATGCACAAATATTTATGGACATGATCATTAAATCACGAGAACTGGCTATAGATGACAAACGGGGTAGGAATATCATTATGTCCCATATCCACATCTCATTGTCTTCTTCGATACAAAGATTTTCCCCATTTTTTCAAAAAACAACCCATCAAAGATTATATCATTATGTTAGTACTTCAAAATAAACAAAAATTATTTTTTAAACTTTTTTTTATAATTGTGTCACGTATTATTCTAATTTTTCTTAATTGTAGATAGATAGATAGACAGGCACATATATAGTCTAGTATCTCATTTATTAAACGAATTATAGTTAGTATAAATATGAAAGTTACAGTATGATATTTTAATATAAGAATTTATTAAAATTATATATAAGTAATAGTTCAAGAAATAAAATAACTATACTATTTTTTAACTCTCTTATCTAAATACTTTATTTTTAAATATTCATTTTTAATTTTATGAAACTAACGAGTATAATCGATGACCGGGGGTATAAACGATACCCAACGGGCAAAAACCAATTTATATATAACGGATTTTGGGCTTGGTTTGGGACATACTTTCTAATTAGATATAGGGTTGGGATTACCTAAACCTACCTTATTTCCATCCCTATTTACTATTCTAATACTTGACTCTAGAATTTCATCTAATCACCTGTATGGTCAGGCTTCAAGATACTCTAAACTCAAGGCATTTGGATGTTTAATGTTATCCTTATCGCTCTATAATTCCCTCCGATTGCACTGCTCTCATCTCCCTAAACTACTCCCTCTCCCTCGTCATCCTATCCCTCTTAGTCATACCACCGCTACTTCCATTTGTTTCCCACCTCCACTACCACCGTGCTAACAAAATCCAAATCCTAAGTACTTCAATGCCAAGTTTATGAATACTATAACCCTTCACTCCATACCGATAAAACTGAACCAACCACCTATATCCAAGCCTCTAAAGACCACTTTTGAGAAAAGCCATCGACGATGACTATAATTCATCCTTTCACATTGTTTTGCAAGAGGATGTTTAAATGATTGAACCTCTCTGATATGTCCATCTTTTACTTCATTACCTAAAGGGTACCATTTACCATAGTCTCTTTCTCAGTTAGAATTCAATCTTAAGTCATAAATCCTTTTCTAATTATTATTAGGGTGGCGTATCAAGTGGAATTCAATCTTGAGTCATAAATCCTTTTCTAATTCTTATTAGGGTGGCGTATCAAGTGGCGGTTGTCAATAATAACTTACATTCTCCATCTCTAATCAATATTATATCTTGTCGATCAATATATCACAATTAGTTTCTCATTCCTTAACCGAAGCCAAGCATAAAACCATGTTTAATGCCATAACCAAATTATGATGGGCTTAAAATTAACTTAACAAGCTTGGCTTATCACTTCTGGTCCACCAACACCTTTATCATGATAACACGATAACCACCTATCTTTGTCCCTCACATGTAACACTTAGCTTTGGATTACACTTTCTTCGTGAAAACGAAAGTAAAAATGTTGGGTTGAGTAATGCAAACTAACATTTCTAAGAATCCAATGCCTAAAAAACCTAAGGGTTCCTCTACAAGGTTTGTCCATGGAGTGTGAGTCAAGACATAAGATCAGGCTAAAAGGTGTTATTGGTCTGAGGACGTAAGCTTATGTACCCTATTTTGTAAGGGTAAGAATGGGTAGATAAAATGACTTGAGCTTATGTTAGAGTACTAGGTGTTATAATGTTAAAGTAACTCATGCCATATACACTCTTAGGAAAAGCTCGAATGGCCTTCAACAAAAGGTTGTCTATACTCGAAACTGATAGAGGTGGGTAGCGGAGAATACCTACTGGAGCAAGACAAGTCTCTCTAAAGAACTTGGTAAAATAGCCTGGTAACATTGGGAGAAAGGGTCCCTCCTTACAAAGGGGGTTGTTGCAACCAGGTTTGAGTGATTGTTTACCAAAAATATAGGTCTCCACAAATTTATAAGACCATATATGGGGGCCAACTCTTGCCGGCCTATGGCCATAAGGTCAAGAAAATTGGTGATTTCATTACAGGTGAGCCGACGACCAAAGCCTTACTGTAAAATTATAAAATTTTTACATCAACTTAATGGACTAGCTTGCTAATGTACTTACTTAACCATTGTCACGATTATCTTGACTTTGAGCGATCCAAATTTGAAGTTTTCGATGGATTCTCCATCTTGCAAGGGTGTATATAGGATATATCTACAAATCAAAGGCATAAGTGACTTTACACAAAAGCCCGGATTGTCCTTTCTTTGTCTGACTCGCGATATTTATTTTTCCATCTATTTCCTCTGAATTGTTGTACAGTATTCCATAACTATAATCGTCTATATATTATTTGCAAATCAATACAAAACATACACAAGAGTTATCTAAATAATCCCACTATAGATTTATTGTTTAGAATCTCATACACATTCATAATTTGGCATATTCAATGGCCACGACCTTAATTTCTCACAAGATTTTTTAAGCGATCTATTCAATCTAGCATGTATTCGTATATTTCCATTCTATAACTATTTTTACATTTATTTCTTATAAATTTTATATTTATTCATAATAAATTTTGATAATTGTAAAAACCAAAACCTAAAGTAAACTGTAATAAAAAAAATAAACATGAAAAAAAGAATAAAGAAGGTATTTGTTGTCGGTTTCAATCCATATAAATTAAAGAATTTATAAAAAAAAGATCTTTTTAGAAAATAAAATATCGAATAAAATTACCCATCCGAAACAACCAAATTGCCTAAAAGAAATTTGTGAAAAATAAATCAAAGTAAAATTAGAAAAAGTGTAGTTATAGTGAGACGATGTGTTATACTTTAATAAGCGTGAACAAAAATTGATGTCACGTAGATGACATATAGACAGTGATATGATCACACACACTTACTAATAGTATTGTGTAAGTACGAGACTTAATTGAAAAATGATTTAAACGGAATATCATGGTCAATAGATTAGAATAAATAAATAATCCATATATCAAGCCCCATGCTCGTGAGGCAGATCACTATTGCACAACATGCCCCTCATCACGCCCTAGGGGAGAGTATTATTGCTCGTGAGCACCCTAAGTGGCATATTAAGGATTCTGTAAAATAAGGCCAATTTTTCTTCCTTATTTTCAACACATAACACACCGATCTTTCTTCTTCTTTCTTCGTGTATGATTTAATGTTTCTATCTATTTTCAACCTTTCTCGTCTCACAAAAGAAAAAAGAAAAAAATGAATTTAACCTTTATAGACATATGCAATGTGTTTCATGCCAAATGCTTTACTTCATTTTATTATTTTATTTTTCTGAAATAACACTAAAACTTATGGAGTAATTCTCTTTTCTAATTAGGTACCATTCTGTTGGCGAAACACGTTGCTTGAGAAGGAAAGATCTTATAGACACTCTTTATGCTGCACTTCCTTCGGGAACCGTCAAGTTCGACTCCCAACTTGAATCTATAAACTTGGACTCGCATACTAATAAACCAATTCTACAGTTTGTAGATGGAAGCTTCATTATTCCTAAGGTATTCATGACTTGATTGGTACAAAAAAGTATAACTTGATCAGTTATAATGTCCATTATGTTACAAGAGTCTTGTTGGCTATTTTGGCAATTTTTCGCACAAGATCCGTAGAATAACATACTTATTGGTGTATGTAGGTTGTAATTGGTTGTGACGGTGGCAAGTCGATAGTTGCTAATTTCCTTAACCTCAAGCCTACAAAGATGTTCCCTCAATGTGCAGTGAGAGGCTTAACAAACTACCCAGATGGTCATCCATTCGACCATGTGTTTACTAGCTTCATAAAAAATGCCATGCTTGTGGGTGTTGTTCCAATTGACAATAACATGGTTTATTGGTTCTGTGCAAAATCAAACATTCCTAAAGGTTGTTTATCATTATAAAATTGTCAATTTCACTTTAGTTGTTGCATAGCTTATGTTCTTTTCTAATTATGATAAACAGATGAGAGAATTTGGAAAAATCCCGAAGTGGTGCGACAATACACCCTAGAGTGGCTAAGCAACCATCCGCAGGAAATTCAACAAGTGATTAAAAACGCGGACATGAATTCATTGTCTATTACACACTTAAGATATCGTGCCCCATGGGACTTACTAATGGGTACATATTTTAGAGGCAATGTGGCGGTTGCTGGTGATGCTATGCATGTCATGGGTCCCTATTTGGGGCAAGGTGGTTCAGCAGCGCTAGAAGATGCGATTGTGTTGGCTAGAAATATGGCTCAAGTGGGTTTAAACCACATTGAAAATGGTAGTAAGATAACCTTGCATAGAGTTGAGGAAGCATTTAATCGGTTTGTAAGACAACGAAGGATTAGAGTTGTTCGAATGTCATTGCAGGCCTACCTCATTGGCATGCTATTGGGTACTTCTTCACGTCTAAAGAAGATAATATGGACCATGTTATTAATCCTTCTATTTCCAAACCAGAAGAGTCATATGGATTATGATTGTGGTGATCTTTGATTTGTTCTTAGTAATTGGTAGTATTGGGGCAAATATACAACTTAACTTATTTAAGTTGTGCAATATGATTACATGTTTGAAACAGTTATATAATATTTTTATTTTAAAGAGTATAATCATATTTTTATGTTTTTATACTATGTTTCTTGTTAATAAATGTTAAAATAACCATATTTGTATGATATATTTAAAATAATATGCCATAATTTTGATTTTTAATTTATATGAGTTATAATTTAGGTTTTGATATAAATGAGTTAAAGAGCAAGCCAACGAGTAAGCTAATGAGAAAGCAACGAACTAAATGAGTCGATTTCGGACGAGCCATGAGCTTTTCGAACGTACATTCTCTCCCAGTCTCTAGCTCATTCCCTTCTATAGTCCTCTTATATATTGCATATTAATGATCTATATTATACGAATCGGGACTATTACAAAATTTAGTGTTAGAGGGTGTTTTTGAGGGTTTGGCCTTGTGAGTTGTGACACCCTCTGACAAGTTATGTGTTGTAGCTCGGATCTAAGCCGAGGAATAGCTTAGGAACACTTAGCACAATTAATTCCACCTGACAACAAATTTTGGTGTGCGTAGCAACAAGAATAATAGGAATCAAACATGAAATCGTCTTTGGAAACAATCATATACGCATCTCTTTTTAAACACAAAAGATCTCCCAAAATCTTGTAAACTCTACGATTTATAAGAAGAGAAAAGAAACCTAACAAGAATATATAACCTTCTAAATCTAGAAGACTACATATAGAGAAGAAGAACCATCATGAAGTACTACAACGTCTTTCCACTCTATGACTTACCTTCGTTTGAATCAAACTCAGAAATTAATCTGTTTGTGCGCGTGCTCTAATTTTACGAATGGAAGATTATCCGCGATGAGACATCAATAGGCCATCAGGTTCTACACTTGTTCTTGATACTGATTGCAGGTTTGGAGTTGATAGATTTAGGTGAAGGGACGATTTACAATATTTTTTAGTTTATCACTAAATTAGTTAATTATAATGATACTAATAAATATATTATTATAAAGAGATAATGATAATATGTATTCTATTAGATATCGATGAATTTTAACTTATTCTTTTGATTTGTAACTTGTTTTACACTCTTTAGTCGTATGTATCTTGTTTTGGTGGAGAAACCAATTAACACTCTTTGATATCCTTTTTATTCCTTGATATATCAGTTTTTTTATGAAATCCTTGCTTTAACAAACAAACACTTTCCCTCTTTAAAAGTAGTGATGTATGATGATGAAGTGGTGATAATCGGGGCGGGGATATGCGGGTTAGCCACGGCCCTCGCTCTTCACAAGAAAGGGATCAAAAGTGTTGTGGTGGAGAGATCAAAGAGTCTAAGAAACGACACCGGATCAGCTATCGGGATCCGGCCAAATGGGTGGCGAGCTCTAGATCAGCTTGGTGTCGTTGACATCCTCCGTCGCACTGCCATCCCTATTCAAAGGTCCATAGTGTTCGAATTTAACTATGTTAGAGTCATTATATTTGCCTCACTATCGAGTTAACAAATACTAACCTTATGTGATGGTACTTGTTGAGTTTGTATAGAGAAAGAGTCGTATCTCTTGACGGGAATAGACCACAAGAAATCTCACTGTAAGTAAGTGCATATTAAAATTAACATCTTATACTTCCTAGCGCCTAACATTATTATTTTTTCAAGTCAAGTAATATGTCATTTATAAAGGACTTTAAGACTTATGGGCTAATTGTTTTATTGCTTGTCTATTAAGGTACCATTGCGACGGTGAAACACGTTGCTTACGAAGGAAGGATATTATAGATACTCTTTATGATGCACTTCCACCGGCCACCGTCAAGTTCGGCTACCAACTTGAATCTATAGAATTAGACCCACATACTACCAAACCAGTGCTTCGGTTCATCGATGGAAGCTCCATCGTTACTAAGGTATTAACTTGATGAATTAACATTCTCATTGCAGCAGTTGGTGACTTTTGCAAGTTGCTACATGATTTCATAAGAAGAACAATACTTCTTGGTTAAGTTGTTGTAGGTTGTAATCGGTTGTGATGGGAGCAAATCTATCGTTGCTGATTTTCTTAACGTCAAGCCAACAAAGACGTTTCCTTTGTGTGAAGTTAGAGGCTTAACAAACTACCCGCATGGTCATTCTTTTGCCCATGAATTCACTAGTTTCAAGAAAGATAACATACTTGTGGGTAGAACTCCTATTGATAATAACTTGGTTTATTGGTTCTGTACCCAACCATACATTCCTAAAGGTTGTTTATTATCATGTTCATGTACATTTCACTTCAATTTTTAGATTCCTTATTTCTTTTTACAACTATGACGAACAGATGAGAGGATTTGGAAAGATCATGAGGTAATACGACGATACACACTAGACTTGCTAAGCGATTATCCCCAAGAAATTCAAGAAATGATTAAAACCACGGATGTGAAGTCATTATCTTTTAAAAACTTAAGATATCGCGCTCCATGGGACTTGTTAATGGGGACATTTTCTAGAGGAACAGTGATAGTTGCTGGTGATGCTATGCATGTCATGGGTCCGTTTCTAGGGCAAGGAGGTGCGGCAGCACTAGAAGACGCGGTTGTGTTGGCTAGAAATATGGCTCAAGTGGGTTTAAAACATGTTGGGGAAGCATTTAATCAGTTTGTAAACAACGAAGGATGAGAGTGGTCCGATTGTCATTGCAAACTTACCTCATTGGCGTGTTATTGGGTACTTCTTCACGTCTAAAGAAGTTTATATGTATCTTCTTAGTATTCTTCTCTTTCGAAACCAGAATAGTCATATGGATTATGATTGTGGTGATCTTTGATGAGTTTATATATATATAAAAGCTTTGAGTATATCTAGATTATAGAGGTTCTCATTACCATCATATTGAGTTATTTGCTTATTTTGTGTTCAAATAATGAAATATCATACGTGTTATTTTTGGTGGACACGTTGAAATATAAACGGTTCATGATTATAATCTCTAAGTCAAATCATTTATATTAAATTAAATACAACATTAACCGTAACAACTAAAGTATCAACAAGGTCATGTTACTCTTTTGTCCTATGTCCTTCAGAAGTAAACTCATAATCTCATTGTATGTGGATCATGATGCCATGACTTCTCATCCCGCCGATAACAAAGGGGCGATGGGACACCACACCTCTGATGCAATCGGAAACAGAAATATAGTTTGATTCACGAGAATACCAGAAACAATTCTTCTAATTATCGTTGATTCACAAAGAAATACCGATAATCAGGGTTTACACTAACACAAACCGTGATAGAGAGAAAAACTGATTTTTTCATAAACTTCAATGATCTTTCATCCATCCCTTACAAGCATATAAAAAAACAAAACCAAATTTGAATGGGCCACAAAACATAAATGGGCCAAAAACTAGGCCAAACGCAAAGTCCAACAAAATGTAAAAATAAGACAAAAATTGAAATAAGTCATAAATATTGGGCTGAAACGATAGTGGTTTGTGAAAACGTGCTCCTCGGTCCAACGGTCGTTTTGACTGGTCCCGGGCCAAAAACGGAGACTTCTAGCCCAAGTTATGGTCATTTCAGTGAAACCCCTTTTGATAAGCGATCTTGGGCCTCCAAACAGACTAACGCTTGCTCATTGTAGATACATGTGCATCTAGTTTATGTGCTTAAATGTAAAAAATTTTCATTTCTTACATATGTGTAATTTGACGAAGTAATGAAATCTGATTTATGATTTATGATTTGATGTTTACTTATCTTTAATTCATATGTATGAACTTCTTATATAGGTTTGAGGTTGTTGTACACAATTCTAAGTCAATAATGATTGAGTAATGTGTTCAACCTAGTCGGATGAGTATTCATACTAATGGCCCATACTTATGGACCGTATGCATGAATATATCATGCTTATGGACCAGTCGCACGACTGAACCAGCAGAATGGATCAGTCGTATGATTGAGACATAAGATTGACTTAGTCGCACAACTGAGCCTTCAGTCGTGCGTATGGATTAATCGCATGATTTAGTCGCATGACTGAACCATGCTAATGGTTCAGTCATACGAATGGAAACCACCAACCTATAAATACCACCTAATTCGTGGAAAAATAAAACCCTTCGCGAGATATACGCATACGCATAAACCCTAGCCTTCTAGAGCGTCCCAAATAGCCTGTCTAAGTTCATACTTCGTTCCTGATCGATTCCTACTCGTTCTTAACGTTTAGTTCAATCTTATATCGATCGGGTTATCGTTCTCACTGATTGGATCGCTAATCAAATAGGATTCCGCACTATTTGATCCGGTATAAACGCATAATCAGTTAGTACTCCGTACGTACACAGTCCTAACAAGTGGTATCAGAGACTTGGCTCTTGATTTTGCGTTTGATTCAATTAGTTTTGGTGTCAAAAACCTAAGTTTTAATCAAAAGAGCACCACGTTTGCTTCAACAGGTGTTTTCGACGTTTTCAGGCGTTAAAGTTTCGATTTTTCACAATACGGCAAATTAAGGTTCCTAGAAAAACCGTATTTTGTGTCAAAGAGTCCAAATCTTCGATTTTGCAAAAACAGAAGCCTTCAGTCGCACGACTAGCTCATTCGTACGATTGAACTCATTCGCTCACTCCATTCGCACGACTGAACTTAGTCGCATAGCTCATTCGCACGACTAAACAACTCTAGTCGTTTGCTTTCAATTGTCCTGTTCATACTCACGACTGAATCCAATCGCATGATTGAATTTATTCGCACTCATTCGCACGAGTGATCATACTCATAGTTCATTCGCACAAGTGATCTATACTCAAAGTCCATACGCACGATTGAAATGTCCTGCTCTCGAAGTACTAGGTTATAGAAATGGAAGATCAGTTTGCTGCGTTACTGCAGGAAGGGACTCAGCACCAGAATCTACTACTTCTGGAGAATGGATTGGTAATCAATATAAACAACCAAGCTGTAAACATTAGATGAATATTTTCGTCAGTGGAAACAACGGTTTGAGATTTACCTAAATGGAGTTGATCCCCATCTTGCATCCATGAGACGGGTTACGCAATACCAGTCAGTGTCATGGAGTCAAGCTAACCTTGGGAGGCATAAGTGAAGCTCAAAAGATTCTCTTCAAGCTGAGAAGAAAGTTTATGCCTTGTTGACTCAGTCGATACGAAGACATCTTTCATTAGTTTTGAGAACAAGCAGGCCAAAAGCTATAGGAGGCATTAGAGAAGAGATATGATGGAAATTCAAAGTAAAGTCGCTGACGGCTAAGGCTCTCAAGACGGATTTGGAATTTCTCTTCGATAGGGAAATGAGAGCTTAGATAATATTATTGACAAATTCTTTATCGATGGAGTGAGATGCACCAACATGGTGTAACCACTCAATGGAAGATAAAGTTTCAGTTTTGCGATGGGTGACCTGAGAAATGGGATTCATATGTTAACTGAGAACAGAATGACATTCTTGCAACGTTAGTGTTAGGATCAGTGATCTACGTTTGATTGATTAGAGAGTATAGCAGCGGAATTCTAACAATGAATTAGCCAATTCAAAGAACAAAAGATATTCAATGTAAGACAAAAACGGTTATAGATAGAGAATTCTGCAGATATATTCATTCAATATTCGCTTTCGTGGTAACGGAATGTCACAATTACAATTAGGTCGACACCTCTTATATAAGAGATGTGACGTCTGCTGATGTCACTTGATAGTGACATCTAACAGAATTTATCACAACTACTGATAGTTAACACAACTACTGAAGATGTCAAACAGCTGACATCTTCTTACAAAAATGCTAAGTGTTAACTATTTTACAACTACTGAAAAGAAACTACTGAAACAATAACAACTGAAGAACATACTCTTCAGTTGTTTTACAAATACTGAAACAAGAAAATACTGAAAGGTAAACCATCACAACTACTGAAGAAGACCTCTTCAGCTGTTGTGACAACGTCTGATACTTTGTCTTCAGCACTTGTGTCTTCAGACTTTGTCTTCAGCACTTGTGTCTTCAGACTTTGTCTTCAGCACTTGTGTCTTCAGACTTTGTCTTCAGCACTTGTGTCTTCAGACTTTGTCTTCAGCACTTGTGTCTTCAGACTTTGTCTTCAGTACTGTGTCTTCAGACTTTGTCTTCAGCACTTGTGTCTTCAGACTTTGTAATCAGCTGTTGTCTTCAGCTGTTGTGGTCTTCAGTAGTTGTTGTGATGTCTGTGGGACTTAAAGGTTTTTCTGATCCGGCTCATTGGTTCTTTTGGTCCAACAAACTCCCCCTGAACCAATGCAGCCAAAACCTTTAACTTTATTGAGGTCCCACTTATTGTTGGCAGAATGGTTGGTCTTTTTCCTTCTTGATCAGTTGAGAAGATGACCCATATAAGCACTGGCCTGGAAATGAGTCTCTGAAGATTTGGTTGGCATGTATGGATGGGAGCTCTGTATGGGGAATTGGACACTGAGCTGTTCCCCCATCCATGAGACTCACTTCCCATGTATAAGCCTGTAGGATTCTCTGGTGTATGCTCTGAGAAACATAATTTGTTCTTCCATGGTCAGGTTCTCGGCTTCACCATCAAACAATCCTTCTCGCCCATACAGCTCTGAGATGTACTTGGCCTGTTTACCATTTTTGAGCTCAACTGTTGTAATCTGTCGGTATGCAAACTCATCAGGATGAGTCCCTTCAAGTAACAGACTGAGCTCATTTTGTTTGAAGTTCTCAAGCCTCTTGTAGACTAACCCCTTTTAATAATTTTCTCTAACATCTTTTGGGGTGGTTTTTAGTCTCATAGGCCTTCTTGAAGTCTTCTACAATCTCCCAGGGTGATACTACAAGGACCACTGTGATCTCTTCATCTACGATCCTTTTGACTTGGCCCTTGTATCTCGAAGGAATGTCTTTCTTTACAATCCTGTGAGCCACCCTAGGATCAGGCCATACTCTCACCTTTTCCTTCTGATATTGAAATGTGTTGGCAAGGGTGTACAACCTCAGAGCTTCTTTCTTCATACTAATATTGATGACGAAGCAGCATAAGTTTTGTCAATGCTTTTCAGCATTTCATCATCATGAAGCTTTTGCTGCTGTTCTTCTTCAATCTTTACTCTCACAGCTTCCATCTGTGAGGTGGGAGTGATGGGCATGGGTTTGGCTTTCGCCAATGTTAGAACTGCAGACAGAGGCAGCCTATCTTCTTCCACATCATCCTCTTCTTCTTCTTCTAGCCTCAACACCCTTCTCTTCTTCTTCTTAGGTGCATCATCGGCTGTTGGTTAGATGGTAAGGGAGTTGGTTGTGGGTTGTGGTTGTGGTTGTTTTGGAGAGGGAATGTTGACAGGGAGTTAGCATTTTGGAGGTGAGCATTTTGAGTATTTGGCTAGCTCAGTCCTGCTCCCTGCTCCTGCTTCATTCAAAGCTTCAATAACAAGTCCCTTAGTATATGCTTCAGATGAACAGATCTTGGTGGTGATTGCCAAGATACTGTCCCTGGACCAAGCTTTGATTTCGATCATTGATCTTCCCAGATATTTTGCAATAAATCTAATCATGATCTCAAGCCTTTCTCTTTCTAACACTTCATAACTTGCCCATCTATTCTGGATTTCTTCAATCTCTAATCGTCGAATCTCAGAGTCAAGTTATCGGTGTCATGGCCTTGCCTAAACAGCTGATCAATGATGTTGTCCATTGATCTGCTGTGTTCGGCATCAGCTCTTTTATCAGTAGCTCCAAGGCTTTCTCTTTTTCCTTCTCTTTATCGGTCTCCACATTCAACTCCAACTCTTTTCCACTACTCTCCCTTCTGTTTCTTTCTCCTTTTCTTTCTCCTCTGTACTCCTCTTTCTTTTTCCTTTCACTGACTTAATCTCCCCCTTTTTGGTTGCATTGGTTGCAAGGGGTGATTGCCAGAAAGGTGTTTGCCCACAACCTCCTCTATCAATGGGTGTATTACTGAGGAAAGCCTCTCATCAATGGCTTTGATCACTATGTCAGTGATTATGGGGTGATGAGAGGGAGGGAATTTGAAGGATAGCAACTATTTGCTCAGGAGGGTTCTGTTCCTGAGAAATAGTGCCAGAAGCAGAGGCAGGTGGCTTAGTTGTGGGAGTGGCTCAGTGTTTGGGAGACCTTCAGATGAAGGTGCCATCTGTGAGGTGGTAGAGGCAGATGGTCTTTGTTCCTTAGAAGTTTTGGCAAGCAGCTCTTTGAGTCTGCTCACTCCTCTTCCAGGATGGTGTTTTGGGCGATTACATCGTAAAAGAAGCCCAGGTCATCATCAGTAGATACTGAATCACCTGACCTCCTGATAGGATCAGGATGAACATGCACTGAGTGTAGCTCAGTTGTAGCATGTGCCCCTTTGTCTTGGAACTGGGGACTTCCTGCCTCAGGACTTTGTCCGTCATCAGCAGTTGCCTCTGGTAAGGTCTTAGTAATGGTACCAACTACAACCTGATCATATGCTGAAGCAGGAGAAGTGGCAGCCTCACCAGAAGTTCCAATCTCCATTGCTACACTAGGAGAAGGAACATTGTAACCCCTATGCTGTGGGTTCTCAGCTGCACTTTGGTCCTCCCCCTCAATGGTAGAGGTGTTCCAGTAGTAATTGGTATCTGGGGAGGGGGTGAGGAGTGCAACTGAGTCAGCACTTGTGCAACAAGTAATGTAGGACTTTGGGGGGCGGTTGCATGGGGAGATGGGGTAAAAGCAGTCTGCACCTGGGGAGGATGGTGCTCTTCAATGGCAATCTCCTCAAATGAGGAAGATCCCAGATTGGTGGGTACCCCTTCTGAGGTTGCTGCAGGCTCCTTTTGAGAGGAATCCTGAGCGGCTGTGGCTGGGAGAGTCCTTATATCCACTAGGGGGTTATAACCAGTGGATATAGCCTGCGTTTGTGTTGCAGGGGCATCCTCAGGGGACTCATTTCCCTGAGTAGCCTTTTTGGTTTTTTTTAGTGGGTTTGGTGGGGACTTTTGATTTGGAGGTGGTGGCTGTGGGTTCCCTGCGTGGGGTTTGCGCAGCTTGGCAGCCATTTTGAGTGATTGGTCAGAGTTGTGCCGGGAGTATACTTCAGGCAAAACAGCCATAGCAGGGACTCCCAGGCCAACAAGTCCCTCAGCTTGAAGCTGGTTTGCAATTATGGCCATTATGAACCGAGGATATAATATCCAACGGTTAGCAGTTTGTTTTTGAGCCATATCCTTGAGCTCTGAAAATAGTATTTCCGAAAAATTTAAAGGTTGTTGCTCAAGGATGGAGTACATTACCTGCTGCCACCTTGTAGACATTTGATCCCAAGAAGAAGTCTTAGGAGCCAAACAGACATTTACCATGTGAAATATGAGACGTTCAGCATCATGGAAATGTTTCTTCAGTATGGTGGAGGCACTAGGTTTCCCTGATATCCATGGTGGGCAAAGGATAAATCAGTTGTGCCCTTTGGATATCCAGCAGGAGAAGTGGCATCATCCAGGTGTAGAGTTTGACGAAGTATATCGGGAGTGATGACCACTTCGTGGTTGTTGATGACCGACCGGAGAGACGCTGTGTTGTTCTCCCCAGTGGTGAGGGTGACGTTCATCCAAAACTGGTTAGGGATTCGGCATGAAGGATTGGATTGAAGAAAGGCCGTTTTGTAGGGTGACTGGACCATAAGATCAATAGCATTATCGAACTTAGCCCAGAATGGCGATTTGGTGAGGTAAGCTACACAGTTGTGTCGCGGTTTGAGCTGCATGGACGCCATTAATGAGAGAGAAGTTTTGGAGAGATGAACGTTAGGTTTGAAGAAGATGAGGCTCTGAAGGATTAGGTCAGGGATATTTATAGGGTACGGGTTAGAAAACGACTGAAGGGTTTGGTGTTAGTCATCAGTAGTTTTAAACGACTGTTGACATGGTATTACCCTTTCAGACGTTGAAACAGCTGAAGTCGTGGTTTTAGGCATCAGCAGTTAGAAAACTACTGAAGACCATGGTTTTGACTTCAGATGATGAAACAACTGAAGACTTGGTCAGTCATCAGTAGTTGTGAAACTACTGAAGACATTGGTTTGTCAGCAGTGTTGTAAACAGCTGAAGACTTGGTGTTAGTCTTCAGTAGTTGTGAAACTACTGAAGACATGGTTTTGTCATCAGTTGTTGTAAACAGCTGATGACTTGGTATTAGTCATCAGTAGTTGTGAAACTACTGAAGACATGGTTTTGTCATCAGTTGTTTAGGATGAAACAGCAGTTGTAGAAACAACTGAAGAGAAAGTTCTCTTCAGTAGTTTTCGTCAATTCATAGCCTTTCAGCTGTTTCATACTGTCCTCAACACTTAATCAGACTTTGCATCTGCTTTTCAGGTGTTTCATAGGACGTCAGTACTTATCTGTTGTACTGATTTCAGTAGTTGTAACTACATCAGTAGTTGTAACTACATCAGTGGTTTAGAACAGATAAAGTACTTCAGTACTTGTGAGGCATTTAGCCGTCAGTAGTTATAAAAACTACTGAAGGTGAAAGAACTCATCAGTACTTATATGTGACATGGTTACCAATGATCACCAGTACTTTTTACTGAAATCATCAGTAGTTGTCACTTATTCTAGCTGCAGCATACCAAGCCTTAACACAAGGTTTTGGAAAGTAGAACTATCCAAAGGCTTAGTAAAAATATCTGCAAGCTCATCAGCACTAGGCACAAACTTAGGATCAATCAGACCTTTTTCAAAACAATCCCGAATAAAGTGATGTCTGATCTCTATATGTTTGGTCCTAGAGTGCTGGACTGGATTTTTGACAATACACAGAGCTGAAGCACTATCCATTAATAATGGAGTCTTAGTCTCTGTAATGCCATAATCCAGAAGTTGGTTCTGAAGCCAGAGTACCTGAGAAGTGCAACTTGCAGCAGCAATGTACTCGGCTTCAGCAGTTGATGTAGCAACAGATGTTTGTTTCTTACTCTGCCAAGAAATCAAACAGTTGCCTAGGAATTGACAACCACCAGAAGTTGACTTTCTAGTTAACTTGCACCCTGCATAGTCACTATCTGAAAAAGCAACTAATTTGCAAGAGTGTCCAGTGGAATACCATAAACCTAGAGATTGTGTACCTTGCAAATATCTAAAGATTCTCTTGACTGCAATCAAATGAGACTCTTTAGGAGCAGCCTGAAATCTAGCACAAACACATGTAGCAAACATAATATCTGGTCTAGAAGCTGTTAAATACATCAAGGACCCAATCATACATCTGTAAAGTGTTTCATCAACAGCTTTACCTTTCTGATCTGCATCCAGTTGTGTGGTGTTGCACATGGGAGTAGAACAGGGCTTACAGTTTTGTAAATCAAACTTATTCAAAAGATCTTTTGTATATTTTGACTGATGAATAAAGGTTCCATCAGCCTTTTGTTTAATTTGCAAGCCTAGAAAGAACTGTAATTCTCCCATTGCACTCATTTCAAACCTCTTTTTCATTAATGTTGTAAAATCATCACACAACTGGGATCAGAGGATGCAAAAATGATATCATCAACATAAATCTGAACAAGTAGCTTATGCTGATCCACCTTCTTAATAAACAAAGTTTTATCAATGGAGCCTCTAGTGAAATTATTCTAAGAAGAAAAGTGGAAAGTGTCTCATACCAGGCTCTAGGAGCTTGTTTCAACCCATAAAGAGCCTTATCAAGTTTATACACCCATTCAGGATGTTTATTATCCTCAAAACTGGTGGTTGACACACATAAACTTCTTCCTTTATTTTACCATATAGAAATGCACTTTTGACATCCATTTGAAAAACTTTAAGATTGTGGAATGCAGCATAGGCTAAAAACAATCTGATTGCCTCTAGTCTGGCTACAGGGGCAAAGGTTTCATCATAGTCAATACCTTCTTCTTGTGAAAACCCCTGTACAACCAATCTAGCCTTGTTCTTAACAATAAGCCCATTTTCATCAGTTTTATTCCTAAACACCCATTTAGTGCCTATTGCACACTTACCTGGGGAAGAGGAACCAGTTCCCACACTTGCTGTTTCTTGAACTGAAGTAGCTCAAGCTGCATGGCTTCAACCCATCCATTGTCTCTCAAAGCAACATGGTAGTTCTTTGGCTCTAGCTGACTGATGAAGAGAGCATAGAAGCAGAAGTTAGACAATTGACTTCTTGTTGAAACACCAGCATTGATATCACCAATAATCTGAGACATTGGGTGATTCTTCAGTTCTTGATAAACAATGAGATCTGTGCAAGTGTTTGTAGGACCTTCAGCAGCAGCAGATGTTGATGCAGACTCTTGAAACCAAGAATTAGATGGTAACTCAAAAGATGTAGAGGAATCAGAGATCTCATCAGCATTTGTTGTGGATGGAACTGCTGAAGCTACAGGAACATCAAATTTAGCAGACACAGGCAGTTGGTCACTAAACTTGAATAGGTGAGTATTGATATTATCATCATCATCATCAATACCACCAGGTGGAAGACATGCTGCAGAAGATGATTTATCCACATGATCTGCAACAGCTGGAGGTTGATAAGGAACATATTGCAGTATGTCCAAATCAAACAACTCCACAGGGTTTTGTGGAATCTTGTCCATAGGAGATTCATTAAACTTCACATGCAAAGTCTCTTCAACTATCTTTGTTCTGCAGTTGAAGACTCTGTATGCCTTGCAAGTAGATGAATAACCAACAAAATACCCTGCATCCACCTTAGGATCAAATTTTTGGAGTTGATCCTTTGTGTTGAGAATAAAACAGGGACACCCAAATGCTTTGAAAAATGAAATTAGAGGAGCCAAGTGATGGAGAACTTCATATGGAGTCTTCATCAACCTCTGATTTACTAAGCTCTATTCTGCACATAGCAAGCTGTGTTAACAGCTTCAGCCCAAAAGGTCAGTGGCAAACCAGAGTCAGCCAGCATGGACCTTGCAGCTTCAATTAGGGTCCTGTTCTTCCTCTCCACTACTCCATTTTGTTCTGGAGTCCGTGGTATGCTAAACTGCCTTTTGATTCCCTTTGAAAGATAGAAGTCATCAAGTGTATGGTTTCTGAATTCAGTTCCATTGTCACTCCTAATACACTTGACTGGAAGGGAATACTGCTTCTCAACATACAACACAAAGTGAATAATCTTCTGAGCAACCTCATCCTTTGAATGTAGAAAGAAAGTCCATACAAATCTGGAGTAATCATCCACAATTACCAGACAGTATTTCTTCTTTGCCATGCTCATCACTCTCACAGGACCAAATAGATCCATATGCAGTAATTGCAAGCAGGCAGTGGACTTAGGCTCTTCAATAGGAGGGAATGAGACTTTGTGTTGTTTTCCTTTTAAACAAGCAGTGCAGGTTTCATCACAGTGGAACTCCTTTATTGGTAAGCCTCTAACTAAACTATTGTGGATTAGCTGATTCATGTTTTTGAAATTAACATGACCCAGCCTTCTGTGCCACAGTTTAGATTCTTGAGAAGAGGCTTTGAAAATAGGCAAGGATTGCCTCTGAGATCTATTTTCTTGGAAAGATCTAAGGCATACACTCTTCCTGTCCTGTTGGCTCAGGAGAGTGTGATCATCCAACACCTTATCAATCAAATGCAGAACTTTGGATGACAGAATCCTACAGTTCTGACTGGTGAAAAGAGCAACATGGCCTTTATCACACATTTGACTGACACTCAAGAGATTGTACTTGAGATTTTCCACATGATTAACATCATCAAACTTTATTTCTCCATTGGAGACAAAGCCGTTTCCAATGATGTAACCCCTAGCATCATTGCCAAAAGAAACAAACCCCTTCTTTCCTTGAGAGTAGTCATGAAGAAGAGAGCTGTTCCCAGTCATGTGCATAGATCCCCCACTGTCTACATACCAGATGCTACTTTGGCATGTTGAAGAACCCTGCAATTATAAACAATCAGTTAGTTTTGGAGACCCAAACTTTTTGGTTTTGGGCCTGTTCTCAACAGATGGTAAACTAACAGGTTTGATGGAAACAACAGCCTGAGAGGAAGAAGATGGTGAAGAAGAGAGAATCCTTTGGCTTGGACCTCCTTTTCTGTGGTTTCAACATAGGAACATCTAATTGGTTAACTCTTCCCAATAGATGTTGAACCATCATAACCAGCTGTTGTTGATTTGTGATAAAGCTTTCAGCTCATCAGACACATTGCCATTGGAGTTTGATAAGTTCCTATGTTGCACCTTCTTCTTTTGAGCAATCTCAGCTGTTACCTGTTTAACCCCTTCCTTTTTGGATTTCTTTATGGACTTAAGGGTTACAGGATTTGATGTTGCTGATACAAATGTGGTCTCAAACTCAGTTTTCATTTTAACCATTTTCTCTTTAATTTCCTCTTTATGTTTGAGTTTGGATCCTCTTTTGTACCAGCAATCATCTGTAAGATGATTGAACAAACCACATACTTCACATGGTTTCTTCTTCATCTTATGTTGATCATCAACTAAAGAGGATGAAACTACTGAAGACTTGCTCTTCAGTGCTTTGAAAGCATTGTTTGCTTTCTTGACTTCCTCTTTAGTAGTCTTCAAACTCTTTCTACTGACAGTTTTCTTCTTTTCAGTACTGACAGTAGTTGGAGTTTGAACTTCAGGTGTTAAATCTTGCTCTCCAGTCCTTTCAGGACTTTCAGAATTAACTCCTGAGTTGATCAACTCTTTGATCATGTGAGTGTCAGCAGTGGAACCATCAACATCAGCTGATAGGTTCTGAGAGGGCTTAGTGCTGACTTCTACTTCTGATGGTGCTGTATCAGAAAGTAGATCATGATGAAATGGATTGGTTATTGCTCTCACCATCAGATTCTCTCTGCTCTGGGAGTAAAATCTGTAGGTGGAGCAGTGTGATTGTAACCAATGCCAAACTTCACATTGGAAGCAGATTGCTTACTAAGAAGCATTTCAAAACCTTTGCATGATTGTACCCATCGATCACACTCTACTGGGTGACTGCAAGGGTTTCTTTGAGATCTTTGTACTTCTCTAGAAGTACCTCTTCCCTAGCCTTATAATCTGTGATTTGGCATTTAAGTTTGTAAATCTCATCATTCTTTTCATTAAGCACAGACTCAAATTCAGCTTTTCTTTTGGAAATTGTTTGTTCTAGCTCAATGTTCTTGTTAATCAAAGCTACATTTGCTTCTCTAATAGATGCAAATGCTGCTATGCATGTTTCAGAACATAATTGGCTTTTGCCTCAGAGGATACCTGTGATACCTTTGGTGTAGAGGCATTAGTGGATGAAGTATCAGCAGAATCCAAAGCCATAAGAGCTAGATTTCAAAGGGACTGTCACCACCATGTTGACCAGCACCAGTGAACAGTTGTTCATGACCAGACAAATCATCTGGTAAACTGCTCCAGTCAACAACTCCTGGGTGAAGAAGCTGTGTTGTTGAGGTTGAGTTTGTTGATGAGATTGGGAAGGTTGTGGTTCAGGCAATGCTTGTGGTGTTGTGCAATTGGAGCTTGAACAGGATTTGGTTGAGGCATATATAGCAGGGATAAGGATATGACATTGGACCCTGGGGACAAAGTATGCAGGAGACCTAGGATGTGATGACCAGAACCAGCAGGATGTTGCCCTCTGTTTTGTGGACTAGTACTAGGAAAAGTCACAAAGGGTGCAGAAGAGTTAGATCCAGTTGATCTACACTCTCTTGCAAAGTGTCCCAGCCTTTGGCATTTGTGACACCTCAACTTACTCTTGTCAAAACCAACTTTGGTTTTGCCAGAGAGTCCAGGAAATTTCCTGCCAGTTCTCTTATAGAACTTCTGAGATCTGATATTAATCAATGCCATTTGGCTCAGAATATCCATCTCTTCTAGATCATCATCAGCTATTCCTTTCAAATCATCCATGATGAAGCATAGATTGTCACTATTACTGCCAGAATGACTCTCAATACCAACAAATGCATGATCAGAACTATTTGAAGAGAAATCAATATGCTCATCATAATTGCTTTCAGATGCAGCATATTCTGACTCATGACCAACCAAGGCAGTATTCCCTGGTACAAAGTCATCAGTGAGCTTTCCTGATGAGGACAGTTTCCTCTTCTGCTCTATCTCTCTTTCGAATGTAAGCAGTTTCCCATGAAGTTGGGTGAGAGATAGGCTATCCAGATTTGCACTGGAGCGTAGGACAATAGTGTATGTGTCCCATCTCTCAGGCAGTGATCTGAGGAACCTGTTATTCATCTGGCTATTGGTGTATTCCTGTTTCACCATTTTCAGCTCAGAGATCAAGCAGGAAAAACGCTCAAACTGTTGAGTCAGTGTCTCACCCTTTCTATGAGAGAATGTCTCATATTGTTGGGCAAGGATTTCTCTGTTGTTTGCTAAGACCTCATCTGTGCCACCGAATTGTTCCTTCAGGGCATTCCAGAGATCATGAGCAGTTTCATGATGCATAAGCCCTGAATAGATTTCATTAGGCAGTGCCATGGCCAGAATTCCATGGGCTTTAGCATCAATCTCAAACAGTTTCCGATCTTCATCAGAGTATTGTTCCTTCTTCTTCGGAACCATTTGATTGGTTTCCGGATTGTTCACCATAGGCTTATGTGGTCCATGTACCACAGATGTCCAACAACCTGAACTGTTAACAGACAGGTGATGAAGCATTCTTCGCTGCCATATGTTATACTCGGTCCTAACCAGCATCGGGGGCTTGGTTGAGGAACCAGTATTGTGAGGATCATTAGAAGGAGTAGTCATCTCAGATTCAATCAAATTCAATTAAGCTATAACAGATTTAGAACAAAAACACAACAACCAATTGAACCAAGAGAGATCTCAAAATAAATGAACGAAAGCGTCAGAAATTCAATAATCTATAACCAGTTCTTGCAAAATGCTAATTCAATCAAACATAGATATCAATTAGCAGTTTCAATGATCAATTGTTAGATCAATCAATGATTAACCAGCTCTGATACCACTTGTTAGGATCAGTGATCTACGTTTGATTGATTAGAGAGTATAGCAGCGGAATTCTAACAATGAATTAGCCAATTCACAAGAACAAAAAGATATTCAATGTAAGAACAAAACGGTTATAGATAGAGAGAATTCTGCAGATATATTTCATTCAATATTCGCTTTCGTGGTAACGGAATGTCACAATTACAATTAGGTCGACACCTCTTATATAAGAGATGTGACGTCTGCTGATGTCACTTGATAGTGACATCTAACAGAATTTATCACAAACTACTGATAGTTAACACAACTACTGAAGATGTCAAACACTGACATCTTCTTACAAAAATACTAAGTGTTAACTATTATTACAACTACAAAAGAAACTACTGAAACAATAACAACTGAAGAACATACTCTTAGTTGTTTTACAAATACTGAAACAAAGAAACTACTGAAAGGTAAACCATCACAACTACTGAAGAAGACCTCTTCAGCTGTTGTGACAACGTCTGATACTTTGTCTTCAGCACTGTGTGTCTTCAGACTTTGTCTTTAGCACTTGTGTCTTCAGACTTTGTCTTCAGCACTTGTGTCTTCAGACTTTGTCTTCAGCACTTGTGTCTTCAGACTTTGTCTTCAGCACTTGTGTCTTCAGACTTTGTCTTCAGCACTTGTGTCTTCAGACTTTGTAATCAGCTGTTGTCTTCAGCTGTTGTGTCTTCAGTAGTGTTGTGGTTGTGGGACTTAAAGGTTTTTCTGATCCGGCTCATTGGTTCTTTTGGTCCAACAGTAGACAAATCACTTCATCTTGAAGGTAACAGAGAGGAAGAAGCAAATGCAGTACAGTTGAAGAAGGATCCTATGCTTAGAATCTTCACTTTACAACTCAGTTCCGACTCGCTGTGTCAGGAGCACCATAAAAACGGTATGTGTCTAGCTACTCGGATCCTTCCCAAACCACGCTCAGGGACCAAAAACGTCAGGGCCATCTGGAACCAATACATAGGTACCTGAAGCCATACTATGAGTGAGACTGAGAATCTCAGTAATATCACAGTGAAACAGTGGCTAAGGAGCATATGGAAATCTAGCTCCAGGATCCTTCCCAAACCACTGCTTCAGGACCAGAAATGTCAGGGCCATCTGGAACCCATACATAGTGCCTGAAGCCAATAATATGAATTGAAGACGAGAATCTCACGGTAATATCACAGTGGAAGGGATAAGGAGATATGGATCTTCTAGCAGCAGTGGTACAATCCTATAATAGTTAGTTGCGGGAAGATTGGAAATTTTCATCTTGCAGATGAAGATTACGAGCAAGTTGATGAGAATGAGCTAGAGAGAATGGACATCATGTGGGCCTTGGTAAGTGCAGTTAGAAGAGCTAAAAAGTTTGTCAAGAAGACGGCACAAATCTGGTCGCCACTAAATATACGAAATTTGATTTTGATAAAACCAAAGTCACCTGCTTCAACTGTGGTGAAAAGGGGCATTTTAAACGTGAATGTGTAAAGCCCAAGAAAATTGGAAATGGAAACCCATTTCCTACATTCAACTTTCAAGACAAGGACGTGATTGGAACTACATCTTCAAGCAAAGAGACAAAGGCTCTAACTGCTCAAGGTGATGAAGGACAAGACTTGTCCTTCCGATTGTTTCTCCTGGAGAATCAAATATTGCGTTTATTGAAGCATTGGATGATGGGTCTGCTAGTGAAGGTGAGATTGCAGCTGAGCAAGTGATGTCAGATACCAAAGAAGCTGTGAACGTGGTAAATCACTTGGTTTAGGAAGAGCTAAAAGCAACAAGTTCAGAATCTCAAGCCACCGAAGGGTCTAACTCTGCTTTGATGGTTGGTTCAACTGACTCCTCACAGGTAAGTTCTACAGATCAATTATTTGAAAAACAGCTTGTTCTGAATGTGAAAAATTTAGGGAAGCATTGATTTGAAATTTGCTAGGTTATTAGAACACAATAATAACTGAGTAAATGATTTACAACTCTACACTGAAGCTAATCGTATATTGAAACAAAATAAGTATAGTTTCAAAGAAAAAATAGAATTGTTGGGTAAACAACTAAGGGAAACCAAGGTTTTTGCCTTAAATCAATCTAATGATATAAAGTTTTATTTAAACTCTTTGGAAGAAACCAAGATGGAAAAAGCAGTTTTGGAAGTCAAGGTTAATTCTTTAAAACAAAAACTGCATAGTTGGGCAAGTTCTTCTCACAAAGTTTAAACTTAGTGAAAGAACGAATAATGGGGAAGGTTTTGGTTACAAAGTAGTTCCACCACCACATGAGATCCTTTTGAATACTAAATGTAGACCTATCAATAACAACCCAGCAAAGGATCATGTGTTGTCCACTCCTCTGGTTAGTGATCCCGATTCCACGGGTAAACCTGTAAACTCTATCACTAACAAAAGGAGTCTATTTTGAAATCAAAAAGAAAAATGCCAGTTGAGAATTTGGATGATGAAATTAAAAAGTTTAATGTAAGGTCAGGTTCACAAACGTCGATTTCAAACCAAAATGACTAAACCAATTAACCCCAAACGTGTTAATCATCAAAGTCCAAATAAAATGAAAAGTAAAGATGTTCAAAACATGAAAACAATTATTTTGTTAATAAAGCTGAAACATCTAAAAGAGAAGTGACAAAACACAACCAGACACATCTCACACCTTCACCAAACTCAACATTACATAAAAGTTTTCTTCAATCTGTAGAAGTGAGATCTTGCTACAGTTGTGGAAAACAAGGACTCTTCGAATTGTCCTTATTATCAGACGCCTAGAAAGAAAATTGAACTTTATGATGCAAAACCAAGTTTTTCTAAAGTGAGATCTAATACTCCACCTAAGAGTATTAGTGAACCTAAAGTTCAAACCATAAGTCAGTCGTCTGTTTACCACAAACAGGCCTTACACAAAACTGGCTTATGGAAAGAAAAATCAAGTATAGGATCTGATAATGAAGAGAATAAGAAGAAATATATGCCCTCATCCTCTAAAGGACAATGGGTTGAGTTTATGATGTGTGATTCCTCTAGGTCACCCAAGCCAGTTAAGGCTTGGGTCCCAAATCTGAACTAATAAGTTTCTTTGAATGTGCAGGGTGTCCGCTACAGCGCTATCACTAATACGTGGATTATTGGTAGTGGGGCGTCCAGGCACATGACCGGGAATTCGTCCCTCCTTTTCAACGTCAAACAAATTAAAGGGGGACATGTTTCATTTGCTGGAAACAAAGGAGGTTACATCACCGCACAAGGCGAAGTGGGAAACGAGAAAGTAAAGTTTGACAAGGTCAACAACGTTCAATAACTACAGAAAACACTTACTTTCAGTCTCCCAGATTTGTGATAAGGATTTAAAGTTGTATTGACAACAAAAATGATACATGTTGAAGAAGGACTATGTGATTGAGGAGGATAAGGTTCTTATGTCATCTTTAAGATATAACGACTTGTATATCTTGGATCTATCAAAAGCCTCCACAACTGATCACATTGTTCAATGCTTCTTGTAAAAGGCAACTGGGATGGATTCTGTCTCATGGCATATCATCCTAGCAAGATGAATCATTTGGTTCAAAATGATTTAGTGAATGGTGTAAATGTCAAGAACTTCCAGCTTCCAGACTTCTGCATAGCATGTAAGAAAGGGAAATAGATCAAGAAAGCTCACAGGAAAAGAAAGTTAATTCTATGATATGCCTCTTGAGCTTCTACACATGGATCTGTTTGGCCTTGTCAGCACAAAGAGCATTGCTGGAGATTTGTATTGTTTTGTAGTAACGAATGATTACTCAAGATTCTCTTGGGTGATGTTTCTGAAAGCCAAATCAGAAACTTTTGAATCATTCAAACATCTAGTAACTACTTTGGAATCCCTCTAAAAGCTGAAAGTAAGACAGATTCGATCAGACAACGGCACAGAGTTCAAGAATCAGTGGATGGAGGCATACTGTAGAGAGAAAGGAATTGTAAATCAATTCACCTCTGCCTACACCCCACAGATGAATGGCATTGCTGACTTGAAAATACCTATTCAATTCTGGAATGAGGCAGTGGCTAATGCTTGTTACACACTCAATCGAGTCTTAGTGGTCAAATGACATGGGAAAATATGTTATGAACTACTCCAGCGACGTAAACCCAACCTGGAGTATCTAGAACCATTTGGCGCACCGTGCACGTTGTTGAAGAAGACTCAGACTGGGAAGTTCACTGAGAAGGCAAAAGAAGGTATCTTTCTTGGATACAACATTCTAGACAAGAGAGTATATAACAACTCAACGGGTCAGGTAGAAGTGTGGTGCAACGTTGTTGTTCAAAGATGCATCACCCCCTGCTGGAAAAAGACCCTCATTCTTCTTCGACTATGATGGATTATTTAAATCCTTCAATTTGCTGCCTTCTCATACTAATGATGAGCTTTCTACAAGGATAATGTATGATGTTCTAAACAGTCCTCCACCAGACTCGACATCAACTGCTCTTTTAGAAGATACTTCTAGCCCTTCAGGGGGAGACCTTGAAGTAAGTGATTCTTCCTCTGATGATTGATGTAAGGGGATTGGAACGATTTTTATCATGATTAAATAGTTAGCTTTAATGTGTTTAATGAGCTCATATATAAAGTATTGTGTTGAATAAGTTAACTACCATGATTTGGTGTTTTGAAGGTTAAAGGCGATGATTTTACATGTTTTGAAGAATGTATATGGTTGATAAATGAAGATCATGATAGATGAGGTGATAGAGGATTCAATTACGAGAACGTGGCCGTAAACAGGGAGGAAAACGGAGTTCGAACGAAGAAGTTACGAAGAAAACAAGAATCGGACAAAGCTAATTGGCCATGACTTACAGTGGAAACATGACTTACGGTGCATCAGTTCAAAAATAAACAGAATGGCCCTAACCTGACTTATGGCAGAAAGCTGACCTACGGTAGATGACACGCTGAAATCACTTATAAGTCGCAAAAATTAAGGTTTAAGGAAGATTTTTCACTCTAAGCCGCCCCCAAGGTTCCCGAACGACCCCAATCGATCCAGGAGGCTTCCGGAGGAAATTTCAAGGCTCAAGATCTCATTTTTATCATTTGGTTTGAATCTTTAATGTTAGATACCATGTTTACTATCGATTTTGAGTTGTTTTTCTTTTCCATGTCCGGCTAATCCACCCATGATCTTCTCCGGGTGGTAAGGTTTATACTATGACTTGTTCTTGATTCTTTTTTGTTAATCTTAATGTTTGAACACGGTGAATTAAGAGTAACATTATTAATCGTTTTGAGATTCTAAAATACGTGTTTTATCTTCAATCCAATTGTTTTGTTCTTGAATGTTTTAGATTTCTTTTCATCTGTAAACGTCAATTGTGGATGGGATTGAGGTAAAACAAACGTAGGGTATGATTCGGATAAGTGCGTAGACACAGTTTCATTCAATTCATATCTTGAAATGAGTTAATTTGGTTATGTCTATGTGACCCGTTAAACTAAAAGAGAAAGCCTGAGTCATAAACCTAAACCCCAGAGAGGATTACTTCTCTCACCATTAGTTACAATTATTTTTCCTTTTTGATTTAAGTACTTTTTACAATTTAATAAGTTAAAAGTATTTTCAATAAACCTTTAGAGTTTACGAGTTGAACCACACTTTCCACATATTCCCTATGGATCGACCCTACTTACCCTAGCTATCTTAGGTGAGTTTAGACTGTTATAAATTCTTTTTGTTTAGGCTTGACAAACCGATATCAAAATGGCGCATTGCCGGGGAATTAGTGCGCAAAGTGTTTCGTTTGATTCTTAGTTTAGTTTGTTTGTTTTATATACTTTCTTTTTCATTGTTACGCTAGGTGTGCTTGTTGTGCAGGTGACAACTCCGTGCATGCATACCCGATACGCAAGGAATAAGTCTCTGTTAATTTTTGACCCAGAAGTTGAAAAGACCGCTCGAAGAAATCGAGCACAATCCCGTGCAAAAATCCAATCATCAAGTGCAGTCAAAGAGTACAAGATGGAACACAACCCACCATCACCACTTAACCAAAATCCACCCAATGACCAACCACCATATCCACCACTTGATCAACCTCCACCAAACCAACCATATGATCCATTACCATACCTAAATGTGCAGCCACAAGCCACAAACCCAATTGGCCAGAATCTGCCACCTCAAAGACAAATCCATATCCTCAACCAAGGTAGAACCCATACCAACATGGACCTCCAAGACAGAATCTAAGACAACACAAGGGAGGTAACAGGTTCGAGGAGGAAGAAGATAGATTTGATAGGATGAGTATCCATACATGGGAGGATGACATAGATGGACGAAGTGATGGGTATGAAGAGGAATATGCTGAAGATGAGGTGCAACACAATGAACCCAATAACAATCCAGGTTGGTATAGACAGAATGAACAACCAAGGCAGCAAAGGCAGAATCTGGGCCGGGGTCAAAGTCGAAGGCAAGAGTTCCCTCGGGCAAATCAAAACCCCGGGTTTCAACCACACCAAGCTATAGTTCAAGGGGTTAATAGTCATTTCTGCCCTACATAGCTGGAGCTACATCATCTATTGTCAGGCCACAAGTGAGAGGGAGGTCATTTGAGATTAGATCCAACAGTTTGGCTATTCTTCCAGAGTTTCATGGAGTATCCAAGGAAGAACCTTATCTGCACCTTAATGAGTTTAGTGCCATCTATGAGACCGTTGGGGCACAAGGTTTCACACCAGAGGAAGTGATGTTGGTTCTATTCCATTTTACATTGAAAGGAAATGCGAAGAAGTGGTTCCATTCACTACCTGCTACCAGCATTTACACTTGGGAGCAAATGCAGCAGGCGTTCTTAGAAGAATACTGTTGATACATGTATGTCCCTAGATCATGATATGAATGTAATAGATCTTGTTTATCTGATTCTGAGGTAATGCTTGGAATGATTAATGAAATGATATTGTTGTTTAATATTTATAATGTTTAATATTCATTACTGAGTCGACGTTGAATTGGTTAAACAGGTTTGTGTTGTTTGAATTGTTACACATAATGTTATATTAATTAATTAATACATTCAAACTTAACAGAATGAAGTTCTCATGTGAGTGGCCCATGCGAATGGACCATACGCATGAATAACTTCATACGAATGACTCAGTCGCATGACTAAACCAGGAGACTGGATCAGTCGTATGATTGTAACATAAGATTGGCTCAGTCGCACGACTGAACACTCAGTTGTGCGAAGAATCAACCGCATGGTTCAATCGCACGACTGAACCATACTAATGGTTCAATTGCACGAATGAATAATACTAACCTATAAATACAATCCAATTCGTGAAAAATAGCGAGCTTTGATTAATTACGATTCCAGACGTACCCTAGCCGTCCAGAAGCCTCACAATTCGTTCTCCAAGTTCATAGAACACATTAGATCGATTCCCAATCGATTTCTAACGTTAGTTTCAATTCTTTATTGATTCTTCGTGTGTTCTCACTGATTGGATCGCCAATCAAATAGGATTCCGCACTATTTGATCTGGTCTACACGCTAATCACTAGGTATTTCGTTCAAATACCAGGTCCTATCAAGTGGTATCAGAGCTTTGGCTCTTGATTACGTGTGATTCAATCAAGATTGATAAAAAGTTTGTGTTTTTGCACTAAAAACGCAATCTTTTGTGTCAAAAGTGATCTTGGACGTTCCCTGCTCATCAAAGTTTGGTTTCTATGGCCTTAGGCGATTAGACCTTGCGAAATTTCAAATTTTTACGGCAAACACGTTTAACCTAGAAATTTTCGCAAAACAGCAGCCTCAGTTGCACGAGTGTACCATTCGCACGACTGGACTTCATTCGCATAGTCCAGACGCACGATTGGACCTAGTCGTATCTCCTTTCGTACGACTGAACCGTTCGTTCGCATTGCTCATAAGCATCAGATTCATTCGCACGACTGAGCTAATCGCTTAGTTCAGCGCACGTTGAACCAGTCGCAGAGTCATACGCACGACTAGACCATTCGCATCCTTCAGTCGCACCAGTGACAGTTGTTTTATTAGACTTAAAGTTATTCGCCATGGAAGATCAAATGTCAGCCTTTACTGCTGGAAAGGACTCTAGGATACAGAACCTGCTGTTGCTTGAGAGGAGGTGGGTAATCATAATAAACCACCAAAGCTCTTGACGTTAGATGAGTTTCCCCACTGGAAACAATGTTTTGAGATCTACCTCAATGGAGTGGATCCGAATCTGTGGGAAGCCATCGAGATTGGATATAGTACACCGGTGGGAGCTGATGGAGTTAAGCTAATGTTAGGAGGGATGACAGATGTGCAGAAAGTTAAATACAATGCAGAGAAAAGAGTTATGCATTGATTACCAGTCTATTCCTAAAGACATATTCCACCAGTACTCAGAGTAATAAGCAGTCCAAGAAACTTTGGGATGAGCTAGAAAAGAGGTATGACGGGAATGCTTCATTGAAGGCAATCAAAGCTAATGAGTTAAAGAAGGAATTCGATAACTTCTCATCGATGGGAAACGAGAGTTTAGACGACGTTATAGATAGATTTTACCATCTGATGAGTGAACTGCATACACATGGGGTGGCAACTACAATGGAAGAGAAAGTTACTAACTTTGCAAACGGATTGCCTGAAAAGTGGGCCTCATTCGTGTCTAACCTTAGACAGAATGGAATGCTGGCAAAACTGGATATTAATGACTTCATTCTTAAGTTGCGAGAAGAGTCACTTAGGATGAAGTACAGAGCTCAGAAGTCTTCGTACAATCAAAATCCAGCTTTGTACAACGCCACGCCTCAAGCTAAGACATTTGGAGCACCTCTCCAGACTGCATTTGTGTCTAGCTCATCGGGTCCTTCACATGCGTCCTTCAGGATCAGAACACGTCGGGACTCTTTTGTACCCACTATATTGGATCCGAAACAAGTGCTACTAAATGAAGACCGAGAATCTCGGAAATGTGACTGTGGAAGTAGCTCGAGAACACATGGATCGTTTGGCTGCAATGGTCCATTCTTATGATGAACTTGTTGCTGGGAAGATTGGAAACTGCCATTTGGCAGACGAGGACTACGAGCAGGTGGACGAAATGGAGCTTGAGAGGATGGACATAATATGGGCCTTAGCTAGTGCTGTCCGGAGGGCAAAGAAGTTTGTAAAACAAACGGACAGAACTTGGTAGCTACTAAGGATACCACATTTGGCTTTGACAAGAGCAAAGTGACCTGCTTCAACTGTGGAGAGAAGGGGCACTTCAAAAGAGAATGTGTCAAGCCTAAGAAGACGGGTAACGGGAACCCGTTCTCGTCCTTCACTCGTCAAGACAAGCAAGCTACCAGTTCTACTTCATCAAGCAAGGATCCAAAAGCCTTGACTGCTCATGATGATGAAGGACAGGATTGGAGCTTTAGGTTTGTCTCACCAGGGGAATCAAACATTGCAAGTGTAGAAGATATTGACAGTGATTCCGCTAGTGAAGGAGATCTAGCAGTTGAGATAGCGATGTCACATAGTGAAGAAGCAACTGCAACCAAGGTCAGTTACAAGCCTAAAGAGGAGACTACCACGTCAGAGACAGAAAATACAGAATCACCAGAACTAGAGACATCTGCATGCAACTCTTCTGAATCAACTCAGGTAAGTACTACTGACCAAATGTTTGATAATCATGCTTCTTCTGATTGTGATACTTTTAGGAATAGCATAGATGAAAATTTTGCTAGGTTATTAGATCATAATGATAACTTAGTAAAAGATTTGCAACTGTGCACTAAAGCTAATAGGGTATTAAAACAAAATGAGCATAGTTATAAAGAAAAGATAGACCTTTTGACTAAACAGCTTAGGGAAACCGAAGTAGTTGCCTTTAACCAAGCTAATAACATTAGGTATTATCTAAACTCCCTAGAAGACACTAAGAAGCAAAAGACAGTTCTAGAAGTAGAAGTAAATTCATTAAAACAGAAACTGCACAGTTGGACTAGTTCTTCACACATAGTCCAACATGAGTGAGAGAATGGAACAACGGGGAGGGATTGGGTTATAAAGTGGTTCCACCACCACTTGAGACCTTGATGAACACTAAGACTAGACCAAAATAGTAATCCCATCAAGGATCATGTGGTGTCTACTCCTCTTGTTAGTGATCCAGATTCTTATGTTCATCTATTGACTCGGAAACAAACAAAAGGAGGCCACTTCAAAGGAAAAGGATAAATGTCTTGTGTTAATCTGGAAAAGGAATTTGAAAAGGTTAACTTAAAGTCAGGATCAACAGAGTCAAATCAGAACCTAAAAGGACTTCTAAGGTTAATCTTTCACATACTTCAAGTCAAAAACCAATTAACCAAAAAGAAAAGGATGTTAAACAGGTTAAAATAGTTAACTTTGGTAAACCAAAGAACCGAGTCAAAACCTAGAGTGAGTTATGTTACTAGAGTGTCACACACTTTTCACAAAAAAGTTTAATCATAAAGTTGATAGCAGGTCGTGCTACAACTGTGGTGAATATGGACGCATTGCATCCTATTGTCGCTTCTATCAGACACCTAGGAGAAGATTGAACTTCAGGTTTCAAAGCCTAGGTCTTCTAAGAGGATTTCACTGACTCCACCTAGAAGAACTAGTGAACCTAAAATTCAACTGTAAGTCAGTCGACTGTTTATCACAAACAGGATTGCACCAATCTGGATTATGGAAAGAGAAGACATCCTCTGTGTCTGATAATAATGACAAGAAGGAACCTGAGCTACCCTCATCCTCTAAGGGTCAATGGGTAGAATTATGATGTGTGATGCCTCTAGGAAACCCAAGCCAGTAAAGGCTTGGTTCCTAACCCAAACTAACCATTACTTGGTATGTGCAGGTGTTCGATCAGTGCTGAAAAACACGTGGATTGTAGACAGCGGAGCATCGAGGCACATGACAGGAAACAGGGCTCTTTTATCAAATGTCAAGCAAATAAAAGGAGGTCATGTTTCGTTTGCTGGAAACAAGGGAGGCTATATCACAGCCCAGGGAGAAGTGGGGAATCAGAAAGTTAAGTTTGATAAGGTGAATTACGTTCAACAACTACAAAATAACTTACTTTATGTTTCCCAAATATGTAATAAGGGTTTTAAAGTCATATTCGACAACAAGAAGTGTTACGTGCTAAAGAAAGACTACGTGATCCCAGAGGACCAAGTTTTGATGACTGCTTCAAGATATAAAGATCTTTATGTCTTGGATCTATCAACAGCTTCTACAACGGATCATGAGGTTCAGTGCTTTCTATCTAAAGCTACTGAGAAGGATTCCATCTCCTGGCATAGGAGAATGGGACACATTAGTCAAAGAAAGATGAATCACTTGATTCAGAAGGATCTGGTGAGAGGAGTTAATGTGAAGAACTTCCAGCTTCCTGACTTTTGTGTAGCTTGCAAGAAAGGCAAATAGACAAAGAAGTCTCATTCGGAAAAGAAAGTTCATTCAATAGAAACCTCCTCTTGAGCTTCTTCACATAGATCTGTTTTGGTCCGGTCAGTACAAAGAGCATTGCAGGCGACTTGTACTGCCTGGTGGTCACTGATGACTGCTCAAGGTTCACTTGGGTAATGTTTCTGAAATCCAAATCAGAAACATTTGAGTCATTCAAGGAGTTGGTAACAACACTGGAATCTCTACAAGCTGAAGGTTAGACAAGTACGCTCAGAACGGAACAGAATTCAAGAACCAGTGGATGGAGGCATACTGCAAGGAAAAGGGAATTGTGCATCAATTCACTTCTGCCTACACCCTCAGATGAATGGCGTTGCTGAGAGAAAGAACAGAAGCTTGATAGAGACAGCACGGACTATGCTGGCAGACTCGAAACTGCCTATCCAATTCTGGAATGAGGCAGTGGCGAATGCATGTTATACACTAAATTGAGTCTTGATAGTCAAGCGCCACGGAAAGAATGTTACGAGCTACTACAAAGACGCAACCGAATTTGGATTATCTCGAACCATTTGGCGTGCCGTGCACACTCTAAGAAGACACAAGAGGGTAATTCAGCGAGAAGGCAGATGAAGGAACCTTTCTAGGATACAACATACCGAACAAGCGAGTTTACAACAACTCAACGGGTCTAGTAGAAGTATGGTGTAATGTTGACGTTCAGAGATATACCACACCACCTACTGGCGAAGGACCCACCTACTTTTCGACTATGATGGATTATTCAAGTCCTTCAACATCCCTCTCTCTCCCTCGAATGACGAGTTAGCTACACGGATGATGTATGATATCTTGAATACACCAACATCTAGCTCACAGGGAGAATCATCTACTCAGTCAGGGGAAGTAGTCGACGATAGTGACTCCTCCTCTGAAGATGAGGTGAAGAAGATAACCAGAACAGTCAGGAGGAACAGGTTCCAGTTCCTGAAAGTCCACAAGCCTACCAGTGATGCACCTTCGACTTCAGAGCCTCAAACTCCAACTACCTCAGATGCAACCATGTTCATAATCTTGGCTCTAAGGTAGCTGTTCTACCACTCCAGGATCACAACTAAACGTGTATCATCCCCTAAACAATGTCATTGGGGATGTCAGATCAGGAGTGCAAACCCGAAATCAGCTATACTCAGCTGATTACGCCTCAGTCATGGAAAAGGGATATATTTATGATGGTGCTTATCGGTGTTTTGTCTCACAGTTGAGCCAAAATACGTCAGTGATGCACTAAATGAGGCGTGGGTGAGTGCCATGCAAGAAGAACTTCTTCAGTTCAAGAAGTTAGGTGTAGGACTCTGGTTGATAGACCTAAAGGTGCTAAGGTCATTGGCACGAAATGGGTTTTAAAATGCTAGAAAGATGACCAAGGGGTCATTATCAGGAACAAGGCTCGATTCGTAGTTCAAGGATTTCGCCAAGTCGAGGGAATTGACTACAATGAGGTGTTTGCACATGTGGCAAGGATGGAAGCCATTCGTATCTTCCTTGCCTATGCACCGTACATGAAGATTAAAGTCTATCAATTAGATGTGAAGAGTGCATTCCTTCATGAGGAAATCAGAGAAACAGTCTATGTCAGTCAACCTGAGGGATTTGAAGATCCTTATCATCGGGATAGAGTCTACAAGCTCGACAAGGCTTATACGGGCTTCATCAAACTCCAAGAGCTTGGTATGAGAAACTCTCGACTCATCTTGTGAAACACGGCTTTCGCAGGGGAGTCATTGACTGCACATGTTCATCAAAGAAAAGGATGGAGACCTACTGCTAGTACAAATCTATGTTGATGACATAATATTCGGTTCAAAGAATGAAGAATTATGCAAAGAGTTGAAGCAGTTATGAAGAAAGAGTTTGAGATGAGTGTTATGGGGGAGATGAAGTTCTTTCTCGGGTTACAGGTGGATCAGACACCAAATGGGATCTTTCTACATCAAACCAAGTATGTAGGAGACATTCTCAGTCGTTTTGACATGGAGAATGCATCTGCTGCTGGGACTCCACTTGCTACGAATCACGACATAGCACCTGATGAAAATGGAGACCTTGTAGATGCCACGATGTACCGAGGAATGATTGGATCCCTCATGTATCTCACTGCCTCAAGACCTGATATCATGTATGCTACATGTTTATGTTCTAGATATCAGGCTAAGCCTAAGGTCAACCATCTGATCGGGGTCAAAAGGATTTTTCGTTTTTGAAGGGTACACCCACACTTGGGTTGTGGTATCCTCATGATGATGACTTTGAGCTCACTGCGTATAGTGACTCAGATTACGGAGGCTGCAAGATGAACTACAAGTCTACATCCGCAGGGTGTCAATTCTTTGGGAGAAGACTAGTTATTGGCAGTGTAAGAAGTAAGAGACATCGGTTGCATTGTTAACCTGTGAAGCCGAATATGTTGTTGCTGCAAGTTCCGTTCACAAATCATCTCGATTCAACAGCAAATGCGAGATTACGGTTTAACGTTCCTCTACTCTATTTTGTTGATAACTCTGCTGCAATTGCAGTAACTAAAAATCCGGTCCAACATCCTAAGACCAAACATATCGGTATTAAATACCATTTCATAAGAGACTGTTTTGAAAAGAACTTAATTGATGTGGTAAAAATTAATACTGATTTTCAACGCGCTGACCTCTATACTAAAGCCTTTGATAAACCACGTTTTCAATATTTGCTAGAGGTCAACGGGGTTAAAAAAGAAAAGTGATGTTATTCCTGATGATGATCATGTGTAGTCCGATGTAGGTTAGTTAATTTTTCTTTCTTATTTATTTGTTTTATTTTGGTGTTTAAATTAAACTCATGTTATTTTGCTGGTTATTAAAATCCTAAAATAATTAAACCAGTTTATGATTTTAGTATTTTAGGGGGAGAATAGTCAGCAAGTAACATTTAAAAATAACAAAATAAAAAAACGAGGGAGAAGGAGTGGAAAGCTGATTTAAGGTAGATCGTATCTGTGATACCGATTCAAACTCTTTGGAATGTGATAGTACACAGGAACAAGTCAAGAGAGACTTTAAAATTTTAATTTAGAAAAGGTGCAAAAATTCAAAGTATAAGTCTGTGTAGTCTAAGCAATATAAAAGGGAAGATGATAGAAAAACTGGTAACTCCTAAGGTAACACATGAGAGTAGACCTAGAGGTTGCTAGACCACAATTGATATGTCGGTAGATTCAACACAATAGATGATTAGACCTGACTGGTGATCTCAAGATCAAACTAAGTTTTTAACTGACTGTGGGCTTCCATCTTATCACTGGTTAACACAATCAACAATATTCCAATAAGGGGTAATGAGCATGTAAACGCCACAAATGTGTGCGGATGACCATAATAAGCAAGCACGCACGAAAAAATAAAAGAAAAATGCTGTCAAGCTGATGACGTATGCTGTTGGTGCATTTGGTGCAAAATAAAATTAAGCTGCTCTAACAAGAGATAGTTTGTGTGCTCTCTGCTGTGCGATGGCACTAACCAGAGGATAAGCATAACCTAGATATTCTAGAATTCATTGTTGTTTGCCGCCTCTCTGTTGTGCGATGGCACTGACCTGAGGACTGGCTTCTCTTTGAAAGCTCTAAGATAGTCTCTCCTTGTAAAAATACCCGTAGACCGCTCAAAAGCTCCTGAGGAATGTTGATTACTATATAAGTGTGGGATCCACAAATGTTAGTTGAAATAATTAAACCTAAATCTATCACCAGTCTGTGTCAAAAGTTTGCGTATGGATTTAAGAGGACAAACATATTGACAATCATTGTGGCTGCAATTCTTGAAAGTTCAAATCAATGTGGTAATCTAATAGTTCCAGTATGATTTCCTAAAAGCTGCTAACGACTCTAAATGAAAACCAAGAATAGAGCATCAAAAGATTTTGACAACAAGTCCAAATGATACTTGCCTGTATGATTCAAAATGACTTGGTCCAGGTGTGGTCAATCTAAGTTGAAGTCGTCTATTCCGGAAACAAATCCAGTAGATTTCCATCTCAGGACTTATCTCTCACAAAAAGCAAAAACAATTCTTATTTTGATTCTTTAGTTTAATTTTTTAATTTAGTTAGTCGTTTTAGTTTGTTTGTTTGTCGGACTATATCAGGAAAATCAGTAAGGGATCACTCACTAAAAGGGTCATGTCTGAAAGACCACATGTGTTTTAAAAGTTTAAAACAGTCACGTCTGAGGTGATCAAAAAGTTTTTTAAGTCAAAACGATCATGTCTGAGATGATCAAATGCTCATAACGTTAATTTCTGCAATTAAAGGGATTTTAAAAGTTAAATATTCAAATTGGTAGAAAATTTAATAAGTATGAGCTATTCGCACGAATGGACCATACGTATGGACCAATCATACGAATGGAAGCCATTCGTACGAATGGACCATGAATAGGACCATCCAACCGAATGGCCCATACGATTGGCCCAGTCGGATGCTTAAGGGCGGATGAGTGAGTCAGTCGCACGACTGAGATCCAGTCGGACGACTGAAGAAGGACGACTGAACCAATCGCACGACTGAGTCCCCTCGCACGACTGAAAGGTGCGTATGAGCTCAGTCGCACGATTGAATCTAGGGTTAGTATAAATAGAGGGGAGTCGGTCGCAGAGACTCACCACCTTCAAAATAACCCTGAATCGCACGACTTAACACAACTCTGCAAAAATTTCATTTGATCTCTAAACCCCCCGTTTCTTGATTACTGACCATCTACATCGACTCTACAGGTAATTTACGGTAAAGAAGCATCCCATAACTTTAATTTGATGAAAATCGGTACATTCGGACTCGCAAAGAACTGAGACTTAAGTGACTAAATAACCTAACTAAATGACTCAAACAAACGAAAGTAACGATGTTAGGTGGTATAAGAATGTATTGCGAGTCAAATGAACCAGATAACGATGTCTAAAACTCAAAAATGGTGAAAAGTGAATTTGAATTGAACAGTCAGTACATCATGCGAATGGACAGAGTGATGAACTTCAGTCGCACGACTGAAGGGTGCGAACGCACGACTGAACCATGCGTATGAAGTTCAGTCGCATGATTGGTGTAACCGCATGAGGTTATATACGTGTGAGCCCAGTCGCACACTCAGGGGTACGCATGGGATCAGTCGCACGACTGAACCCCATTCGCACTGTTCAATTGCACGACTGAACTCAGTCACACAATCTCAATCGCATGACAGAAAGATTTTCTTCAAGTTTAAGTGTTTCATGACTTTCTTAGCCAATGGTACTAATGTTTACTATCTTTGTGTAACAGATGGTGAGTCGATGGATTATGAGCACGAAGCACAATATATGTGCTCATCTGGACTTGACATCCAGAAACGCTGCCGATTTCTCTGGCATCATCACATTTCTACTGAGATCGAGGATTGCACATGCCATATCTACTCCTTGTACTCCTTATCGATCCATTCAGCAAGCCTTCTGGGAAGGCGCTACAGTTGATAGATCGTCTGAGCCTCATTGCATCAGAAGTACCATCTTTGGAGAGGCTATTACTATCTAAGAGGAGGATCTGAGAATCGTATTACAGTTGGGGGATGACACTGATTGTCCGACTCGATTACACCCCCTCACAGTCAGAGGATGCTTTCTTAGAGCCAAGTACTCTAGGGACATCAATGCTGGGGTACTCAACAAGAGTAACCTCTGTCCCCAGTTTAAATATCTTGCGCACGTGCTGCTTAAGTGCATAGCTTCCAGATAGGGAGGTTTTGATGAGCTATCTGACCAGATGCAGAACACGTATGTTGTGTTGGTGCTGAACACACCCGTTCAGCTTCTCCAAGATGATCTTCACCTATCTGGTGGAGAACATCGAGGGGAAAGGGAAGGAAGGCTTCTGTATGTACCCGAGGTTTATGCAGATGATCATAGATCAAAAGCTTCCCTCCCTGCCGAAGGAGAAGGAGGATGCGGTAGTCCTCGAGGTGATGGATGATACTACCCTGGGGAGGATGAAAGTGTACATGGGGAAGCAAGTGAAACCTCCTGTCAGGAGGTTGTTTGGGCATCTTGCCGGGATGACTACATGGTGCCAGCAAAGAGAAAGTGGCGCCACGATGATAGTGACTCTGATGTGGAGCAGATTGCTCTACCCACTCATGACTCAGATGATGATGACAGTGGGGATACTAGAGACGTTATGCCTATTCCACCTAGAGGCACTGTGTCTGATGTTATTCCTCCAGGAGAAGTAGCCGAGTCAGGTGGATTTCATTAGGATTTCGTTCATGGTGTGGAGGAGGAGGATGAGTCGGATGAGGAGCCCCTAACGCGAACTGGGAAGCAAAGTTGTTCCCACAAAACATGGGCTAAGGGTGGTTGGTGACACCCGAGAGACTCCGGAGAGACTGATACTGACCCAAGCTATGCACCGGGGTCTGCAGGCAGGGTTGTAGGGGGAGCTTCCACCTCAACGGGGACGAGGAGGAAGAGGAGGCTAAACCCCATGGTCAGAAGAAAAAGAAGCGTCGGGTGACCTTCCTCACCACCACAGCCACACATCCACCCAGCCACCACATCCACCACAGCCACCACATCCACCACAGCCACCACAACCACCACATCCACCACAGCCACCACATCCACCACAGCCACCACAGCCACCAAGCCACCACATCCACCACAGTCACCACATCCACCACAGCTACACAGCCACACCATACCTCCCACAACAGCACAGATTCCATCCACCACCATATCCTTTACTCCTACATCACCTCCATCATTTCACAGACCTATCTTTACTACAGCCACCACCACCACCACTTCACACCAAGCAATACCCTCAGCCCATCCCTCACATACTTATGGATCACCTCTACCTCCAATTAGGGTAGAGGAACAGCTGTTTGCACTTAACAGAATGGTGATGCGCTTACTGGCTGCAGATGAGGAAAATGCAGCCCAAATCCGCCAGCTTACTGACCTGACTGCTGCACAATCTCATCAAATTGTAGAGCAAGCTCGAGTTATAGAGGAGCAGGCCCAACAGATGGCTGCTCGGAGCATCGAGATAGCCCAACTCCAAGCACATAGTGTCATATCAAGCAAGAAAATAGAGGAGTTGGAGAAGGCAAAGAAGACTATCCTGTTAAAACTGAAAGGATCTAAGGAGGAGCCATTGAAGATCAAGGAAGGGGACAGAGATGATGATGATGAAGATGATGATGAGGATGTTGAGAGTGATACTGAGGAGAATGAAGAAACCGAAGAAGATAGGACAGAGGAGAAAGACGATGATGATGAAGCAGAAGGAGGGGATGCAGCTGCATCGGCCTCTGCTACAGGTCAAGAGAAAAGGTCAAAGAACAGACAAGATCAATCAGCTTCTACTTCTGCTCCTCCAAGTGATGAGACTATGATACAGGATAAAAGTAAAGACTAGATGTTTATGTATTTATTTACTTTTGTATTTGAATCCTGTATTGAAAACGATGTATTGAATGTTTATATTAAGTGAATGCATTTCTGTTTGATTAATTACTAATGAGTTATGTGTTGAATGTTTAAATCAAACAGATCCAAATTACCAAAGAGATGAGTTTGATGTTGCTCCCCTTCAGCAGGTCAAGACTCAGTTAACAATGATTCTTGATCTGCAAGGGATTGTCAGGAGGTCAGTGAACTATACCCCTAAAGAAGATGAAATAATTCATGACCTATCAAACGAGCAACTGGCAGAGCTTTTCAAGCTAAATCCAGATGAGATAGTGAAAGATGCTCCTACATGCGATTCAACTAGTGACGAAGAGCTCAACGATGTTGATGAAGTCGAGATCGAAGATGTCACTGCCGAGGATTACCCTCAGTATGTTGACAATGAGGGTAATATGGTCCCCAATCTGGGTGAATCCCTTGTCAGCGATACTTTTGAGGTGTTGAACAAAATGGAGCAAGAAACAGAGAAAGCAGTAGGAACAGCCCAAGCCTCAAATGATGATGTCGACATTCGAAAGGCTGAGTGGGCTGCATGTTTTGAAGAAGTTAGAGCCCAACGTACTACACCAAAGAAAGATTCCTACACCAAACTCTATAGAGTCAAGAAACATCACAAGGTGTCAGGAAGGATCATAGCATGGGCGTATTTTGAGGATCTTAATGCTTATGCGGTTAAGAGAGAACAGGGCATAGAGTACTTCAGATTCCCACATGATCTGAAGACTCTACCAGGTTTTGAGCTCAACCAGCTGGCCAAATTAAAGCTTTTGTATGCTGACCGAGGAAGATGTCAGGCTGGTTTGAGGCTGCCCTAAAGAAGGAGTACCACACCAGATGGGTTAACTTCAAACCCCAACAGCCTACTAGGTATATCAGAAGGTCTGAGGTTGATGCCATTACTGGCAAGCCCAAGATAGTGTTGAAGTGGAATCCTCCGCGCACAATGTCAAGAATCCCACTCAGGGAAATGCCACAGGATTTCACTCCACACTTTAAGTGGTGATACTACGATTGGAGAACAGTTGAAGCGGTCATAGTCCTAAGCAAAGAGGGACAAATGGATACGATCAGGGTATTCGACCTGATGTGGCTTACAAACTTGTCGGAAAATGATGTCTATACGCTATACAAGTGGCCACTGTTCTATGATACGCAAGATATTGTACAAGCCCTCCAGTTCCAGAACGTTATACGACTCTGCTTCGCGTTTGAGATTCACACGGGAGTCACAAAAGATGAGAAGTATAAGAAATACAAGGAGCTTATGCAGAAAAAGAGATTAGAGATATCTAGGTCAAAGGGGAGTTTGTTGATACATGTATGTCCCTAGATCATGATATGAATGTAATAGATCTTGTTTGTCTGATTCTGAGGTAATGCTTTGAATGATTAATGAAATGATATCGTTTGTTTGATATTTATGATGTTTAATATTTCATTACTGAGTCGACGTTGAATTGGTTAAACAGGTTTGTGTTTGTTGAATTGTTACACATAATGTTATATTAATTAATTAATACATTCAAACTTAACAGAATGAAGTTCTCATGTGAGTGGCCCATGCGAATGGACCATACGCATGAATAACTTCATACGAATGACTCAGTCGCACGACTGAACTAGGAGACTGGATCAGTCGTATGATTGTAACATAAGATTGGCTCAGTCGCACGACTGAACACTCAGTTGTGCGAATGAATCAACCGCATGGTTCAATCGCACGACTGAACCATACTAATGGTTCAGTCGCACGAATGAATAATACTAACCTATAAATACAATCCAATTCGTGAAAAATAGTGAGCTTTGATTAATTACGATTCCAGACGTACCCTAGCCATCCAGAAGCCTCACAATTCGTTCTCCAAGTTCATAGAACACATTAGACCGATTCCCAATCGATTTCTAATGTTAGTTTCAATTCTTTATTGATTCTTCGTGTGTTCTCGCTGATTGGATCGCCAATCAAATAGGATTCGACACTATTTGATCTGGTCTACACGCTAATCACTAGGTATTTCGTTCAAATACCAGGTCCTATCAAATACTATACACTACAGAAGACAAGTGAGGCCAGGACTGCCATTTGTACCTTCAGTCAACAACAAGATGAGCCATTTCATGAGGCTTGGACAAGGTTCAAGGAGTTACTGAGAACATGTCCACATCACGACATTCCCTAATGGGAGTTGATTTCTTCCTTTTATGATGGGTTATTTGCTGAAGATGTAAGAGATGTGAATTCAACAAGTGCGGGAACTTTAATGACTAATACTGAGGATGATGACTGGGAGCTACTGGAACGGATGAGTATACACTCAAAAAGACAAGCTCAGTCTCGTAGGAGATCAAGGAATGTGGTTGATGATGTGGATAGAAGAGCTTCAAGGTTGGGTCAGTCAGCAGGTAAGGCTACAGTAAAGGCTACAAGTTCTTTTGTTATATGTTAGGGATGTGGTGAAGCTGGAAACATTGCATGAGATTGTCCAGAGTTTGATGAAGGGTTGGAAGAAGTGAATTATGTGTAGGGTGATAGGCGACCATACAACAACAACACCAATAATAACACCTATCACCCCGGTTTGAGGAATCACCCAAACCTCAGATATGGTAACCCAGATAACCAATTAAACCCAAACTTTCAAGGTAATTCACATCAGCAATATCAAAACAGGTCAATAGGTCAAAGTGGTCAATACAATCAGGGGAATTATAACAGGGGTGGTTAGAGGAACTACCAGAATAATCAAGACCAGGGTGGATCGGGAGGAATTGCAGAGCCATCAAATAGGGAACTTCTGGAATTTATGAAGGAGATGAAGAAATCTAATGAAGTGAGAGACAAGAGTGTTGAGGCTTTATCCAAGCAAGTTGGTCAACTAGCAGAAGAAGTGGCAGCTCTTAGGAAAGATTCGGGGAAGCTACCAAGTGATACGATCATAAATCCACAACATTAAGGGACAAACATAAAGAACATGAAAAATATCCACATTAATTCGGTTAGTATCCTTCCTAATTCTGAAATTTTCACTAACGACTTTATTTCTTTTTCAAATCAAGTTGCAGGTAAGGAAAATGAAGTCGATACAACAAAAGAGAATGACCCAGGAGCACCTGTCATTCCAATCAAAGTAGGGAAGTTCAAGATAAAAAGGGCCCTCTTGGATTATGAGGCAAGTGTTAGTATCTTGCTTGGTGCGTTATATGATCAATATGAGTTTGGCCCTTTACAGGAGGTTGACACCACCATGGTGTTAGCTGACTTGACTTGCAAACATCCTCGGGGGATGGTAAAAGATGTGATGATCAAGTTGGGAGATTCCCACTACCTGGTGGACTTTATGGTGCTTGACTATGCACCAGTGAAAACAAACGAGCAACAAAAAGTTATTTTAGGTCGACCATTTTTGGCAACTGCCAATGCTCAAATCAACTGTCGGGATAGAACAATTGATATGACATGTGAAACATGTAAGTTACATTTTGATGTGTTTTCCAATTCAATCACTTACTTTGTTAATGGCAAACTTTTTGATGCAAATGTGACTAATGTGTGTGTTCCTCCCTACATCTCACATGTAAGCGAGTACATAACTTTTATGAATGGTTTTAAGTATGATAGGGCTAAGCAGGTAGATTTGAAAGAGTTTGTAGATTCAAAAGAAAATAAAGAGCCGGTGATAAAGATGGAAATAAAGCATGAAAAGCCAAAATGGAAGGAAAAAGTTAGTGATCCACTTGATCCTAAAAATGCTCAAGTTGATACAATGATGTTCGGTCCATGTTTTGATGACATTAGGAACCCACTAGATCAACAAAAGCAAACAGTTATAGAACTCTCAGAAGGCAAGCACCACTTTCAATCACCATGAGTGGTGACAGGTACGGTCTGGCTGAAGAATAGGCTCAACCGTGGGATGAGTGCATCATGAGATTCAAGACCGAGGTTCACATCAAAGTGATTGAGGCATAGGATCAACCGTAGAATAACCCCATAGGACCCACCCATCCGACATCTATTCACTAGTAGCCAAGTTTGAGCCTTTTCCCCATTCATTTGTTTAAACTAATTTTTTTGACCCATTAGCCATTTGTTTAGCCTATTCATTTGTTTACCCGTGTGATGAAACTTGAGTTAATTGGTGGTAATAGTGTTAAGTTTGATTTGATATCATGTTTTGAAGTTGCAGTTGGGGATAGCTAAGTTGAGTGCACTCCATTGTATTTTGTTAATTTAGGTTCATTAATTAAAAAAAACAAAAACAAAAACGAAAAAAAAAAAAAAAAGATTGTGCTTTGAAATAAGTTGTAGTTGAAGTATTTGAAGTAGTTTTGTTTAGTGTTAAATAAAGTAGTTAACTCAAGCATCCCATCACCCTAGTCACTATAGCCCAAATTACTCCTACCCAAACCTCAGCCTAACATTACAACTTTTGAAAAGCCCTCATGATTGGTGTAATATCTTGTGTTAGTGGATGGATAGGTGATTGTCTTACAAGCCTATGCTCACTAGTTTGCATTATTGTTGAGTGTTCATAAATTACCGGCACATCTTCTGCCGAGTTCAGAAATCAAGCTGAGTGGAGAGTCTTATTGTGAGGGGTGTGCCATGTGCAAGGGAGCCACTTAAAGTTTGGGACCTCTAGTTAGGAAATTCTATGGGTTAGAGGGTGTATGGTTGTTAACGGGTCATGATTATCGAGTTTGGAAATCGGGTATGACTTTGAACCTTGGGTGATGGTTAGTATTTGTGTGTCTTATTTGAAAAAGAAAAAAAATTAACCCATATTACTGAGTTTTTAAAGCAACCTCGCTTGAGAGAAAGAAAGAAACAAGTGTGGGGATATGATGTAAGGGAATTGGAACGATGTTTATCATGATTAAATAGTTAACTTTAATGTGTTTAATGAGCTCATATATAAAGTATTGTGTTGAATAAGTTAACTACGATGATTTGGTGTTTTGAAGGTTAAAGGTGATGATTTTACGTGTTTTGAAGAATGTATATGGTTGATAAATGAAAATCATGATAGATGAGGTGATAGAGGATTCAATTACGAGAACGTGGCCGCAAACAGGGAGGAAAACGGAGTTCGAACGAAGAAGTTGCGAAGAAAACAAGAATCGGACAAAGCTGATTGGCCATGACTTACGGCGGAAACATGACTTACACTGCATCAATTCAAAAATAAACAGAATGGCCCTAACCTGACTTACGGCAGAAAGCTGATCTACGGTAGATGACGCGCTGAAATCACTTATAAGTCACAAAAATTAGGGTTTAAGGAAGATTTTTCACTCTAAGCCGCCCCCAAGGTTCCCGAACGACCCCAATCGATCCAGGAGGCTTCCGGAGGCGATTTCAAGGCTCAAGATCTCATTTTTATCATTCGGTTTGAATCTTTAATGTTAGATACCATGTTTACTATCGATTTTGAGTTGTTTTTCGTTTCCATGTCCCGCTAATCCACCCGTGATCTTCTCCGGGTGGTAAGGTTTATACTATGACTTGTTCTTGATTGTTTTTTGTTAATCTTAATGTTTGAACACAGTGAATTAAACCGAGTAACATTATTAATCGTTTTGAGATTCTAAAATATATGTTTTATCTTCAATCCAATTGTTCTGTTCTTGAATGTTTTAGATTTCTTTTCATCTGTAAACGTCAATTGTGGATGGGATTGAAGTAAAACAAACATAGGGTATGATTTGGATAAGTGCGTAGACACAGTTTCATTCAATTCATTATCTTGGAACGAGTTAATTTGGTTATGTCTATGTGACCCGTTAAACTAAAAGAGCAAGCCTGAGTCATAAACTTGAACCCCGGAGATGATTACTTCTCTCATCATTAGTTACAATAAATTTTCCTTTTTGATTTAAGTACTTTTTACAATTTAATTAAGTTAAAAGTATAATAAACCCTTAGACTTTATGAGTTGAACCACACATTCCACATATTCCCTGTGGATCGACCCTACTTACCCTAGCTATCTTAGGTGAGTTTAGACCGTTATAAATTCTTTTTGATTAGGCTTGACAAACCGATATCAATGATGAAGCAGTTAAGACTGTAAATGTGGACTAGGAGAAACAGGTTCACACTAATGAAAGTACACAAGCATTAAATCCTGATGCCTCTAACACTTCAGAACCTCATACTCCAACTGCTACAGATACTGAACCTGGGTTTAACAATCTGGATACTGAGGTAGTTGTTCCCACGATTCCTGGATCTCGGATAAACGTTTATCATCCCTTGGACAACATCATTAGGGATGTTAGATCGGGAGTACAAACAAGAAATCAGCTATACTCAACTGATTATGCCTCGGTCATGGAAAAAGGATATCTTCACGATGGTGCATATCGATGTTTTGTGTCTCAATTTGAGCCAAAATATGTAATTGAAGCCTTAAACAATGAGGCATGGGTCAGTGTCATACAAGAAGAACTCCTACAGTTCAAGAAGTTAGGAGTATGGACCCTTGTGGACAGACCAAAAGATGCTAAAATGATAGGCACTAAATGGGTGCTAAAGTGCAAGAAAGATGACCAAGGGGTCATAATCAGGAATAAGGCTCGACTTGTAGTTCAAGGATTTCGACAAGTCGAAGGCATAGATTACAATGAAGTGTTTGCACCGGTGGCAAGGATGGAAGCAATACATATATTTCTAGCCTATGCATTCTATATGAAGATTAAAGTTTATCAACTAGACATGAAGAGTGCATTCCTTCATGGTGAAATCCGTGAAACAGTCTTTGTCAGTCAACCCGAAGGATTTGAGGATCCGTATCATTGGGATAGAGTTTACAAACTTGACAAGGCTCTTTACGAGCTTCATCAAGCCCCTAGAGCCTGATATGAGAAACTCTCAACTCATCTTGTGAAACATGGTTTTCGCAGAGGAGTTATTGACTGTACATTGTTCATCAAAGAAAAGGATGGAGATTTACTGTTGGTACAGATTTATGTGGAGACACAATCTTCGGTTCCAAAAACGAGGAATTATGTAAAGAATTCGAATCTGTAATGAAAGTAGAGTTTAAGATGAGTGCCATGGGGGAGATGAAGTTCATTCTCGGTTTACAGTGAATCAGACACCAAAAGGAATCTTCCTGCATCAGACCAAATATGTAGGAGATATCCTCAGTCGATTCGACATGGAGAATGCTTTGGCAGCTGGAACTTCTCTTGCCATGAACCATGATGTGGAACCAAACGAAAATGGTGATCTGGTTGATGCCACCATGTATAAAGGAATGATCGAATCTCTCATGTACCTCATAGCCTCGCATCCTGATATCATGTACGCCACGTGTCTTTGCTCCAGATATCAGGTGAAACAAAAGTAAATCATCTCATCGGGGTTAAAATGATTTTTCGTTATCTGAAGGGTACTCCAACACTCGGGTTGTGGTATCCTCATGACGATGACTTTAAGCTTACAGCGTATAGTGACTCGGACTACGGTGGTTGCAAGATGAATTACAAGTCAACATCAGTGGGATGTCAATCTTTGGTAGATGGTTAGTCACCTGGTAGTGTAAGAAGCAGACCTCAGTTGCTCTGTCAACATGTGAAGCTGAATACGTTGCTGCTGCAAGTTGCTGCTCGCAAATCATTTGGATTCAACAGCAAATGCGCGACTACGGTTTGCAATTTTCTAACACCCCTAGTTTTGTTGATAAATTTGCTCAATTTTTGTAACCAAAAATCCGGTTCAACATCCTAAAACTAAACATATCGGTATTAAATATCACTTTATACGTGACTGTTTTGAAAAGCAATTAATCTATGTGGTTAAAATTAATACTGATTTTCAACGTGCCGACCTCTACACAAAACCATTTGACAAACCATGATTTTTATATCTTTTAGAGGTTAATGACGTGAAAAAGAAATATGAAGTGATTCAAGAAGAAGACAGTTCTTAGTCTGACGATTAGTTTCTTAGTTTATTAGTTATTTTATTTTATTTTATTTTATTTTATTTTATTTTCCTGTCTATTAAAATCCAAAAACACAAAAAGATTTTCGGTTTAGAATTTTAGGGGGAGAATAGTTTTAGGTTAGTATTTAATTCATTGCAGTATTTAAATATTAAAAAAACGAGGGGGAGAGCAGTTTAGCTGAAAGAGGTGAAATCAAATTTGTGATTTTGATTCAAAGCTTATGGAAAATGATAATACACATGGAACAAATTGGTTGGGACTTCAAAACTAATTTGCTCTAAATGCGAAATTCAAAGTACTAATCTGAGAAGTTTAAGCACAACTAAAGAAAAATGATAGTTAAACTAGTATGCTACTGAGGTAACATAGAGAAAGTAGACCTAGAGGTTGCTAGTTCATTAAATGATGTGTCAGTAGATTCAACACAATAGATGAATAGACTTCATTGATGAATTAAAATTCAAACTAACTTGTTCAGCTTGTTGTGGGTTATCATCTTATCCCTAGTTAACGTAATCAACGCATTTCCAATAAGGGGTGACGAGCAAAATAAATGCCACAAATGTGTGCGGATGACCATATATATGAGCAAAGCACATGGAAAAAGTGCTAAAAGCAATCAAGCTAATGACTAATGTTGTTGGTGCGTTGTGTGCAAAAGAAAAATAAATGCTCTAACAAGAAGATAGGTTGTGTGCCTCTCTGCTATGCGGTGGCACTGATCTGAGGATAATCATAACCTAAATATTCTAGAATTTATTGTTGTCTGCGCCTCTCTGCTGTGCGATGGCACTGACCTAAGGCTTGGCATTTCTTTGGAAGCTCTTAGAATAGTTTCTTCTTGTCCAATACCCGTAGACCGCTCAACAATCTCTTGAGGAATGTTGATTACCATATAAGTGTGAGATCCACAAATGCTTGTTGAAATAATGTAACCTAATTCATCACTAATGTGAGTAAAAAATCTGTGTATGGATTTAAGTGGACAAATATACTGATAATCATAATGACTGCAACTCTTGACAGTCAAAATCATTATGTGCATCTTATAGCTCTAGTATGATTTCTTGAAAGTGCTATTGACTCTCAGATAAAACAAGAATCTAGCATCAAAGTGCATATTAAAAAGAGGTTCCCAAACGATTCTAATATACCTGTATGATTCCATAATGAATCGTTCTAGAAATGATCAAATTAACATGAAGTTGTTTTGCTCAAACCCAAAACAACAAAAATATGTCTTGTTTTTCTTTTAAATTTCTAATTTGTCTTCTATTTTTAGTCTTTATGTTACGTAAATGTCGGAGTATACAACTAGACGAATTCTGTGAATCACTTACTAAATGAGAGGGATGATGTTGTAGTTCTGGAGGTTATGGATGATACTACATTGGGTAGGATGAAGGTCTACCGGGGGAAGCAGGTGAAGCCCCCGGTCAGACTATTTAGTCATCTGGCCAGTGAAAATTATGTGGCGCCCTCTCACAAAAAGTGGCGTCACGATGATAGTGACTCGGATGTTGAGCCAATTGAGCTACCCATTGATGTAGAAGATGACGATGATGACGACTATGATGATGGTCAAGGTGGTGAGGCACCTGGTGGAACTGAGAAGGCTGCCTTCCACCAAGACTTCCTGCTTGATGAAGAGGAAGAGTCTGATGATGAGCCACTGGTGAGGACAGTTGGTAGCCGAGGTATGGCTACTGACAAAGGGAAAGAGGCGGTTGGCGGACGCCAGGCTGGGTCGAAGGGTGTTGCTACAGATGTCACTGATCCTACTTACACCCTAGACCAGTCACTCAACTCAGGGGGAGCCTCTGTCTCCAAGGGCTCCAGGAAGAAGAGGATGGCCCATCCCCATAGGAAAAAGAGTAAAAGGACAAGATTTACTTTGATTACATCTTCTACCACTACCACCACTGCCATAGCTACCACCACTACCACACTCACTACCATCACTGCCACCACTACCACAACCACCACCACTACCACACCCACTACCACAGCCACCACTCCATCCACAACTCATAGACCAACTCCTCCACAATCCATTCCCATCCCTCCTCTCATCTTCACCACATCCACCACTACCATAACTACTCACCAAGCTGGTCCCTCCACCCAATCCACATTCACACCCAGACCTACTATTCCCATGTTCGGGTTAGAGGAGCAGCTAGCTAGCCTGAACCGGATGGTACTAAAGCTTATTGCTACTGATGATCTGAGGGCCACTCAGATCAATCAGCTGATGGCGTGAATGCTGGTCAAGCGAAGCAAATCGCTCAGCTGAGTGAGAAGAACACTCAGTACGAGAGAGCATTAGGCCGAGCCCACCACATACTGACAAGTCAAAACGAGCTGGTGTTGCCGTCGGTAAAGCGAATTGAAGAACTTGAGAAGAAGAAGAAGAAGAATTTTCAAAGCTTAAGGGATCAAAGAGTGAGCCATTAAAGATCAAGGATGGTGATGATGGGGATGATGATGATGATGATAATAAGGATGAAGATGAATCTGATGAAGATGATGGTGATGACGAGGGAGCAGGAGGAAGTGGAAAAGGAAAAGAAGGTCATGATAATGATGAGGATTATCGAGAAGGTGATGCCTCTGCATCAGCCTCAAATCCATCGGCAAAAGAGAGGCGGACCAAAAGAATCAAGATCAAGGAGCCTCGTCCTCAGCTCCTCAAGCTGAGACTACTGACCAAGGCAAAAATGAAGCTCAACATACAGATGAATATGATGTTGCTCCCCTTCAGCAAGTCAAGACTCAACTTACCATGATTCTTGACTTGCAAGGGATTATTAGAAGATCTGTGAGCTACACACCGGAGGAAGGAGAGATTATACATGATCTTATAGACGAGCAGCTCGCTGAAATGTTCAGACTGAATCCTGACGAGCTTGTCAAAGATGCTCTAGAAGTTGACGTTGTGAGTGATGATGAGCTAAAAGACGTGGATGAAATCGAGATAGAGGATGTCACTGCAGAGCACTATCCACAGTACACTGACCCTGAAAGACATGTAATCCCCAATTTGGGTGAAACATTTGGCATGGTACTTTTGAGAAGTTTGATGAAATGGAGAAAGAAAAAAAGAAAGAAAATAGCACAGCCCAAGCTTCGGATACTAATGTTGATATCAAGAAAACTGAATGGGCAGCTTGTTTTGCAGAGATGAAAGCCCAACGCGCGGCCCCAAAGCAAATGCCTACACAAAGATTTATCGAGTCAAAAGACATCAGAAAGTATCAAGCAAGATTATAGCGTGGGCATATTTTGAAGATTTGGATGTTTATGCTGTGAAAATGGAAAAGGGGATTGAGTTCTTCAGATATCCTCATGATCTGAAGACTTTTCCTGGTTTTGAGCTCAACTGACTGGCATGCTTAGATCTGCTATATGCTAATCCAAGAAAGATGTCAGGTTGGTTTGAGGCTGCATTGAAGAAGGAATACCATACTAGATGGGTAAACTTTAGACCTCAACAACCTAAGAGGTTCATTCATAAAAATAAAGTTGACCCTATATCTGGAAAGCCTAAAAGTAGTATTGAAGTGGAGTCCTCCGCGCACAATGTCCAAGATTCCCTTACGGGAAATGCCTCAGGACTTCACTCCACACTTTAAATGGTGGTATTATGACTGGAGGACAGGGGAAGCGGTCATAGTTTTGAATAGATATGGGAAAATAGAAACTATCAAGGTATTTGACCCAATGTGGCTCACTAACTTGTCGGCTGAAGATGTATATACTTTATACAAGTGGTCACTATTCTATGACACGCAGGACATAGTATAAGCTCTTCAATTTCAACATGTTATACGGCTCTGCTTTGCATTCGAGATACATGTAGGAGTCACAAAAGAAAAGAAGTACAAGAAGTTCCAAGAACATGTAAGGAATGTTAGACAATAGAGTAAACTAGGTCCAAGGGGGAGTTTGTAGATACATGTGTACCTAGTTTATGTGCTTAAATGTAAAAGTGTTTCATTTCTTACATATACGTAATTTGACAAAGTAATGAAATATGATTTATGATTTGATGTTTACTTATCTTTAATTCATATGTATGAACTTCTTATATAGGTTTGAAGTTGTTGTATACAATTCTAAGTCAATAATGATTGAGTAATGTGTTCAACCTAGTCGGATGAGTATTCATGCTAATGGCCCATACTTATGGACCATACGCATGAATATATCATGCTTATGGACCAGTCGCACGACTGAACCAGTAGACTAGATCAGTCATATGATTAAGACATAAGATTGACTAAGTCGCACGACTGAACCTTCAGTCGTGCGTATGGATCAATCGCATAATTTAGTCGTACGAATGGAAACCACTAACCTATAAATACCACCTAATTGGTGGAAAAAAATAAAACACTTTGAGAGATATTACGCATACACATAAACCCTAGCCGTCCAGAGTGTCCCAAACAGTCTGTCCAAGTTCATAGTTCGTTCCTGGTCGATTTCTACTCGTTCTTAACGTTTAGTTCAATCTTATATCGATCAGGTTATCGTTCTCACTGATTGGATCGCCAATCAAATAGGATTCTGCACTGTTTGATCTGGTATAAACGCAAAATTAGTTAGTACTCCATACGTATACGGTCCTAACACTCATCCACACTTGGGCCCACATCAACCTCCATCATCGCCCCCACCGTTAGCAATCCACTCGCGTTGATGCATTCCAACGATCCATCAACACCGGACCAATGTCATCATCTTTTTTATCTTTTGAAAGTATTGTTGAGTTGTTTCATATTTTAGACCACGTAGTGTCCTCATTCCACCTCTCTTTAACCATGTTATTGTATGATATTTAAGGTGTCATTGGACCAACAGTTGTGACATAGTTATCATCACCAATTTCACATGTTTTGAATTGTAGTAATTAAATTATAATTACATATGACAATACTAAATGTAATAATACATCTTTGGATAATTAAACCATATTAAAATATTAAAAAAAACATATATGGTAGGGTTATCTTGGGAACTTTTCATTTTCGTGATAACTTTAAGAACCAATATTAGCCACACAATTTACATCACATGCAAATGTCATCTTTTTTTAAAAATCGTTCATAACTTTTTTTCACCATATTATTTTTTCAAAAAAAATGTCACCATTATTTTCAGTATTTTTTTATCTTCCAACGCGTACCATAATGATATATTCTTTTAAAAAAATTATCCAGCCGTTATTTACACATGAGTAAATCTGGTTATACGCATGTGTAATACCAGATTTATACATGTGTAAATCCATTATTGCACATATGTAAAATGAATTTCGTAAAAAACGAGATTTTTATCTTTTTATGAAAGAGGGAAACGAGAAAAACTTTTGTGGTTTTATTTTTTTATTTTTTTATTTTTATGTTATTTTTTAATATGTTTCTGTTAATTACAATTTTGTCATTAAAAACTAATGTTGAGATTGGTTTTTAGAGTTCTCACAAAAAAATAAGTTCTTATTGGATCCATTCCCTATATGTTTATGTATATATGTATATATATCCATTAATAAAAAATTTTATTGAACTTATTAAGACAATTGGCCAGATCGCATCGTGTTTTTCGTCTTCATCATCTTTGCAATATGTAAACATTCCAATTTAAACCAAAACAAAACAAAATAAAGAAGAGTTAAATATACGTAGCAAGAGAGTTACATATACGTAAAAACAACGTTACATGTATTTAAGAACATAGTTAAAAATCATTTTCTTCTTCATGTTCATCATGTTTTTGTATTATTCATTTTTCATGTTCTTCATATTGTTAGTGTTCTTAGAGTTCATAGTTTTATTTGTTTTCATAGTAGTGAAAAGGAAGTCAATTTTGGAAGTTGTGTTCATAGTTTGATTGAATAATCGTTAGAAAAATCTGAAGATGGAAGATGTCGTGTCCTTCAAGATTTTGAATTTGATGAAAGCTAATGATAACGATTTTGACAGAAAAATCTTAAGACAAAGACAAATGATTTTCAATAAGATTTAAGAGTGAGAGAGAAGAGGAAGTGAAAATTAAAAGGATTCAGATATAACTACGTACTTGATGTGAAATTAAAATTTATAACCTTTTAACACTATATAAGAGTTTTTGACAAGTTATATGATCGTTTGATTATCGGATTTTTGAATTTTTTAAAAAAGGTAAGTTTTGTTGTAATTCATTTTTGTTTTCATATTCTATAAAAAGAAAGGAGATGAAGGGACGAGTGAACAACTTGAACGGCCATACTCAAAAAATCAACCAATATCAAATATGCTTAAAGATATCCTTTAATACACCATCTTTGAAATTCTACCTCTATTTTATAAGAATTATTGAAACCACCCATTTGATAATCAAATTACCAATGTCGGCAAAATGAATGTTCGTATGCAGATAGAATACCTATTTTAGTAAACATCAAAAGATTTATTAGAATACAAAAAAATATCATAAATTTGGCTCAACTCTGGAAATTAAAAAGAATGATATGTTGCATATACTATGTTAGAAACTCATGTATTACACATGTGAAATAAACTTAAGATGTTAAAATCATTAGTTTTAATAAATGTTTTGTATATTGAATGTCATTAGTTAGTTATCAGTGAATAAATATCTAAGAAATTATTAACAAAATAATAAAATTATATTTTAAGATAGTTTAGTATGTTTTAATAAATTATTTGAATATAAAATTTTATATTTTAGATATTTGATTGTTTACTACTTATTTAAAAACATTATCATGTAATAGGATTCAATTCAATGAAAATCATGAAGTGGAGGAGTGTATTTAAATGAATGCATAGTGAAAGGGTGGTGTTTGGAAGTTGGTAGAAAGAAAGGGGGGGGGGGGGGTGTGAGTGTGAGTGTGAGTTGGAAGTTGCTTTGTGGTCAAAGAAGTTGAAGACAGCTAGCAAACGAAGCAAGGTGCAGGCAGACCACAACTTACAAAAGAATCCACAGCTTTGCTTTTCTTAAACCGGTTAAAACGTGCATTCTTCTCCTATCCTAACTATTTTTTTATATATCGACACAACTCTCTCTCTCTCTCTCTATATATATATATATGTATATATATAATATAGTAAATATGGCTTGGATGTGTGATTGTGGCAATAAAATATAATTCTTACAAGATGGTTGGTGTTTTTTATACATGGTTAATAATTAGGGTGTGATTATTCTAAAAAGAGAAAAAAAACTAAAAAAGATAAGAAATATTATTATCCATTACAAATTAAACCCAATGGTTAAAAAAACCTAATAGTATAATGGTAAAAGATTGATACTTAAAATGGTAAGCAAAATGTATTCTAGTATTAACCATATTTTTAATTTTTATATTTTTTAAACGTTTATAACTTTTACATATAATATTATTTTTAATTAAAAAATTACATTATAAAAACAAATATTTTAATCATTAAAACGCCTATAACTTTGATACATAAAAAGCGGAGTTTTTAACGTTATTTAACTCATTGTATAATATTGACCAACTCATTGTTTAATATCATGTAATTTTTCTAGTATAATAAAAGAGTAATTATAGAGAATATGTAACAATACCATATTTATCATCATCAAAAAAATTTTGTTTCTCTCTCTCTTATTAAATATTAAATAGTTATTTTATTTACTAATAATATTATTTAACTTTTTTAGAATAAAAATAGTTTTCTAATAAATTAATAAATAGATCTTTTTATGAAATAGTTACCTTATCTAAACAAACAAACTTTTATGAAATAATTTTTAAACATCATAATAGTTATAAAAAATACTATATTTTTAAAAGTAGTGCTTCTAGAAATAAAATTATATGTACCAAAAAAAATTAAAATTAAGAATTAAAAAAAGAATATTTTAAAGATGATATTTTTAATATGGTTTGTTACGAGACAAAATGTTTAATTTTTTGAAAAAAATAAAAAAAAGTTTGAAAAGTTACTATTGTTTTTTTATTACTTATAGTTTTTAGTCATACGTAACTTCAATTATATTTTATCTTATATCTTACTTATAATATTGTTTTATAATTAATAATATTTATTATAATTTTATTTATTCAACCCGTATAATACACGGGTTTACTAAAGCTAGTTATGTAATATTCATCAAATCATTTTGGCTAATGTTGCCCATTTGTTATGCATTTTGTTTTTTAAAAAATAATGATTTTCAAATAACACAATGTTAACAATATAACATTTTATGTTTTTCAGTTCATTGTGTAATCTGGATCAATTCATTGAGTAATCTAGATCAAATCATTGTGCAACTTTTATCAAACAGCTCATTATGCATATTGCTAATCATAGAATCTAGTGCTAGTCATTGTATTACCATTGTTTTTAATGTTAACTATTATGTTTTTTAAAATGGTAATTTTCAAATAACATAATATTGAAAATGTAAATTTTTATATTTTTTTTCCAGTTCTTTGTGTAATTATGATCAAGTTATTGTGTAGTTCTCGTTAAATAGCACATTGTGTTTATTGCTAATTATCGAGTCTAGTGCTGGTTATTGTGTTATCCATTGTGACTAGTGTTAACTATTGTATCCTGCATTGTGTTTTTTTTAATGACGATTTTCAAATAACACAGTGCTAAAAATATAATTTTTTAAGTTTTTCAGTTCATTATGTAATCTTAATCATGTAATTGTGTAATCCTCGTCAAAGCAGCTTATTATGTTTATTGCTGATATCAAGTCTAGTGTTGGTCATTATGTTTAATGTTGACCATTGTATTATACATTGTGTTTTATAAAATGATGAGTTTTGAATAATACAATAATAAAAATGTGAACTTTTTATGTTACAAGATCATTGTGTATTACTTATTAGATAATTGTGTAATCCTCATCTATTCAGAAGATTACATAATGACCTGAAAAAATTATGCATTAAGTTTAAAAAACTTTGTTTTTTATATCAATACTAAGGGGGTGTTTAGTTGGAAGGAATGAAATGGAATGAAATGAAATTGAAAAACTAATGTAATTTTCAAGTAAATTATGTTTGAGTGGGTAATAAAATGTAAAACCTAAAGGAATGTTTTACCTCAAATTCTTTTAGTTGTGGGATTTCAAATTCCCTCACTAGGTGTAAGGATTTTAAAATCTCATAACCAAGGGAATTTAAGGTGCAATATTCCCTTGGGTTTTACATTTTATTATCCACTCAAATATAATTTTACTTGAAAATTATACTAGTTTTTCAATTCTATTCCTTCTAACCAAACCCCCTAATGATATTCATTATTCAAATCAGTTTCGAAAAACTCGAAATTCGATTCGATTGAGTCGAATATCACTTATTCGAAATTCGATGCAAATTTTCAAAATCGAATTGGGAATTTGTGATTTTCAATTTGATTCAAATCGAAATTCGAATTACAAATACACACACATAAATTTATTTATTTTTGTATATTAATTTAGAAATATGCATGTTAGATATTAAGAATTAAAATTTTAAAAAATATATAACCTAAAATGTTAAAGCGTAATTGATAATTTTCTAACTTATTTGAAACTGTAATATTTCATATGTACGCTTGTTTAAATATTTTGAGAATTTGAAATTAAATTTGTTGAATAAATTTTGAAAATGATATTCGATTAAATATGTTTTTATTAAGTACGAATCAAATAAATTAAAATTCGATTCGAATTCGAACTTTTTTGCATATACTAATCGAATTCGAATCCTGCTTGAAAGTTTCGAATTTGATTTATTTTTTTTCGAATTCGAATCGATTTTGAATCCAGTTTGTAATTTTCAAAATTCGACTTATTCAATATGATTAACTCGAATTCGATTTGATTCGATTCGATGAACACCCCTAAATTTAATACTTTACACTTTTAAAAAATAAAAAAATACTCATTTTTATAGTATATTTATTAAAAAAATAATATCGTATGTAAAAGTTATGAATATATTAGAAAAATGTAAAACTTGAGAAGGGGAAACATTACCAATATTACACTCAATCTAATTTTAATGAAAACGACACGTGTCCGTATCTTATTCATTTAAACACTTTTTAAATTTAGAATACTTTGTATTTAAAAATTTCCATAATAATTATAGTGTAAAAATAATAGAGGTGAGTTTAAACCTAGCTTATATATATCAAAAGCTATAGATTTAATATGGTTGGGTTTCTAATTTCCTATAGCATCACCTTTCCTATATATGTAGATCATTTATATACCAGTACATAATAACACAAACTATGTTTATTATAGTAAATTTTCATTTTTTTATTGATAGTTAAAGGCATATATGTCTAAATTGTAAATACATTGTAGATCATTTATATACCAGTACATAATAACACAAACTATGTTTATTATAGTAAATTTTCATTTTTTTATTGATAGTTAAAGGCATATATGTCTAAATTGTAAATACATTTCTAATAACAATAAATCAGTTAAATTCAACATGTTAGGTATGTCACATATACATGCACTCTCTTGACAAATAAATAACACTAGCATTTTCACATAAGACAACAAATGATTTGAAGAGAGCAAAATTTATTGAATTCAACAACATTAGCTACACTCATATATTCAGCTTCGACAATTAAAAAACACAACTTGCTGATGTTTGAAGTACCAAGACATGCACTGTCCCAACCTTCAGCAGGCGCTCGAACGCTTATATGTCCTTCTCCCAGACTCGGATATTGGCGGTTTCTCTAATAAGGACACCGCCCCCTCGAAGCCACAAACAACTTCGACGAATGTTCTGTTTAGCAAAATCGCTCAAAGCCTGGGAGAAGTTTTTTCTTTGTCATCCCGCCAAAAGGCGGTGTTTGAGTGCCTGAAGGGCCCCAATGCTCAGGTTTTTTTGACCGTTATCCCGATTGAAGGGTTGGGACAGTGCATGTCTCCAGTAGAATATAGAACAATTCTCAAATACCAGTTGATGATCCCTATGTACCCGGAAGATGAAACATGTCCGATATGTCGTAAAGCTTGTATGGATAAATATGGGGAGCACGCCCTTCACTGTAAAGAGCTACCTGGGTTCAAATATCGACATGACTGGGTACGAGATGTTTTGGGGGACATCCTAAGAAGAGCTGGGATTTCTGCTAAGAAAGAAGCCCCTGTGAATTTCCTCACGGACCCTATGGAGGGGAGGTCTACTTTGCGACCAGCGGATCTGCTCGTCTTTGGCTGGGCTGGGGGCAAACATGCTTGTGTGGACCTCACAGGGGTTTCCCCTTTGGTTGGTTTACGGGAAAACGGTTTTGTAGCTGGTCAAGTAGCAAGAAAGGCAGAATCAAAGAAAGTGGATAAACATGCTAAAGCTTGCGCAGAGAACCAACACGCTTTTGTTCCCTTTGCCTTTGATACATTTGGCTCCCTAGCGCCAGAAGCTATCAACTTTTTGACCAGGGTCCAACGGGTCATAGACAACCATTGCTCAACCCCGGGGAGGCAAGGATTTCTTTTTGGAAGGTTAGGATTTGTTATTCAGAAGGGGTGGCGGCGCAGCTTGTTGCCCGTCTACCTTCTATTTTGATGTAACTTGACAAAACATTATAATTGTTACGTAAAAAAAATATTATTAAGAAGGACAATTTCTTAAAATAAAAACCGATATGTTTCTCGTAAGACAGTCAAGTCTGATAGCCTTGAAGACAAGATCTTCACTTAATGTGCATTATAAACGTGATTAACATATTTGATCTTGATCTTGATGAAGATCACAAGTTTGACTATGAGAACTTGATTCTCTACGTAATCGATATTGTGAACCATGATTCACACAAGTAGGTTTGAGGAAAAAGATTCTCATGTATTTATAAACCTTGATTCACACGTATGGGATTTTGAACTTTATACATATGGTTGAATTGTGGACTTTCATTCATACGTGGTTTTTATGGTAAGTGAACTAAGTTAACACGTAATTATTCATTTACATGTTATTGTGTCGGTAAATTTAACAATTTTGGAAAGGCATAGTTGTGCATGTAATCATTTAAGTTTTTCTTTAATCTATAACCTATAATAAAAAAGATTTTGTTAAGACACGTCTCATCAATTTAGAATATATATCAAATGACACGTGTCATCATTCTAACATATCAAAAAAATTATTTTTCTCACTTCTCTCTCATAATAAATACGAAAATATAAAACAATGAATTTGACTTTCCTTTTTAACTAAAATATGTTAAAACGAATATATTTATATTTTATTTCTTATCTCTCTCATATTAAATAATAATTATTGTAAATAAGTAACTAAACTATTAAACATCTAAAAATTAAATGTAGTTATTTTAATAATTTATTAATACATATTAAATATAGAATAATAATTTCTATATCATTATATGTTATAACTTTTAAATATTTATTATATTTTTATTTCACCAAATGATAATAACATCTAAAACATAAAATATTCATAAAACCAATGATTATTATATGTTTTATTTATTCCACTCATGTAATACATGGCCTTTAACCTAATTTTATATATACCATCCTCGGGTATCGCTGATTTTTTGGATATGTATGTTGATTTGTTAACTTATGTTTACAAGTTACTTTGACTTACTGTTATTATAAACAGTGAATACAAGTGGAAATTGTTTAATTGTTGCAAAAATAAAAAGTTTGTATGTACTACTGAGTAGTTGTCCAAAGGGTTATTCATGTAATTAAATATAATGACATTCTGGTCATACCATTCATGTTACGTTAAGCAAACGATATATATTGATCATACTTGTAATATAATTTCTCGAATTTTGTGACCAACCTTGTAATAGGAGCCACCCTAGAAATCATCCATGTAATTAGAGGTGTTCAAGGGTTGATTAACGGTCTATTCGGTTATGAGTTTTTTTGAATATATTCATTAACAGATCTGAACCAAATTGGAAACCTGTCTAACCGAATCGCATTCAATCAATTAAACTAAATTCACAATTCGGATTTGAATCAGGTTGAATTTTAACGATGCAAGGCCCACATCGATTGAGAGAAGGAATGATTTATTCCTTGTAAAGGGGATGGAAACCATCTTTATCAAGACTCGTTTTACGTGGACGAATAATTCTTATAGGGAAAGAAAACCATGGATTCCTGAGTGAACAATCCATCGAGTACAATAGGGACAATATCCTACATGGTTGGGATGTTACATGGACCAAATAAGTAAGATTATATCGCACAAGTTAAGCATATGAAACCTAAGGAGCAGCCCTCTATGCAAATAAGGTTCAAATAATAACCATGCATGAATTAGAAATCATACAAATTACTTTTTAGTATTACTTCTACATCTCTTTCACTACTAGAAATAAAAACCAACACCTAACATCTCCGTCAGTAAAGCGTAGGAAGATTGATTTTGCTAGACATTTACAATGCAAAGTTTACGTGGGAAAAATATTCTTTTGCGACATAACATTGGCAGTAATACTGATTTACAAAAACTATGTTTTGCTACTCTTTTGCGACGAAACCTAAGGTTTTTTTTAAATTTGCCATTCTATTGTCTAAGTTTCACAGAAAATGTAGGGCTTCAGACTTGATTTTTATTGGAATTCGCAACGCAATTATTTGCATCACAAATTTCGATGGCAAATATATATGTGGTTTCTAGTACTATTTCAACTCATAGAATCTCAGTAATATTCAATAACCAATATTCCTCTCCAATTTAATTTTGTTAACGGTCTACATCATAACTCTATATATTAATTTAATTTTTAATATAATATTTATGGATAAGGATCAAATATAAGTCAAAGCTCCATTTCAAAATTGGGCATTTTAAGGTCAACACCAAACATCATGTTCTTACTCGGTCACTTGGAGTATAATGTTGAAAACTGGATGTAAATAACGCCAAACTAGGTTAATATTAATATCAAGTAACGATTTAACAAATTTTAATTTTAATTTGTTATCGATAACCTCGTTAATTCCGTTTAGTTTTTGATGACGTGACACGTGATGTTACCCATAACGTGACATATGACATGACATATTATATAATTAAAATAAAAAAATATAAATATATCACTCAATTTTTTTGTCACCTTGTCTCCAAGCTATTTAACCGGCAAGAAAAAAAGTTACATGAAATAACTCCAAACTATAATTTTATATAAAAAATAATTGAGTAATACATTTATTTTTTATATTATAATTGCGTTATACATTATGTTACGTGATCAAAAATTAATGGAGGTAGCGAAAAGTTAGACTATGAATGTTTTTAGTAAAAATCAAAAGTTAGGATTGATACTAATTAAATTTTAAGTTAGGAATTATAGTTGACTAATAGTTAATAGTTTGGATTAATAAAATCTAAATTTTTTAATTTTAAATCAATTATCTATATCTAAAACTCTTTTAAAAAAGTTAGAATAATATAACATATACTTTTCTATACACAACATAAAAAAATAACTTAATGTTGATGTAGTTTTTCTTTTCAACAAATCATAGTTGTCTCTTTTCTGATCCATGAACTGGACGCATGTAGGTTGAGAGTTGGTGCTCGTTTGGTATGGTTGTTATTGGCGAAGAATGGAAGATAGTTTATTAATCTACAATTTGTGAACTAATTGGGTGTGCATAGCCAGATAGCCAGTCTGGTTATGCGTACTTGAACTTATTTGGACCGGTGAATCCAATCAGACTTTGACATCTTTACATTTAAGATAAAAAAATGGAAAAAATCTTGTTTAGTGATTTATTTATTAATTTAAGTTTCGTCTTTAGTTTCTTTTTTGTAAATAGTAAATTAATCCGTAACAAAGATAAAGTATTTTTCATATTTTGTTTTAAGGCATTGTGTATGTGGTTTTTATTTTGATAACATTGATGGTGTTATAAACAAATAAAAGAACTAATGTAACGTTTGGTACGCAGAAATAAAGTGCGTAATGAAATAAACTATTGGGTGTGAATTAATATAAATATATATTTAGTTGATGAAGGTAATGAAATAAATTATTATAAAGTTTATTCTATTCTCTCAAATTCATTCCATCCACCTCTTTTTTTTTCATTTTATTCATTTTTCCATCATTAATTATTAACAACACCCACCAACTCACCCACCACAATAATTATCACCCACCATAATGATCACCACCGGCCACCAAAATCGTTCATTATTGGCAACCACCACCTCCACCATCGACCGTCGTTGCTACCGGTCACCATCAACCATCAACCATCGTCGCCGCCTACCACCGTCCGCCATCGCCGCCATCGGAAGCCCCCGGAAACCACCGCCAAAAACTTCAAAGGCCTACATCACCATCGGAAACCACCAAAGGTCACCACCGCCACCAAAGACCACCGCCAAAAACCACCAAGACCGCCACCGCCGCTGGCCGTCGCCACCGCCGAAAACCACCGCAAGAAACCACTGAAGACCACCATAGCCGCTAGAAACCACCGACGACCACTGCCAGAAACTATTCATGCTAGCTTTTCAACATGTTGAATAAAAATTAATTAACTATTCATCAAATTTCTACACTCCATGCTAGCTTTTCAACACGTTGATGGTAAGCCTGACATATATGCAACATGAAACACATAATAACTATAAAGTGGTCTTAAATGCAACATGAAACACATAATAATTAGTAGTTGGTCTTAATTCATAATTTGTGGTTTTTATGGAGTACTTCATGCCAACTTTTAAAAGTTATAGGATTAGATAACACGAACATAGATTCTAATGAACATGAACATTCTAATGAACCTATATGATTTACCAAGTTAACACAAAGCAAAATGCTCAAAGGACCAATTTGTTCTAGAATTCAGCATCATTACAATATAATTAAGAACTTAATTAGTACGTTTGAGATTGATTACTTCATAGAATCAGAACAAAACACACGAGGTTCACAAAACTTGAAGTTTGAAATTATATAAAACTTAGGGTGTATCACCAGCTAACAACAAATTATGATAAGAGATTACTTGTCATTCCATACTTGAACAAAAGTGATGACAAGTTCCCCAAATTAGATAAGAGTGTGTAGTTTATATAAGGATCCATCAACCCCAAGTTTTATCCCTGTCATTAACAAGACTATATGATTGATAATTTAATTAGCACTATGTACACACGGTCATCAAGTATACCAATTAGTATGTTAGTTACGGTTATAATTAATTTTATAGGTTTAGCTTATGATCATAGACATGGTTGAAGATTTTAGAATCACATTCATTCTTGGTGGGCCATTCCTTGTTATTTCTTGATTCACTATTAGGAAATGTAACATCCGTCGAATTTTAAAATTATGAAGCAAAACCCGAACTTACTTTAAACTTTCATATAATGGAAATTTTAATATTTAAAATATTTATTATTTATTTTATTGAATCAAACGCGTTAAATGTGCAATTTAAACAATATTGAAAATTGTTTTATTCATTTATTTATCATTTAACAAAGAATAATAATTTATTTATTTTATATATAAATCATTTTCATAAAAATATAAATCTTTATTTATCATTTTATAATAAATAACTAAATGGAAAAGACTTATTAAAACTTATAAAGTTATAAGAATGAATTTTAATAAACTTATAAATTACAAGTCTTATAAAGTTATAAAGATTTTATAAGAAAATAATTGATAAATTAAAATTAAGGTTTTATAAATTAAAAGTTTAAATTGTAATTATTCTTTTATCTATTTTTTATTTAATCTTATTTTATTCAAATCATAACCCCCTTTAAAAGACTTATAACTCACCATTAACATCATTCATAACCTACTCCTAATCTCAATTATAAAAGCAAGCCTTATGTCTCATTTTTCATTTGCTCATTCTCTAAAAATCTTACTCTCATTTTTTATTTCATCTATTGGTTATGATCAATTTGAAGAATTTATTTTACAAGAATTTCAAGAATTCTTATACTAAGTAATCTTTTATTGCTTTTATATTATATATTTCAGTCATCCTAACATCCATTGTTCTCATGATTTTATGTTCTTACTATTATTCTTTCTTCTACCAAATATCTTTTATTTTAATCATTATCATTTGATCATTAACTTTTAATAATCACTAACCTTATAACAATCACTAACATTCCTAAATTAAGCTAACAACACACTAACATAAACAGAATCCTGTTTGCATATGGATGGTTATGTCGCCGCATTCGGTTATTCCACAAGATTATTTCCATAAGTGATGGCTATGCCGAAGTCTTAGAATATTTTTACAACTCAAATGAAGACTAATATACCATATATTTACATAATAAAATGTTCTAACCCGTTCATGCTTTAACGGTTTTAAAAGTGCACATAAGTGCCTTATTACAATTCTGGCAGAATATAATCTTACTTCAACCGACCATAACTTGATCATAACAAAATAAATTACTGAACTCAAACTCCAGTGTTAAGTTCTTTGAATTACCTTTTCAACGACAGTTTATACATCTTCAAACTCAATCGGACGACTCAACAATAGCCTTCACAAGATAAGTGCGTATTTCAGCACCTTCTGTCTTGTGCTGCTTGTTTGACCTATTTAAAGATCTTTTATAAAATTGTTTCTGAATAAAAGTTGTCCGGGAGACTTTGAACTAATAAAGTATAAATTTTTATAATTTTATGAACCGTTTTCTATTTTTAAAACCTGTTCAAACACATACCAAACATTCTGTCCAAAATCTAAAATTGATGCAACAATCATTTTTCAATCTACCTTTCGTTTTCTTTAGCATTCTCTAAACGTCTTAATTTCTTGTAATGAATTCCAACCTCAAGTTATTCTTCTTTTTATCATTTAGGACATCACCTTTGACTCTTGACATTCAAGTTTTCTTATGTACTCTACAACCATCACTATACTTATGAGTTTTCCATGTGAGTTTTTCTATGTCCCCTTTTCTATTTTCACACTTTGGGGTAAAATATATTACTTTATAATTATTGCACTTGTAAATTCGTTTGATTCTTGTAAACTCTTGGCAATTCACTTTTATGTTGTGGTTAGTTGATCTTTGTAATTACCATGTGTTGACGATTATATGTATAATCATTAACTATTGCTAGTCTGGTGATGTCATAGATCTATGGGCCTGACAAGTCTGCTTGGTTAATCCAAATACACTTAGCTAATCGTATAAACTTGTAAACATGGAAACTTGTAAACTGTCAAGGTTTGATTGTGCATCTGTCTTACATCCCTAGTTACTGACATGAATTGCCATCTTTTATATATTTATTGTTAGGTCTAGGTTCAGTAGATCAGGTTCAAAATGTATAGGCTTAGTACTTGAATTAATATCTGTAATGAATATTTGTAATTCATTATTGTGTATGCATTAAATATATAGGTTAACCCATTTTTTGTGTGTTGATTTATGTATGGTTGCAGGTACAAACATTATACTCGGTCAACTTATGAAATTGACCATGTGTAAGAAACATCTACGGATGAACATTTTGTTCTCCGTAGATATATTTCTTACAAGTAACTATTCATCCGAAGATCTTCTGCGGATGAACAACCAGAAGTGAAGAACAAGATTGCTTCGGAAGAAAAAGATTGCTTCGGAAGAACAAGACTTCTTCGGAAGAACAAGACTTCTGCAGAAGAACAATTCTTCTGCGGAAGAACAAACTCCTACGGAAGACACTATTCCTACAGAGTCCAAACACTTGTATAATGCAAGTGTTACACGTAAACAAGTCAACAAGCAGTTATGTGAATCCCAAGAATCCGATGATTCCTTAACTGACACAAATCAAATCCCAAGATATCCGGTGTTTCCTATAACAGAAACATCATTGTCTATATATATGGATCCTAGGTTTCGATTCAAGGAGGTTTTTTAGACGATTGATTGAGCGACAACAACAATAGCATTATGACAATCACTTCAAGTCCATCAATCAAACCCTAGCACAGCCGTCACATCATAACATACTTTGATATCGCTCATTCATCATATTTGTAATCATTAACATGTTTTAATAAAATACATATTAATCATTAATTGTGTTTTGCTACATGTGTTCTGAACATTTATTGATATTTAAGTTATTGCAAAACAATTAAACCAAATCAACGTTGATTCCGCAAACGTTGACTTGTCAATCGACCATCATTGATAATTTTTGTTCACAATCCTTGGATTCACAGGTGGTATCAGAGCCAAGTGCTCATTGATCTAGATCGATTGATCTATCAGTGTCGGTTGTGTTTAATTGATTTTAAATTGTCAGTTCTTAATTTCATAGATTTTGATTAACTTGTATCTATATTCATATCAATTGAATAGCAGACCTTGTTAATCTTTCTCATCAATTAACATCATGAGCAACTTCAGTGGATCATCTTACCAACCACCAAAGTTGGAAACAAAAGCAGACTTCAAGTCATGGAAAATCAAGTTCAGGAATCATGTAAACTATACTAGACTTATGGGTATCCATCACCGAAGGTCCTTATATTCCACCCACACTTGGGCCGGATTATAACGACAAAAACCAACCAATCAGTACCAAAGATCTATCACCTGATGATGTCAAAAAGGTTAAAGTTGATATCAAATCATACAGTCTGCTTAGTATAGCTTTACCTAAAGAGATATTGATCAGGTGTGAGAACTACAAAACAACACACTCCTTATAGAAGATACTCCACACTCTCTGCGAATGGAGTGATGAGATAAGAAGCATAAGGAGAGACACCCTCAGGTCGCAATATGAAACATTTCATCATATTAAGGGTGATTCGTTTCCTCAACAACTTTATAGATTCATGCAGTTGGTAACTGAGATGAACATTCTAGAGTTGAAATATACTAATGAGGAATTAAACAAGAAAATGCTCCACACTTTGCCAGAAAGTTGGAAGCAAACTGTGTCCATGTTCAACAACATAATAGATCTGAAATCAACTGGTCTAGATACTCTAGTTGTAAAAGTGGAAGCTCTTGAAATGAACAAAAAATCAAGAAACAAGAGTGTGAGAACTCATGTCTCACCCTATCACTTCAAAGAAACAAATAATGTTGGAAGTGTATTTATTTCAAATAATGAAAGTGATAACTCTTATGCTAGGAGTAATGATGATGAGGAAGTTAGCTTTTATGCTTCTAAACTCTCAAAGAAATCATCTGAAGATAAGAAACAAAAGAATAAAGGAAGAACTGCTGATCATGAAGATACAACTGCAGCAACAGCTAAGCCTACACATTCAACCAATCCGTTAGAACCAATTACTGTGATATTGGACTCGAAGAACAAAAAGCAGCTTTCGTAGCTTTTAGTTCCAGTTTCCAAGCATATCTGGGAAGCTCTCTAACTTCAGCAAATATCTGCCAACAAGATTTAGAAGAACTACCTCCTGATGTAGTGGAAGAAATGGACCTACAATGGCAGATGGCCATGATTGCTTATAGAGCAAAGCAATATCTCAGAAGAAATAAGAACTTGGCATCAGCAAGTAAAACATCAAAGATTGGTGTTGACAACTCAAAGGTAAGATGCTTCAAATGCAATCTCTATGGACATTTTTCAAAAGAATGCAATCAACAGTCATATCCAGAGATGAGACAACATCAGCAGCAACAACAACATCAGATTTCACCTCATCAACAATCAAATTCTCAAAGACCTCTGCACAGACAATCTCAACTGATCAATGCATCACCACCAGCCACCAATGAATCAGCTGGACCTAGCAACTCAAAGGAGTCAGGACTGATCATACTTCAAGATGGAACGTGTGACTGGAGTGTGTATGAAAAAGAAGTCTTGGAAGAGAATCAAGCATTGATGGCTCATATGGATCAAACAGTTCCACCAATGGCAAGAGAGGTAAAAGAAAGGTTGTGTTCATCAACATGTGTTGAGGAAGTTGAACGTTATAGAGTCCATGCTCAACAGTTGGCTGACAAAGTAAAAGAAACTATGATTTTGAATGAATCCCATGTTAAAGAACATAAATTGTATCAAATCAAAATTAACTCTTTGCAAAAAGATTTAGAAAAATTTGTTTCTGAAAACTATAATCTAAAAGCCCAAGTTGAGCATTTGACCACTTCCTTAACAAAATCCATGGCTAATCATGCATCAACTAAAGTGAAACTACAGAAGTTTCAATTATCATCTCAGCAATATGGGAAATTACTAAATTCTCATATTGAATCAAAGAACAGGTCTGGGTTAGGTTATAATGCTGTTCCACCACCTATAAATGATAATTATACATCTTTACCTACAACAATGACCAATACTCTGTCAAATCATTTTGTGCCTGGCACTAAGTTTGAAACAGAATCAACTCAAATCAACATTACAATAAAGCTGAGGTGAGTGAGACTGAATCCTCTGAATTAGAATCTTTGTATCAAAACGATTCAGACTTTGATTATGATAATTATGATGACTTGGATGATTCTGATGAACCTGATGTTGGTAAAAGGACCATTGGTAAGAATGTTCACATTAAAACTGGTATTCCAAGAGTGCTTGGAGAATCAAAGCTTCAATATCCTCCAAAGCAAAGAAACATGCTGAAGACTATCTGCAAGAGAATTGCTGAACTCAAAAGGACTCCAAGAACTTAATCTTCAAAAAGAAGTTGATAATTGCGGACCAACTGAAGAAGTACTATCTCATGCAGATAAAGGTAAGAAGAAACAAGTTTCAACTAAGCGAAAGAAAAACTCTTCAGTAGAAGAACTACGGAAAGCAAAGTCTGCTGAATCCGTAGAACTTCTGCAGAAGAAGAAAGTTGAATCTATGGATGAGGAATCAAAAAGAGTAGTTGTTAACAATCAAAAGATGTTGAATCTGAAGCAACAAAAGTCATCAAAGGATAAGAAAGATTCAATTGCTGATATTTCTAGGAACAGCAAAAACAAATCAAGCTCTTCAAAAGAGGAAACAAAAGCTCCCAAACTAAACAAGAAAAAGAAGAAAGATGAGCATGAAGAGGAATCTGAAGAAATGTATTGCAAGTGGTGTGATATGACTAATCACAATACAGAAGACTACTACTTCAGTAGTTACTGTTCCATATGCAATATGAACAATCATATGACTTCAGAGTGTTACTTCAACAAAATTTGTGCTATTTGCAACAAAAATAATCATTCAACACAAGAATGCTATTTTAACAAAAGGAAAAAAACAAAAGCACAAAGAAGTCAAAAACTAATTTGACAGAATCAGACTCTCAATCTGCTGAAAGTCAAGATGATTCAAAGAAAAAGAAGGTAAATCAAAAGCAAAAGGCAAAACCAAAGTAGAAATCTTCTAAAGATACTAAATCTATGAGGAAAATATCAAGCCAATCAAAAACACCTCACAAAAAGGTGGACTTGGCTGAGAAGAAGTCAATCATCAATGATAATTTCTTTGATCATTTTGAAAAGGGATCACATGTGTCTCAATCAAAAGCAAAAGATGATGAAACCTTCAAAAGTGTACGTTCATCTTCTAAATCAAAATATCAACCAAAGAAAGATAAGGTGAAGGAAGAATCAATGAAGAAAGAAGACTCCAAAGCTTCTGCATCAGATTCAACAGAATCATCCTCACCATCGTCAAATCAAAATGAATCAACTAGATATGAAATTAATACTGAAACTTCAGGATTAATTCATAAAGGAGTAAATAGTTTAGACTATGTTGACAAACCCAAGATCACTAAGACTTGGGTTGTCACTTCTAACTGATTTATTTTTGAATGTAGGAACAATATTGGAGAGCTGACAATAAGTGGTATGTTGACAGTGGTTGTTCTAGACATATGACAGGAAACTGTTCACTTCTCCATGACTTCATACATAAAAATACCTCTTATGTGTATTTGGTGGGGATAAAATGGGAGGTAAAATTGTTGGTGAAGGGATGATAACAAATGGTGTGCTCAAATTTGAGAAAGTAAATTACTGTAAAAATTTACAGTATAATCTACTTAGTGTGTCTCAAATCTGTGATCAAAATTATTCCAAATTGTTTGATAATACTAACTGTTACGTTCTTAAGCCAGGATTTATTGTTCCAGAAGATTGGATCCTCCTTAAAGCTGCAAGAAAAGGAAACACTTATGTTTTGGATATGAACAACACTTCCCTCACAAAACATGAAACCCTTATATCTAAACTATCAGAAGATTTGTCTCGATTATGGCATAGAAGACTTGTCCATTCTAACATGAAGAACATGAATAAATTGGTAAAAAATGATCTGGTCATTAGATTGCCAAATAAAGAGTTTCATTGCTCAACTCACTGTTCTTCATGTTACAAAGGAAAACAACATAGAGTGTCACATAAATACAAAACTATCAATTCAAACACTACACCACTCAAATTGCTTCACATGGATCTGTTTGATCCTATCAATGTGATGAGCATTGGAAAAAGGCAATATTGTTTGGTGATAGTTGATGATTTCACAAGATTCACATGGGTCTTTTTCTTGAAACAAAAGAATGAAACATTAGAAACATTAATGGACTTTGTGATCAAGATTAAATTATCCTTGTTGAATTATAATCCTTTTTATTCTTTTCCTCGTATCTAACTCATTTTGCATATTCCAGCATGTCTCGTCATCATGGAAAGCGTGGAAGTTCCGATCGTAAGCTAGCCGGCATGATTGCCCGACAAATGGTTGCTGTCATCCCGACCATGGTTGCTGAACTCAATAGCACTTAATGACCAACTCTAGCAACAACGGTCATGGAGAGAATAGAATAGTGCTAACCTAGGGCGCAACAACCAAACTTGCACTTTCAAGCACTTTAGCTCTTGCAAACCCACTGGTCTTCTTGAGTGGTTCGAGAGCAAGGAAAACACTTTTGTCAACTGTGAGTGTCCCAAGGCACTCAAAGTTCGTTATGCCACTAGCAGGCTCCAACAAAGGGCTCTCACCTGGTGGAATAACGAGAAGAGAAATCGTGGGCCCGATGCTATTCTGGCACTTACTTGGGAAGAGTTCAAGAACATCGCCATCACGAAGTTCTGCCCAAGAAGCGAACTGCAAAAGTTGGAGGAGGAATTTTGGAATTTGAAGCAAAACGATGGTGATCATTTGGCCTACTCAACTAGGCATCATGAGTTGAGTATACTGCTGCCTCATATGGTCGACACTGTCACCCGCAACATCGAGAAGTTTATCAAGGGTGTACCACCCTAAATTCAAGATGTTGTGGTGGGTAGCCGACCCACAACTTTAGAAGAAGCCATTAGTATCACCGCTCAACTCACCGAGAACCATATACGAGGGGGCACCATGTCTGTGAAGGGTGCCAAGAAGGTGGAAAAGATGGCTACCAAGGCCGTTAAGGAGACCAAAGCTGAACCGTCCAACAACAACAACAACAAGAAGTGCAAGTTCACACTGGCGTGTAACTATGTTATGGCTGCACCCAAACAACCCCAAAGACAACTTGTACCTGCGGCTACACCTGTGGCACAAGTTCCTGGGGCTAGGCTTATGCTGGTCCTCAGCCTATGTGCAACACATGTAGGTATCATCATCCGGGAATCAACCATGCCGCATTTGCACCTTATGCGGTAAATATGGTCATTTGGTGGCGACTTGCCACCGTGCACCTAACAATGCCGCTGTGGTCACAAACCGTGTTTGCTACAACTGTGGGGAACCTGGTCATTTCCGCCCACAATGCCCTCGTCTGTGGGGTAATGTTCCACAAGCCTGAGGATGTGCTTTCAACATCAACGCTAACCAAGCACAAGCAAACAACGATGGTGTGAATGGTATGTTAACTCACCTATTAACTTTTGTGATCCGATTCTTTCCATAATTTACCTATATCGTTGAATACCTTAAAACTGAAACAGGTATGTTCCTTATTAACAAAACTTATGCCTATGTCCTATTTGATTCTGGAGCGATAAAAGTTTTGTTTCGTTAGAGTTTGAACCCATACTTGCCAAGCCACATACGAAACTAGAAAGACCTCTTACCGTTGAAGTTGCCGATGGAGAACCAATCACCGTTGACGTCATATTCGTGATTGTATCTTAAGTCTTGACACGCATGATTTTCTTATCAATCTTATCCCTATGAAACTTGGAAGCTTCGACGTCATCATTGGTATGGATTGGTTAGCCAAACACCATGCCGAGATCATTTGTTTCGAGAAGTGCATACGTATACCGTTACCTTCTAGTGATACCTTGAAGGTTTTCGGTGAAAAATTCCAAAGGACTTAAACTCATGTCTTGCACTCAAGCCCAAAATGCTTAAGCAAGAAGTATATGGCTTTCTTGGCTTATGTGGTCAACACGAAAGTCAAAAGGAAAGAACTTAAGGATGTCCCTATCGTACGAGACTTTCCTAAAGTATTTCCCGATGACCTTAGTGGTTTACCTCCCGTGCATGAAGTTGAGTTTAAAATCGACTTGATACCGGGAGCAAACCCCATGGCTAAGTCACCATATCGACTTGCACCATTTGAAATGCAAGAACTCTCTAGTCAACTTCAAGAGCTATCTGAGAAGGGTTTCATCCGTCCTAGTTCTTTGCCTTGGGGTGCACCTGTTCTTTTCGTGAAGAAGAAAGATGGATCGTTCGTATGTGCATCGATTATCGTGAGCTTAACAAGCTTACCATCAAGAATCGTTATCCTCTTCCTCGTATCGATGACTTGTTTGATCAACTTCAAGGAGCTGCCATATTCTCGAAGAATTGATATACGCTCTGGATTCATCAATTACGAGTTCATGATGATGACATCCCAAGACCGCGTTCCGTACTCGTTATGGGCAATATTAGTTATGGTGATGCCTTTTGGTTTAACCAATGCTCCTGCTGTCTTCATGGATCTCATGAACCGAGTATGCAAGCCTTATCTAGACAAGTTTGTGATCGTTTTCATAGATGACATACTTATCTACTCAAATCCAACACCGATCATGAACTGCATTTGAGATTGGTTCTTGAGTGTTGAAGAAAGAGCAATTGTACGTGAAGTTCTCGATGTGACTTCTGGCTCGAGGAAGTTCAATTTCTAGGACACGTGGTGAATAGCCAAGGAATTCACGTTGATCCTGCAAAGGTGGAAGCTGTGAAGAATTGGTGTGTTCCTACGACTCCTACCGAAGTTCGTTCTTTTCTTGATCTTGCTGGTTACTATCGGCGATTCATTGCCAATTTTTCAAGGATGCGAAACCACTCACTTCTTTGACACAAAAAATAAAACCGTTCGAGTGGGGTTCCAAGCAAGAAGAAGCTTTTGAAGCGTTAAAGCACAAGTTGTGCAATGCTCCTATCTTGACCCTACCCGATGGAAATGACGACTTCACAGGGTATTGTGATGCATCTAAACAAGACCTTGGTGTGTACTCATGCAACGAGGGAAGGTCATAGCTTATGCATCGAGACAATTGAAGGTTCACGAGGTGAATTACACAACCCATGATCTCGAGCTTGGTGTTGTTGTATTTGCTTTGAAGATTTGGAGGCACTACCTGTATGGTACGCAATGTATAGTCTACACCGATTACAAAGCCTTCAACACGTTTTCAATAAAAAAGATCTCAACATGAGACAACGTCGGTGGGTGGAGTTGATTAGTGACTATGATTGTGACATTCGTTACCATCCTGGTAAAGCAAATGTTGTAGCCGATGCACTAAGCCGAAAGATTCACAACAAGATGATCTCATTCCAAGAAATTCGCGATCGACGTCAATGGTTGACACTTGGGTGAGTTCGATACTGAGATCGATAGATGTCAATGAGACTACCGTACTACTACAAAACTTGAGAATAGATAGTGACATCGAGTCTAGTATCTTGGAGGCTCAACAAGTGGTGCAACAAGAAGGAAGAATGAAGGATGAACCGGAGCCTAATCTTTTAACCCGATTGGAAACGAAACCCAATGGGTTTGATTACTTTGCAAATCGAATTTGGATTCCAAATCGTGATAATCTTCGTAACTTTATCATGAACGAAGCTCATCAAACTCGTTATTCTATTCATCCTGGTTTCGATAAAATGTACATGGACCTGCGCGGTCAATATGGTGGCCTGGAATGAAGAAAGATATAGCGACTTATGTAGCTAAGTGCCTCACGTGTACGAAGGTTAAAGCCGAACATCAACATCCAAGTGGATTACTTGAGCAACCCGAGATCCCTATATGGAAGTGGGAACACATATCCATGGACTTCATAACCAAGCTACCCCGAACCTCTCGAGGACATGATAGCATAGGGTGATCGTTGCGATTGACCAAATCGGCACATTTTATACCCATACGGGACCTTACAGACATCAAGGTTAGCTCGTATATACGTTGATGAGATTGTAAGTCGTCATGGGGTACCTCTGCACATCATATCCGACCGAGATGCTCGTTTCACTTCGCATTTTTGGTCGTCTATGCAGGAACTTTTGGGTACTCAATTGGACCTAAGCACGACTTACCATCCTCAAACTGATGGTCAAACCGAGCGAACGATCCAAACCTTGGAGATTTGCTACGCTTGGTGTTTTGACTTTGGTGGTGATTGGGATACGCATCTACGCTCGCGGAATTTTCTTATAACAATAGTTATCGCTCGAGTATCAAGATGGAACCGTTTGAAGCACTTTATGGTCCTAAATGTCGTTCACCGATCTGTTGGACCGACATTGGTGAAAACTTCATCACCGTCCTGAACTTATACAAGAGACGACCGATAAAGTTTTATTATCGCAAGAACCTTGAAGTGGCGAGAAGTCGTCAAAGAGTTATGCTGACAAGCGACGTAAGCCATGAAATCCAAGTTGGGGAGATGGTTCTCTAAAGGTCTTACCGTGGAAAGGTGTTGTTCGCTTTGGAAAGAAGGGCAAATTGGCTCCAAGATTTGTAGGACCTTTCAAAATGCTGAAAAAAAATTGGAAAAGTGGCTTATAAACTGGAACTACCTTCCGACCTTAGTGGAGTTCATCCTGTGTTCCACGTCTCAATTTGAGAAAGTGCTTGGCCGACGAAAGTCTGTATGTTCCGCTGGAAGACATTCAGATCGACGAGTCCTTGCATTTTGTCGAGAAACCTGTTGAAATCATGGATCGCATAATGAAGAAGACTAGAACTACAACAACCCCAATCGTCAAGGTTCGTTGGGAAAATAAACGTGGCGCTTAGTTTACTTGGGAACGAGAGGAGCACATGAAGAAGAAATACCCATTTTATTTGTTTAGTCATCTTCTAATTTCGGGATGAAATTCTTTTAAGTTAGGAAGACTGTAACATTTCGTATTTTTGTTAACTAAAAATTAACTTCGTTATTCTTATAAGGGCCATTATTGTCAATTATGGAACTCGTGCTTATTCTTTTAATTTTCATTAAATTTTTATTTATAAAAGTTCAAAATAAAAATATTAAATAATAACAATATAATAATAATAATTATTATTATTATTATAATTTAAAGTTCCTAATTCTTAAAAAGGCTTGAACTTAAAGTTAAAGTTAAGCCAGGGTGTTCGGTCATTTTGAAACTATAAAAGAAAGACAAGTGCATAAAATAATAACAACTCAAAGTTCGAGGGGCCAAAGTGTAATTTTGTAAATCCAACTCCCCTCTCCCCGTTTTTCCGGCCGCCGGCCGGCCAAGCCCGGCTTGCGCCGGCGAGGTCCCAAGATCCACTAAACATCACCATTTTGTACCCAAATCATCTCAATCGCTTTGTTATCATGATTCGAAACCCATTATGAACTTTAAACGCATTTAAACGTCGGTCACAAACATAATCGATCGAGTAACCGGCAATCCATAATCACCGAACCATTCGACATCTAAAACGCATTAATAATTGAATTAATTGCACCTATATGGTCGTTTAATCATACCTAAACTCCTACGCAACATAATTTTACCTGAATCACACTTAAACAATCCAAAACACTCTCACGACTCACCACGACCGGCAACCTTAGTGAAATCAACCTTCTGCGCTCTCTTAATGCAAATTGATTGAGGTTTTTCATCTTCAAGATCATTAGAAGCTTCTTGTGCAACTAATTTGATTGGCATCATCGTTTGAACATCGATTAAGCTCCAAGTGTTCGCGAACGTCCTTCGTCTTCCTCGCTAACAATTCGATCTCAAATCGGGTAATCAAACACATGGATCTGATCGGTTTTACTTGGGGATTAAAATCCCCAAGGTTAATTTCATGTTCATAATCGAATTGGGGATCGATTTGGAATCAAACGATTCTAGGGTTCTTAAGGTTTAGGGAACTTTCTTTAAACGAGTTTATAATCATTAGAAACCAATATGAATTGCGGCTCAGGCCTTGGTTCACTGGTTAAGACTCTGCATCTCTTAACATGAGGTCCCGGGTTCGAACCCGGGCACCCTCATGTATTTTTTTAAGGTCTTTTAGCCAATAAAATAATTATGGAAAATTTTTAATAAACATAAAAATATTTTTGTAAACTTTAAATATTTTTATAGGCACCAAATAATTTTCTAAAATTTTATTTGATTTAAATAATCAAATAACTTACTTAAAAACTTTTTAACAAAGGTTATAATTAAGATATTTCTATAAAATAGGCTATAAATGATGATGAATATCACTACAATATTTTATTAGTTCAAATGTTATTGTTTAAAACTAGTAGTTTTAGAAATGTATATAAAAATATACTTACATTTTATTTAAACTTTGTGATTATTGTAAATAATTCCTTTATGACAAACTATTTAATTAGTATCATTTTTTTTCTTCTTTTATTTTTTTTCTTCTATCTTTAAAATTAAAATAAGGTGTTTTGATCAAAACCCCAAATTCCCCTTGGAACCTTAGTTCTCATTAAATAGTTAAACTTATTATTAACCTAAATCTTGTAAAATATATATTTAGGTGCCTTGTGACGATTTATCTTGGAACAACATTTAATATCAATCTTATTAATCTCCATTCTTATACTTATTTCCATGTGAGTTTTCCTTGCCCATTTGTACCTTTTCACACTAATTTGGGGTGAAACATGATTACTTATACTTAACACACTTGTAAACGTTTAGAATTGTAAAGCACTTCCAATTTGTATTTTTGTCATGGTTATTTGTGTATTGTAAGTGTTTATATGAGATACATATTTTTGTTTACAATCATTAACTATTGCTAGCCTACCGACGTCTTAGATCTTTGGGCCTGACAACCTATTTGGTGCTAAAGCCGAGGTATTGCCAGCTCTTGATGACGTATGCTTGTTCATCATGGGAACCAAATACACTTAGCCAATCTATATACTTGTAATCAAGTCGAGGTTTGTTGTAACGATATGTGTTCTATAACCTTACTAACTTATGACCTATGACATGAATTGCTACTTGTAACTTTATCATATTATGTATGAAACCTTGGAAACTCACCAACTATTATAGTGACCTTTTATTTTTATCATGTTTCAGGAAATCCCCAAGTTTAAAGTGGACTTTTGAAGCTTGCAATAAAACTAGGACTTGGACCTAGTTTAATAAATAAAATGTTATGTTATGTTTTGATTTATGTTTGAACTTATTTCACGTTTGAGACTTAAGTTTATATTTCCTTTTGGAACTTATAATTTTAATATTTACATTTAATTATAGCGTTATGTGGTTGTGAACAATCTTAACCCTCACATCTCGACGTTTCCACCGTCAAGGTTGGGGTGTGACAAATCTTGCTAAAGTATCCTCATGCAAAACACCAGCATCAACAATTGATAAGATTGCTCCTGATCTTTCTGGAAAATCTATTGATCAAAAATTATATAGATCAATGATAGGTTCACTTATGTATTTAACTACCAGTACTGATATTATGTTGTTGTGTGTATATGTGTTAGGTACCAATCTGATCCCAAGGAGTCTCATCTCAATGCGGTAAAAAGAAATATACCTCAAAGGAAAACCAGGACTTGGTCTTTGGTATCCAAAGGATGGCGACTTTACACTCTACTCTTACTCAAACAGTGACTATGGTGGATGTAACAGTAACAGAAAATCAACAACCGGTGGATGTCAATTCATTGGACCAAGGCTAGTATCATGGCAATGCAAGAAACAAACCAATGTTTCTGTATTCACAGCTGAGGCTGAGTACATTGCTGCTTCAGCTGGATGTTCTCAAGTTCTTTGGTTGCAAAACCAATTACTTGACTATGGTTACAACTTCCTTCAAACTTCAATTTATATAGACAATTCTGCTGCTATGTTTATAATTGCTAATCCAGTTCAACATAGTAAAACAATGATATTGAAATAAGATATCATTATCTGAGAGATTGCTCAGAAAAAGGTTTGATTAAGTTAGTCAAAGTGGATACATCAAATCAACTTGCTGATTTATTCACTAAAGCCTTTGATTCAGTCAGATTTAACTTTCTGGTTGAGTCTCTGGGCATGATTAACTTAGATTAATCAAGTCAAAACAATAAAATACTGTGTGTAATGATGCTTCAGCATGCCGTATGTATGGGAAATGATAGTACACTATAGCTCTGCTTATTCCTGAATACATAAATAACAATAAATCTAAACAGGTTTCTTGATATGTGAGTAGATTCATCTAGAGTAGAAACTAAACTGAGTGCATGCTAAACATAATGCTAAAATGATTGTTTGTGGGAAACTTCATTTTGAGAATACAAGGTGAGTCTTTTTCTGATGTGACCAATTCATTCATCTAAACACACTATGTACCAACACTTTATAATAGCTATCTTTGCAAATCATACTCCCCATGTTTTGTGTAAACAAAGACCTGGGTGTATGATCACCATACTGAAGTTTAGTTACAAACGGTGAACAGATCATGATCCTCATCATCCCTCTGTTTTGTGTAAACAAAGACCTGGGTTAAAGGCATCTCTGTTTTACGTGAGTAAAGACCTGGTGACCTGATGATGATCATATCTAAGCTCTCACAAGAATCCTATGTGATCAATTGTATATTATCTTGAGCTTTTACATCATTGCATTAATGAGATGTCAAATGCATCTCAAGATAGAACTTATAACTTAAAGTACATAGTTCTTAAGTTTGAAAAAATGATGATTTGACTTGCAAAGAGAGGACAAAATCTTTGTAAATTGAATGTGAAGCCCATAACAGTTATTTCTAAATCAACATGAAAACATGATAATCAACATGCCTAGTTGATACATGAGCTCTTGTATGGATTTAAGTGGAAAATATACTTGCAATCAGAACTTTATTCAGGTATCAATTTAATAACATAACTCATCAGGATGAGGCTTAGTATTATAGTATGATCCCATCATATGTGTATATATGTCTGATCATCTTCGTACAGTTACAAATCATGCTATTCCTCTTAAAGAAATTTCTGATAAATGCTTAAATTAACCATTAATCACAAATTTAGGGGGAGTAGAATAACATGAAGTTAAGTTTTTCAATCAGCAGCATTGTCTATCTCATTATCAATTTGAAGGAATTGGAATCTGAGCATTATCTTAGCTTCTGGATACATGAAAATTTTCTCAAAATCATTTTAAGCTTTCTTGTGCTAAATTGACATGTATACAAAGCCTACAAGGTCCTAAAGCAATAAATGGTTCTAACCAACGGACTTGGACCATACAAACAACAATATTTCTCTGCATTGTGCTATCTTAAGCATCAGTAGAAGCTACAGTGCTGACTTAAGCATCAGTAGAAGCTACAGTGTTGTCTTATGCATCAGTAGAAGCTACAGTGCTATCTTAAGCATCAGCAGAAGCTACAATATGGAAATCTTAAATGTTATCCGTAGATTGGTAAACTACGGATGAACAAAGATCAACAAATGTAATTATTTTAAATGTTCATCAGCAGATGTTGTCGATCCGTAGATGTTCTGCGGAAGAATACATTGAGGGTCCCACTTAATAAATGAGATAAATAAATGTGTCTGAGAGTATGAATAATGCGGTTTGACTTTTCAAGTTCATTTTCGCTTTTTCAGCTCACTTTTCAAACCTAGAAAAACCCACTCTCAACAAACGTTTTTCCCACTTTCTCAGTATTCAAATTTTATCAAATCAAAACAATAAACAAACATATATTTGTGTTCTTAATCCGCTATTATAAAGGTAAAACATGTTGTAATATTTAAGAATGAACCATTTGATTCTTGTTTATCTCACAACTGTTCGTATTCTCATATCAATAATGTGATTTTAACGAATTCTTCTTCTTATGAACAGATGGATAATCGATTTGCGAAAGAACACAATATGTGTGCCTTTTAAACCCTGATGATCCTGTCTCAGAAGGGTGTCAAGAACTTATCAGATATCTAAGAAGATCAAGGCTATTCCATGCCTTATCAGCAGAGCCTGTGATTTATCAATCACATATCACTGATTTCTGGAACTCTGCACGCATAGACGAAGACGGTGAAGCTATTGTGGCTACTGTGAAGAATCGACGTCTGAGAATCGATGAACAGACAATGAGAAGGGTTCTTGAGTTGGGAGAAGTCGAAGCTGGTCATCCTGATGTGTTCGAAGATGAATACATAGAAAAAGTATTTCTACTGATGGGATATGATGGTGATTTCAACAAAGGAGAAATCAAAAAAGGAAGACTTTGCAAGCTGTACAGATTTCTCTGTCACACTTATCTTAAGTGCATTTCAAACTGAAAATCTGGTATTGATAGATTCTCAAGGCACATTTCCTCTGGGATTATTGGTGTTTTTGAGGGAAGAACCTACAATTATTCCAAGTACATTTTCAACTGCTTAAGTGATCAAATCAATGTGCAGAAGGCTGATAAGATGTACATGTTTCCAAGTTTCGTGCAACTGATCATTAATGCTGATCTGCCTAGAACTTCTGTGGATGGTAGTGTGTTCAGTCAAGCACACCTTGGCAGATTTGTTCTGAACAAAATTTCTGGGAAATATGAAGGAGGTGATATGGACATGTTTGCACATGTGATTGATGATGCTGCAAATATCCCTAAAGAGCTTGTGTGGAAAGATAAACAAGAAAACTCTCCAACCAAGTCTGTTCAAGACACTTTCTCACCAGATACATCACCCATACATCAACAATCTCCAGCCAACCAGAATACTGAACCAATCTCTCTCATCCACCATCCATCACCAAATCAAGAACAAACACCTCAACCACAATCTCCAGCCAGCCAAAATACAGAACCAATCTCTCCCATCCACCCAACTCACCAAACAGTCTTTACACTGGGGAGACAGAGTTAGTTTCACAAGCAAGTACAGTTGAACTGTCATTATTGAAATCTGAATCCCCAGTACTCTCAAATGAAACTGAACAAGTGTCTCCAGTCACTGCTCATCAGCAGCAACAACAATCACAACAAGAACCAAAAGTTCAAGCTATTGAAATCAGTTCAAGCTCAGCAGGTGAAGCCCAGAAAGAAGTAAACGATGATGAGATTGCTTCTCAACATCAGGAAGAAGAAGAAGAAGAAGCAAACCATGTTGATGTAATAGCATACAATGAAGAGGATCTAAGTGATGCTGATATTCCTGTCAGCAAGAGTTATCTGGTTGCTGAGTACAACAAGCTGGTGCTGAAATCAAATAAAAGAAAGCAAAGAATACAGGAGTTGAAGGGAGTGATCAGGGAAAAGGATGAAGAGTTGATGAAGCAAGAAGCTAGAATAAAAAGATTGAGAGAAGATTTCGTGTGCAATAATGAAGTGATTGATGCTCTTCTTCAACAAGACTCTGAAATCAAAGAAGAAATAAAGAAAGAGAGAGAAGAAAATGAGAAGCTACAGTGAAAATTGATCAAATCAATGACACTCTGTATGATCAATCTGCTCTATTGAGAAGAAAAGAAGAAGAGATTGATGAACTGAAAATGAAGTTATGTGTTCTTGAATCAAGCCAACAAAAGAAACCTGTTGAATCTTCTAAGCATCTCATTCAATACTCAAGGAAGAGAAAGTATTTGGGCCCAATAAAGATTCAAGTAATCAATGTTGAAGAATCTCCTAAACGATCAAGACATGCATCCTCTAAGCACACCCCTTTTATGGAAAATTTAACATCAAAGCAAGCTGCTAGTGATGAATATGTGAGTGATGCTGAATGGAAAGAGTTGATTGAAGATAGACCTGACAAAGCTCAAGAAGAATCAAAGACTGATGTTCTTCTTACATCAAAAGACATCATGGAAGAGAGGCCTGAATCTGCTATGTTTATGACCCTGATCAACCATGGATTTCCATATGACATGGTTGAAAGGATGAATATGTCTGAAATGAAGAACACATTGAAGGAGTTTGAACTTGCAAGCTTTATGATTCCAAATTGTGACTATGAAGCTTTCAGCACCTTTCAATCCATCCAGAAGATAAAGAAGGAGTTGGGTCATTGTGACACAGCTAAACTAAGTAGATATAACATGACTTGCTGCTTACAAGGCCATAACTACAAACCACATGAGATTAAGGGAAGGTCAATAGGAGAACTTAGAAGAATGATGGAGCATGTGATGAAAGTTGAGCTGGATACTGGTGTAAAATTCAGAACTGAAGCTCCTCATCCATTTTATGAGCAACAAAGTAGACTTCCTGCTGAACCTATAACATTTGAACCTAAAGATCAGCACAAAGGGAAGGACAAACTGATCAGAGAGCCAAGAGAAGTAATTCCCGGCAAAGTATGGCCACTGGGCACTACAGTGAGGGAGATAACTGAACAGAAATCCACTCTGATACAACTAATAGACCACCTCACGACTCCCAGTTCTGTGGAAGAAAACAGGATCATGGCCTGGAAATATGATCCAGACTGGGATTGTGCTATTATTAAAAGAACATTTGGAAGAGTTGAATACTTCCATGATGTATTTTCAGTGGTGTGTCTACCAGAGAATGACATCAAAGATCTTCAAAGCCTGATCATCTGCAATTATCCAATTCACCCTAGAAGAAGAGACTTCTCAACTCTAGTGGGAAAGCTCAAGACAAAGTTTAAAGATGATGTCCTAAGTGAAGCTAAAAGAGAAGATGTGGAGTATCAGAAGAGAATCAAAGGGCTTAAAAGATACAAGTCCAATGCCTTAGAATCTGTAGATGATGAATTCTTAAAAAGGGTTGGATACAAAAGTAGACTACAGCAGCAATCAAATGTATTGAAGGAACTCAATTCACATACCCTATAACTGAATGGGGCTATTTTGAGAAAACAAAGGAGTTGGTGTTGTTAAGATGCTGAAAACAAGAAAGCTGGCCGAATCAGGATCTTTGATCCTGTGGAAATCAAACTACTTCATCCCAGCTACACCTCATACCTCAATGACAAATTCTTTCCCAAATTGGCCGATGAAAAAGCACAGAATGATTTGTTCCTGCATGTCCATGTGATCCAAGTGATTGACAAATTACATGCCAAAGCCTACAAAAGAAGAAGATACAATGCTGGACTGCTAAAGGGAACAACTTTTAATAAAGTAACCGAACTCAGAATTTCGGAGCAAGATGAGTTAGAAGTGATGAATAACAATAATGTGTTAGACACACTTGCTACGGAGGAAGATGTTTTGGGGATAAGCTTTGAGACTGAAGAAGTTCAGCAAGATGAAGATCAACTACAAGTATGATGATCAGAAGACTGTTGTGTCTTACTTCTACAATAAGATCATTGCTAGAGTCAAGGAACTTTCAGTGTTGAAGAACTGATTGCAAGTATCTAAGCCTAAGGGGGAGTATTGTTAGGTCTAGGTTCAGTAGATCTAGTTCAAAATGTATAGGCTTAGTACTTGAATTAATATCTGTAATAAATGTTTGTAATTCATTATTGTATATGCATTAAATATATAGGTTAACCCATTTTTTGTGTGTTGATTTATGTATGGTTGCAGGTACAAACATTATACTCGGTCAACTTATGAAATTGACCAAGTGTAAGAAACATCTACGGATGAACATTTTGTTCTTCCGTAGATATATTTCTTACAAGTAACTATTCATCCGAAGATCTTCTGAGGATGAACAACCAGAAGTGAAGAACAAGATTGCTTCGGTAAAACAAGATTGCTTCGGAAGAACAAGACTTCTGCAGAAGAACAATTCTTCTACGGAAGAACAAGACTTCTGCAGAAGAACAATTCTTCTACGGAAGAACAAACTCCTACGGAAGACACTATTCCTACGGAGTCCAAACACTTGTATAATGCAAGTGTTACAAGTCAGCAAGGCAGTTATGCGAATTCCAAGAAATCTGATGATTCCTTAACTAACACAAATCAAATCCTAAGAGATCGGTGTTTTCTATAACAGAAACATCATTGTCTATATATATGGATCCTAGGTTTCGATTCAAGGAGGTTGTTTTAGACGATTGATTGAGCGACAACAACAACAACATTATGACAATCACTTCAAAGTCCATCAATCAAACCCTAGCAGCTGTCACATCATAACATACTTTGATATCGTTCATTCATCATATTTGTAATCATTAACATGTTTTAATAAAATACATATTAATCATTAATTGTGTTTTGCTACATGTGTTTCTCAACATTTATTGATATTTAAAGTTATTGCAAAACAATTAAACCAAATCAACGTTGATTCCGCAAACGTTGACTTGTCAATCGACCGTCATTGATAATTCCTGTTCGCGATCCTTGGATTCACACTTATGTATTGAAAACTATGGAAATCTCATCAACTTTCAAAGTTGACCCTTTATTTTTAACATGTTTCAGGCTTGATACTTGAAGATCTCTTCGTGCTCATATAGGACTTGGACTTAATTAATTGAAAGTCTTATGTTGTTGTGTATATCTTGTTTGTGTTGTATCTATTTAATTGTCTAGTAATGTTCAATAAAACTGATATTTAATATTATTACAACTTATTTAGTTCCATGTGCTATGAACAATCGTTTCACATTCCTCCGCCTCGATGATTCCGCCGTCGGTCGGGGTGTGACAGGAAATAGACTTTATCGGTGAAACATATCAATACTAGAATATTGAGTATCACCGACGACAATAGCTAACACGAGCCTTATTTCAATAATTAAGAACAGATCAACGACTTAACCCCCCAAAACATTTTAAAAAACTGAATAACTAAAAGTAAATAACATGTTAGTGATAACCAACAAATTAATCCATCGTGACATTGAGGATAAGTTCGGTGTGAAGGCTTTCAAAGAAGTATTAGGTGATCTGGTTGTGGGGACTCGATCAAAAACAAGTTAAATAACCCAAGTGTAATATTCATCCAAAAATATACGCGGCATTTAAACCCAAATGTAGATGCTTGTAGAGGGCAAAGTTAAGAACCATTGTTTTGCTTTATCCTTAAGTATAAACTGAAATAGTGCCAACTTAACTTCCTCCGGTGAAAAACCTTGACCACCAATAGTGCTACAAGATGTTTCAAATTCAGATATGAGCAAGTATGGTTCTTCAGTTGCCATTCCATGAAAGTGAGGAAGAATGCCTAAATATTAAAGTCTGACCTCAAAAGCTGCTTCTCGTTGTGTTGGTGGAACAATAGGAGATGAATTGATAGAAATGCTTGGATGGAAGTGACTATCCACACCATGTGCTGGTGCAAGATGTTGTGCTCCCAGATTGGCATGTATTCCATTAAATAGTTGACCGTCAATGTTGTTGCGAATAGGTGGTTGAGCATAGCCACCCTAATGATGATGTTGGTATCCTAGTTGGTTTCTATAATCCTCAAGGTAATGTTGGTTTGGTCCATCCATATTAACTTGATCTTCAATCCAATCTTCTACATGATTTGTGACACCCTACACACAACCCATATCGGCCGTGGACAGGAGAGATTCCTGGTTCATAAGGAATGTCTGGCCTCTAATATCAACAACGCGTTTTGGGCGTGGCTGTGGATGAGAGGAGAACTCCACAGTTAAGCATGCTCAGGTGGGAGCAATCCAAGGATGGGTGACCTCCCTGAAAGTTTTCACCCGGGCAACCAAAAGCAAATCCGTGAGCTCCTCGTGGGCAAAGCGGACAATATTGTTGGTGTGAGGGGCCGGGTGTTACAGAATGGTATCAGAGCCACTCCTGTGCCATTCGGGATGTGAGACACACCTCACCAAGAATGGTGACTTCTCGGGCTCATCGAGGAAGATGAGTCCAAACAGGGGGTGCTTGTGACACCCTACACACAACCCACATCGGCCGTGGACAGGAGAGATTCCTGGTTCATAAGGAATGTCTGGCCTCTAATATCAACAATGTGTTTTGGGCGTATTGGTTGTGGATGAGAGGAGAACCCCACAGTTAAGCGTGCTCAGGTGGGAGCAATCCAAGGATGGGTGACCTCCCTGGAAAGTTTTTACCCGGGCAACCAAAAGCAAATCCGTGAGCTCCTCGTGGGCAAAGCGGACAATATTGTTGGTGTGAGGGTCCGGGTGTTACGGTAATTGATGCGCAATGATAAGAAATGATTATTTGGAATAAAAATCGACTAATTCGAGTGGTTTAATGTCAGCAGCGGCTGCCGGAGTTGGTGGCCGGAGAGTGGTCGGAAAAACGGGGAGGGCGGTGATGGTTGGGTAAATTTGGGTTTTAAAATAAATTTACACTTTGGTCCCTGATGTTTAATGAAATATTATTTCATGTGAAAGATTTTAGTTGGGTTTTTAAAAAATGTCATTTTGACCTTTATACTTTATACAATCCAAATGTAATAATTACTCAAATTATTTATTTATAAAAACTTTATAAAGATTATAAATCTTGTTAAATATTTGTTATTTAATTATTAAGATGGTTAAAATCTAGTAATTGAAAATAGTCTTTATATATCTTTATAAATCTTATAGAAATTGTAAGGTCTAGTTATTATTATCTTTATATAATAATTAAAACTCATGAATGATAAATAAAATCCCATAAACTTATAAATTAATTAAATGGTAAGATAAATGTGAATTTAAATCACCAAAATGAAGGAAATAGTTAGAGTAATGTGTTTGGTTTATATAATTGACTAACGGGTTGGGGTCCATATTTTCAAAATGGGCAAATGTTACACTTAAATCAATCTTCTACATGATTAGTATGGTAACTACCTTCGATCGAAAATCAGTCCTTATTGCTATGATGGCTCCCCTCCTCGTCATGCTGGAGACCTGGATAACGAATCCAAACATTAGGTGCTGGTTGGAAGTTTATGGGATGGGGTTGGTGTTGCACCCTTTGATTCACATGGACCAGCCCTGAGGCTGAGGTTGCACAGGTTATGGTTGAGGTTGAGGATCATCTGGTGGAGCAAACACAAGGATGGGGATGTCTCCCAAGGGTTAGTTAGGTTGTGTCTCTTCTTGGTTTCCTGGATTATTCATTCCTCTTGCTTGATTACTTTCTGGTGTTATAGAGAGTCGGCCTAAAATCCTATGAGTTGTGGTTGATGATGTACCCTCTTCTGATCTTGTTTGACCTCGAATGTGAGAAATCCTTGAAATTGATGATTTGTGAAACACACGATTCTCCCTTGCGGTGTTCTTGATTTCTGGATCAAAATGCAATGGTCAAGTCCTTTCTGAAAACCTTGTATGCATTAACGTAATAGGTACCTGCAAACAAGAAAACACAAAACTACCTCGCATAATACTGAACTAGAAAACAAACTAAGACGAAAAATAAAAAAATAAAATCTTTTTAGGTTTTTTATAATTTTAAGAAAAACAAAAAAAATTGATTAAATACTAAGCGCACTAATTCACCAGCAACGACGTCATTTTGATCTGCTTGTTGAGACTCGATCAAAAACAAGTTAAATAACCGGTCTTAGCTACCTTTATTGTGTAAGGGTAAGTAAGGCCGTCTCTTCAAGGAATATGTGGAAAATGATTAACGAATACGACTCGATTACTAAAAAACTCGAATTTATAATTCAAAATTGGAACTTTAATTGGATTACTAAGTAAAAGTGAATTAAGCAATGAACTTTAAAATGAATTTGATTAAATAATGAGAAACAATCACTTCCGGGCTTCAAGTTCTATAAGTTCAATGGTTCGTTAGATATGTTTCAGGGTTTCACAACACGACTCAAGATAGTGGCTTTTGATCGAATTCATGACCAAGGAACAATATTTTAAGACCCGTTCATTCACAAGGTCATCAATTCATCTGTATCACGTTATCTAGTTTTTTCAATGAGCTAACAATGCAAGTAAACCGAAAACTAATGATAAAGCAAATAACTTTGTTTATAAACAAATTGTTTAAATGAATCAATTCTTAAAATACATTCAATCACAAAGTGTTTAATATGAAAACCATAAGTACAACTAACCATCTCACTTGATAAGAACTCTCCACCGAAAGCAATCACACAAACTTATCCACGCATTATCGCCATTGAATCTTTGATCTTTACTTGATGACGATCAACGATGATTGTTGTGATGAATTAGGAAGCTTGGAATACTCCAAAGATACCATCAAAGCCCTTGATTTCGTCTGGAAAAAAGTTAGATTTCGAATTAGAGTTGTTGATCTTTTAATATCTTCAAACCCTATGAAAATAGGGATTTGTTAGGCCACTGGCATAGGATACGCCGATACCTTGCGTATCATACGCCCAACTCACTAGAAATTTTGGCTAATACGTCCATAAATACACCCATAACTACTCCGGCCGGCGTATGATACGCCCATACCCGAGTATCATAAGCCGGTTTAGGGTTTCTGGCCATTTTTGCATAGTTTTTGTTATTGTTGTATGGCCCTGTTCCCGGGACGCTTACAGCTGGTCGATCATCGCACATAAAACATATAATTTCAGCATCTTACATAAAAAACGTTGCGGCGGAAACAGTTAAACAAAACATTCCATTTCATAATAAAGGCTTTGAAAAATAATACATTGTTATCAAATTACAAAATACATGTTGCATTACATCACAAAAGCATTATAAAATTGGATGCCATCCAAAAGAGCTAAGTAGCCGCCCCGTGCCATCCTCAGCAATCATTAACTGCCAACTGGAAACACATAAATGTCAGCGTTGCTAAGTGAGTTCTAGTTTATAATAAAACATACTTTTCTTTCATTAAAACGGTTCTTTACTTTCATGCGATCATACATCATACGTACACATAGATAATATCATTATTATCTTCATCAATCGTTCATACTTTCGTTCATATTCATTCATACATCTTACTTTCATTCGTACGTTCATTTCTTTCGATTGCACAAAGCGGGTAACTGGGCCTGAGGTCTTTCATAGACCTCGAACATTGGGCACGGAGCTAACTCCAGTACGTAGGGTAAGTACATTCACTACTTATCTTTTCTCTTTTATTCTAGATCAATGCCATATGCTATACCCGAACATTATGCAAGAAGCTGGTAACTGGGCCTGAGGTCTTTCATAGACCTCGAACATTGTGCACGAAGCTAACTCCAGCACCTAGGGAAGTGGCAAGGATCCTATACATATGGTCAATCGCAAAGATTGGACCCCTGTGTGCATCCTTCTGGGGTAGCTAACCCGCACACAGTTGAGCTAACACCTTTCATTGGGTGTGCACCTCCATACATTTGCTTGCAAGCCTTTCTTACATTCATTCATTAATGCATGCATTCATTCATCATGTTCCTCTTTTCATTATCTTTTTACGTTACATAATACTTTCATTTCATTCATTAACATTACACGCAAAGGCAAGAGAAAATAATCATACAAAGCAAGGAACATAACACACACAGTCAATATCATCATACAGGACATCATCATACATACATAGCATACATCATGCATAAACATACAACATCATACATCATCATCATCAACATCATGCCCAACATAGCTTCTATGACCTCAAAAGTCAACTTATATGACCTCCAGGAAACCTTCCACATCAAAACTTACATCTGCACTTTCCCCTGAAAGTCAGTATATAAACTACATTTCCTCGAATGCACAAGCCCTATTTGGGCGTATGGGCACCCTTCAGTCGCATGGCCTTCCAGGCGACTTAACATCATGCGAATGGGTCCTATGCGAATGGACCAATGCGGATGAACACAATGCGGATGAGTCCCATGCGAATGGAACTAATGCGGATGAACACTTATGCGAATGGACCTAATGCGGATGAAACTAGGCGTATGGGCCTCAGTCGCATGACTCCCCATGCGAATGACCCTCAATCGCACGACTGGCATGCGTATGGGCTCTAGTTGCACAACTCACATGAGAATGAACCTCAATCGCATGACTGACATGCCATTCGTTCGCATAGCCCTAACTGGTGAAGAATGCAGATTCATCCCGAACTCAATCTGCCATTTTCGACCTCCAAGCTCTTCCAAACCCATTCTAAGCCCAAAAAAACCATCCTAAACCTTAGGAATGTATACCACAACACCATTCAAGCACACACAAGCCCGAAATCATACATCACTCACATCACACACAAACATATACACGGGTCAAACACACATTTCAAAAACGGGTTTTCACTATGTGTTCCAGCCCCAAATCAGCTGAAAATGGGTAAAATAGGGGTCCTAGAACTCACACAAGCAACACCGTCGAGTAGAGCTTCGATTAGACCCGCTACATTTGATTTTCAAGCTCGAATCCACTCGAACCAAGCTTTTTCTCCTTTTTCTTCTCCTCTCCTCTCTTTGGGCAGATTTTTGTGGGTGTGGGGAGGGTGTGGGCTGCCCTCCCCTCTTATTCCCCAACTCTTCTGAAGTTTCTCCCGTTTTGACAAGTTTGGTCCCTCGACTTTGGACTTTATTTCTTTTTTTCTTTCGTCGGCTTCAAAGAAAATATATGGCGTTACATTTGCACTTTCACCCCTGTACTACCTCTATGGATTCTTTTCTTCCCGAATATGCATCTTTTAGCTCTGATTCCTTATGCATCAAAACAACTCAAAGTAACTTCGTTCCGCACTAACAATGATTTAAAATCATATAATTAGATCAATTAAACCTTGAATTATTATCACTCGATCATTAGGCAGCCAACCCTAATCTCTTATGCAAAATTTATGAAATTAGTGTTTCTATAATTAACTTTTTTGCTAATCAATATTATTGTGCTTATTGTAACTCTAAAAAGAATCTTAAGCATTGTAATTCTTTTGAGTATTTTGATTAATATAAACACTAGTTAGAGCATAGTAGAAGTATAGGTTACATCGATCGAACCATTTTATATCTTGTGTTATATGTTTTTATTTGATTCATGTTTTTATTTGATTCATGTTTTGTGTGTATGATTACTGGGTGATTTGTGATCCAAAACATAAGATTTTAGATAAAATTCTTGTCGGGCTTCTTTTTAGTCGATTGTCAATGTAACATGTTTGATATGCCCGATTCGCCAGTAAAGTTTCTATGTATACTAATTGGATCTTACCATAACTAACAATATATTTACACACGTGTCTTTATTATCAATACCTTTGATAGATAGTAACTACATGCAATTGATTTCCTTTATCCCCCTACCAAGCTTTTGTATTTTATATTTATTTGACGCTAACCTAAAATGAAAAAAATGGTGTCCTTAATTTAAAATGTGACAATGGTTATCTGGGTATCCATTTGTTCGTATGTGCAGTCGTCATTAATGCATGATAGACTCTATATATAAAGTCCGCCTAAAATTGATTAGACTTCTTTTTTTTTGAACGGCTAACGAATAATATTAAGTCCGGTCACCCGGGTAAATCCATTGGCGAAAGAGCACTCATGCCCACAAACACAGACAACGCTGGTGACCCGGCTCGCCCATCATTCCAAGGGAACCCCACCACCAAAGGCCCACTGTGGTAATACCCTGGTCTACTTGGAGCATATTACACCTAGTGAGACTCCAACCATAACATTCGGTTTGAAAAATCATGAGGTGCCTACTCCTAAATCATTTGATCTATGACTCATTGGCAATTGATTAGATTCTAATTACATAGTGTTAGAAGTCATCTCCTTAATCTTCTACTCTTTCTTTTAATATCAAGGTTTTGAAGTATATGATTCTTATTAGTAGATAGTTGGTAGGGATATGTAGTTTATCCGAATTGAATGTGTAGGCATATGTAACACACTAACTCACTAATACATTACAAGGGTCATTAATGTACTAATTATTATAAGCATGTTCTCTAAACCAAAAAAAGTGTTATGACTTATTTTGGTTTCGTGTAACATAAAATACTCAATAACACATTATAAGGCTCATAAGACCTACCGATATATTGATCTTGGTATAACCTGATATGATTTTACTTAACCTAAACCAATTCACTGACAAATGGCATTACCCATTAGTGACGATTAATATATTGATGATTACGCATATGTTTTTAACACTAAAATGATTGTTATGATTTAATATGACTTCATGAAATCTAATCAAATTCGTTAACACGTGACACTAACCATTAAGTCCTAACAGGCACAAGCAATCATACACATGGGATCATAAGGCCCAAAATGATTTGTTAGTACATTCTGTTTGTTTACATAACCTAAATTAATCCGCCACCTATAACAAAGTCTATAACAGCTGATTGTTATAATGATCATCATATATATGTCTTTAACAACAACATTGTTTTTGTGTACCAAGACTAACACATTACAAGACCCATTAGCATATCAATCATAATATACATGTAACTTAGCACCATATAACTTTTTATGGCCTATTAATTATAGTTTCATCTAACATAAACAACTCACTAAAATATACAAATCCTTTTAAACAATTATTTCAGTTAATCTATTGATTTAATAATTATAGTAATACTAATGGATTTTATTTATATATAAGTTTAGATTTTAAACAAACTTATTTCTACTTTTCTTATAAAACATTCGAATCTAGAGATCAGACTTGATCGAATCTTAGAGTAAAAATGTATTGATTATTTATTTTTTTTAAATGACAACAAACCTATATACCAAAATAAGAGAGGGTTTAAATAAAAATTATTTTAATTTTAAAAAGTTTAGAAAGTAATATTAATCATTAATATTTTTAATCAATGGTTGAGATCAAATTGTATGAAAAAAAAAGTTTGTTGTTATTTAAGGCATAGCCACTTTTGTTGCTTTTTTCAAATTTATCATTAATTTTTATAAACATTCATAACTTTTATATACCTTTTTTATATAAAATTTACACTATAAAACGAGTACCATATAGTTATTTGAAAAGATTTTTTATATTTTTAGCTCGTATGATTTTTGCTTATTATTATGTTTTATTACAGTTTATTGTGTTTTTTTGTTAGTTATTGTATTTACCAAAGTGATGAATTATAAAATAATAGTAATTATGAAATAACACTGTTGTGTATTTCTAGTATGTAAATAACAATAATAAACTACAACCGATTAATCTAATATATTAAAAACAAGAACAAAATAACACAAAATGATTTAAACATAAAACACAATGATTAAATATCTTATTGTGTTGTTTAGTCGTCATTATGTTATCTTGAACAATATATGTTTTAAAAATTAAATTAATAAAATAAAATTATTATATACTTTTAGTTGTAATTTACAATTATATATAATAAGCTTATATAATTTAAAAAACAAGGATAAAAATAATGCAAAATGATTTAAAGCACAAAAACACAATGATAATACATATAACATATTATGAAAAATATATAACCCAATAAACCAATATTGATAGAATAAACGTATTACACACAATGATCTAACATATTTAACACGATAACTAAAATATCATATCCTTTAAAATGATAGAACACGTGTCAAATTCAATATTATTTTTAACTTTTTTAAATTAAATTCGTTTTTTTTACTATAAACATGCCCTAAAAACGAAACGAACCGACGTGGAGCTGGAAATAGTACACAGATAAAATACATAACTCTATACCACCATTAGAAAACCCAATATAACAAGAAATGTGAGTAATTTTTCATGAAGAATTTCCCTCAATAATATAATAGAAACGTATGAGTTAAAGTTTTCAAGAAGAATTTACTCAAAAGATCTCACGGCGTTGACACAGTCATCCCGCTGTTGACGCCGACTAACGAACAACGAATATGTCGGCAAAACACATTATACAATCCTAGGTTTCTGGTTTTCCGACGGTTAACTTTGACGTAATCCCCATCCACATGTCTTTTCCCCGTTCCGTTTCCACATTAGATGCTCAAAATGGCATTGTCGTAATAATCTCCCAACTCTTTGCCTTATATTTGACTTTTATTCCCTCGGTTCTAGTTATAATTTGGAGGGACCAATAATACGACACTACTTCTCTTCACTACTCTCACCCTTGGGCGCGTGCATTACACGACCTCTTTTTGTTCTATTCCGCAATATTAGTAACAAGGTGTTTAGAGTTTATAGAATACTACTTTTCATGCATTAAACTTTATATAACATATGTTTTAAAGCATTTATATCATTTTAACCTTCTTAAGATATATTGATGATGTGAAAGTGATTTATAATTTATAATTATAACTAAAAGAGATTTTAGTACTTATAATTATAACTAGAAGGTTTATACACAGGTTATGTCAGAGGTGTTTTATGTGTATGTTTTCGATCTAAGTTTTCATTAAAAAAGTTTTAAGTGGTAGATGTTGAAATTGTGTTGATAATTTTGTATATGATTTCTGTAAAAGAGAGAATTAGTGTTGTTGGGAGAGACTCAAACATGTGACGTCCTTCATAAAAATATAAAAACAAACGAACTTTAAATAAAATTAATATTAATAAGTAAATACAAAATTTTTGGTCTGAAATTTAACAACCTTTTGTAGTGAGTTATCTATTCGGTGTATGAAAAGAAATATTGTTTTCTCAAATATTATTCTTATATGAAATTATATCATGCACACTAGTAAAGTAAAGATTAGTTTATTTCAATCATTTTGATAGTGTAACATGTAATAAATCTTAAAAGTGCTTATAAAACTTACAAAGAAAGCATAAAACCTAGAAGTCTGACCTAAATCAAAGAAGATTTATGAAACAAGTAATAGCATGTATTAAAATGGTGCCCTAATAATCCTAGGCCACACCCAAATTCAAAAACGTTAGCCGCAAATTCAAACGACCATTTAAAGATTTAGATTATGACACAACCCCTAGGCCCTATCTTTCAAACGATTGTTAATTTAATGCGACTTTAAACATCGTTTAATAACAGTATAAGAATAATTTTTATAGTATCAATGTTTATAAAAGACACCTCAGTAGATTATATATGAAAAAGAACTCATTTGAATATTTTATGACACTATCTAACACTTGCTGTATCTGATTGATTATCTAATCTTTAAAAGATTTTAGCAAAATTCTGCAGGATTTGTCATAGATGTAGCATATATTTATGCAAGTTTGACCAAGAAAGTATGGTACAATCGCAGTATTAGAAGGTGGTAGAGATGGTGAGGGGTCCTGGTGGTGTATATAATTGATGTCCGTAATATTATCATATCATAGGCCCCTTCATTCCACCTTTTGCTTTTCTCTCATCTTCATCTCTCTCTCCCCTTCAATCCCATTTTGCTTTTTTATTTTAATCAATTTCCCTCGCAGTTTCTTTGTTTAATAGCTGGATTTCTGACCCTATTGTCTGCTTCATCATCAACACCATCACTTTCTCCCCCTCTTTCTTTTCTTTCTTTCTTTCTTCTTTTTCTACACCTTCAATTCTTCACACCCTCATCAATCCACTGCCTCAATTCCCACCAAAAACTCAAGAAAACAATGACTCCGGCGGCGGCTGCGGCGGTGACACCCACCACCACCACCACCACCACCACCACCACCACCACCACCTACACCGCCGGCCAGTTCGGTGACACCACTTACACCAAAGTGTTCGTTGGTGGGTTGGCTTGGGAAACGCAAAAAGACACCATGAAGACTTACTTTGAGCAGTTTGGTGAGATCTTGGGGCTGTTGTCATCACTGATAAGACCACCGGCAGATCTAAAGGCTATGGCTTTGTATGATCTATTATACCTTATACCTATACCCTTTTCTTCTTCTTGTTTGCATCTAGATCTTGATGAACATCAAGGCTTTGATAATTGTTTGTAGCTAGAAGTGTGATTTGTAACACATAAAATGATGTTAATTAGGTTATGAACTTATATGATCATGTGATGTGCTTGAATGCAGGTGACTTTTCGGGAAGCCGATGCCGCGATGAGGGCGTGTGTCGATGCGGCTCCGGTGATCGATGGCCGGAGGGCTAATTGTAATCTTGCTTCTTGGGTGTTCAAAGATCCAAACCCTCAACACCTAATAAGCTTGGTATGCATCAATTCTTTCATTACAATAATATTATAGGTTTTGTTTGTGAAATAATATTAATTTCTAGTTGGTTTTTGTCATTTAGTGTTTTCTTGAATGTGTAAATTAGTTGTTGATTAGGGTTAGGTTAATATGTAATATGTTAGAGGTTATAAGTTAAGATGAATATCCTTTGGAAGACAAGATTAAGATAAAAGTTGAGATTTTGATTAAAGAGAATCAATGAGAACTATTGAGGGAGGTAGGGTTTCCACTTTTATAAAGAAATGACTGAATGTCATATGCTTTAATGACAACCCCAAAACATGCATACATCATATGTAAATCTACATGTATGTCCTCTACAAAAAGCAAAAAATAAAATGTAAAATAAAAGCATTACAGGTCATATATACTCACAACTTGTTGGCACTGTATTTACATCATGCATTATCATTTCATATCTTGCTTCTTTCTTTAATATTCAAAACTTATAAGTTATTGTAGTAATTCAATACACAAATTGTAACCAGAATAAAAGATCATGTAAAAGCTCAACACTTTTGCATACATATGTAATATTAAAGTACATATACATGATGTATATCATGTACATATACCACTATGCATGAGAATTAACATGCTTATATCAAGTTTCAAACATGCTTATACACATACATATATTTGTAGTAATAAATATTTATAATTAATTAATGTAGGTGGAGGAAGAACTATTAGGGTTATGGGTGGATATGGAGGATATCACCATAGTCATCATCATCAAGCTGCTGCTGCTGCTGCAGGTGGAATGGGGACAACCGCTTTCCCTTCAGCTACAGCCTCCCTCATTATGCTATCCACCAAGGCATCCTTTTCCTGCTACTAATCTTTATGGGTAATTAGTTTTTTTTCTCTCTCTCAGACTACTTTCTCTCTCTACATATACATACATTGGATCCATTAAAAAGCTTCACAAAGATGGTGTTTTTTTTGATCAACCATATATAATTTTACGAGTCATATACAAACATACATACATAGATACACATACATCATAACATTCTACTATAGCAAGCATCCATTTCCATGTTATGAATTTCTATTTATTTAGGGAGAAGTTATACACATATATGCTATTGTTAATTTAATGTTATACCTGTGTTTAAGAGGTGAAACTCAAGAGTTAAACGTTCGTTTGAATGCAAATATATAGGCCGTTTGACATGGCTATACTTAATTAAATACTAAAAAATACAAAACCTAAACGTCTGTTTAAATGCTGAAATGACTAACATGACAAGTAATAAACCGGGAGTGTGCGTGTAGAAACACCCTTTGTTTATTCTCTATTCTCTCTATACATGTATAATTATATGAGCCATATATAGAAATATACTTGGAAGCCCATATATAAATGTTATATATAACATAAATATTGTGGTAAATTGTTTATCACAAGTGAATATAAATGAGTGGTTGAACCATGTGGGCAGACCATGTGGTTGAACCATGTGGGCAATGCCAACTCATTGTGAAAGAAATCATTAAACAAATTAAAAGCATTCTTCTGTAAATTCACTTTCTCTATTCAGGCGTGCTATACCACCCACATGCACATCATCATCATCATCATTACTATCATCTTCTATCTCTGACCATAGTCAAAATAACCTGCAATCTGCACATGAGTTGTACTGACATCACAGTACTTTCCATTAAACTTTAACAGTACAACGTCATATTATTACATAAGTTTATAACGCCCATGTTACTTGTTCTGCAAGTTAGGTTTTCATTTCTTCAAATTCTTTAATTAACTTGCAGATACTCTCCATATTCCCCAGATTACAGCTACCCAACGGTACGTTTGCTTCACTTCCAAGTTATCTCTAAAGGTTACGTAACTATGTTAATTAGTATTTAAAATGTTCAATTTGATGATTGGTTTATTGTGATCAGAGTTACTATAATGTATATGGAGGTTCAAATGGACAGTATCCATTTTATGGAGCGAGTGCTGGTGGTGGTGGTGGTATGATAACTGCAGCGGGTGCGGCAGCTGCAGCCGCCGCGTTCTACCCGTATCTCAACATGACCGAAGGCGGTCATGGGAGCTACGCTGCTGGTCAGAGCTATGGTGTGTACCCACACCATCTCTACCAGTATTCAGCGGTGAATACTTCTGCGGGGTACCCACAACAATACGGTACCCCGATCTCTCTTGCAGCCACTTCTCCATTGCAACCTACAGGTTTAATTTGCATTATATTTATAAGTGGGATATTACTGGTTATGTATGTTGTGTTTTAGGGTTACTAACATTTTTGACAGTTTGTTTTGCTGTGCCACAGGCATGAACGTGGTGCTACAATCGTCCGCTGCACATCGTTAAAAGATTCACGAATCGCATACGTTGATCGAACCAGAGTATCATCACTTTCTGTTGTCGAAACCTTTTTCATTCGAAAAACCGACCTTTGGCCCAACCATGGTTGTCTCTTTCATTCTGTATCTTTCATGGAGCCCTTGATGCAGTGAATCAAGGGATGGAAACATACCCCCCATAGGGGTTACCATCCAATGTGGAAGACATTTGCTGTCTTCTCTTTAAAGGGAAGGGTACCCTACAAGAGAAGGACACCCCACAAAGCATATGCATGTGCATCTCACCAACTTATGGCTATGGGAAAGCTTCATGAGTTGGAGAATTTATGTAAGTTTTTGGCTTGTGGAAAAAAGTCAAAAATATAGAAAATAATAATTAAAAAAACAAAAAAAAAGTTTAAGACATCATGTCATCATAAAATCAACTCTTTTCCTCTTGAATTAAGAGAAATTGTAAATGCTTCAAGTTTCAAAAATTGATGAAAGATGTCTTTTTATATATATAAATATAGTTTAATCATGGGCGTTGGAATGTGCCTAATTTTTTTTAACTTGAACCCTAGTCTTAGATTTTTAAAAAACTTGGCTAGCTTGTTTGGTTAAAACTTTTTTTTTTATTTTTCATGAAAAAAAACTTTTTTTTAATCTTTCTATGTTCTTAGGGTAAGAACATAGGATGTTTTTTTTATAATTTTTGCTGTAAATTTACTTTGACTAAACAATGGGTGTTTTAGTCATGTGACAAAATAACATTAAGAGGTAGTTCTAGTGCATTTAGGTTTTTTTAGTTCGTACCGACTTTTTAGCTAGGTATCATGAGTTTCGTTATTGGAAACGAAGCTCAAATGCATGAGAAAGTAAATTGAGAGAGATATTTTCAATCTCTCGGTTTATGATCTGTAACACATCAACCATGGTTAGGACTCAGGTCAACTTTTCCCCTCTTCGTCTCTCTATCGTCTCTTTAGCTCTATCTTGATCTCGAAGTACTACTTTGAGAAGAAACTTGGTACTTTTTTATTATGTAATCATGATCTAAGGTCTGAACTTGGGATTGTAATTAGGAATTAATGTTGCTTAATTTCAAGACTCATTCTCAGTCAACGGTGATTGAGATGAGCCTCTACTTACTCTTTTTTATTTTTATTAGAGACTGCCTTAATCATCATTGCCATGCTACTCCTTCATTAACACCATTTTCTAATTGTTAACTCACATTTTTGAGTTTGTATATGTACAAATGTATTGATGATCGTCAAGTATAGATTAGGAAGGATGATTCGTACAATTTAACAATAACTCATTTTGATTTCAAGATTACTATAATTCTTTTCTTTTTCCTAGAAAAAAACACATTTATTTTGTCTTGATTGACTTATGTTAGTAATAATCATTAAAACAATATCTTTACCTTTCACTAGATACTTCTTCCCTATTTATTGCTACAAAAAATCCATAGTTGTAGTGCTCAACTTGGTTAGTAAGAGAATGACTCATCCAATTCGAATTTATTTAGTTGATGATGTAACTTTGTTTTTTATCGTATTGGGTCATAATATGAGCCGTAACTATAAAAATCCTATTATATATACATATGTATGTACAAATATGCTATTAGAAGCTTGACAGTGGAGTGAGAAGTGGGAGGAAACAACTTGATCCTCATTTAACGGGATAAGTTAGCCCCATTATGTAGGGAGGGGACGTTAGACTTAACCATAATATATGGTCCGACTAGTAATGGCTTGAGCATGCTAGACAAGCTAGCCCCACACCATTCACACCACATTACATTATATACCCACCAATCATAATTAGTTATCACAATACACCACACACATTACATCACATACTCAAATTTAGTGACGGCGGTGTTGTCACGCCATGCCACACTAAACCACTATACCCCACACACGCAAACAACAAACACAGATGACGGTAGTGTCGGGCGGCGCCGAGGCTTGACTTGGCCTCACGACGTCCCCCCCCCCACCCACCTCCTAAGAGGAGATCTTGAGATGATATTCTGAAGTAATTATTTTTATTTCCGTATTTTATGATTTTTAATTAATGGCGAACCTTTTATTTTTATGAGTATTCAACCCAAGACCTCTAAATCTAATTACTTTAAAAGACTGTCTTTACCACTAGCCGTAAACCTAAAGGTATTTCTGTAATTTATGACACATTTATCTTTATGACAATTAGATTGGTTTGCCTTATTAAAAATGTGTTAAGGAAAAAACTTGAAACAAAAAACATAGTTATATATCTTCAAGAAAAAACTTAGAGAATTTTTAAAGATTATAATTGATAACAACTTTAAACAAGTGTTAAGATCACCTGTGTTGTAATGGAGGTGCAAATCACTTAAAAGATTAATGTCAAAATATTGTTATAAACTAATACATTGAAGGTAAGAGAAACAAACATGTACGCAGTTGATAACATTTAAAATTTTATATAAAAATACGAGATCATCGTAAACTTATGTTGTGATGAGACCATTAATAAATCTTAAAATGTTATGTAAAAAATAAAACATTGATAAAAATAAGTATGTCACAACTGAAAAAATAGTTTAAAAAATAAATCTTGATAAGTATATAAGTGCATACAAATTTGAATTTTATAAAATCGTATTTTAAAAGTTGATGTAAAAAAGAAAAACTAATTCTGAAAAATGAAAACTTAAATCTGCTTTAATGGCTTGTACGTTTGTACGTACATCACTAATGACATACAATTTCATCTTGAATGAAATTTACACCGTAGATAAAAATAACACATCACAACAGACATTAAGTTTTTATAAAATTATATACATATATATATATATAATATATATATATTATATATATATATATAAATGAGTAAATTACTATTTTCGTCCCTGTGGTTTGACGAAAATCACACTTTCAGTCCAATACTTCATTTATTACACTGACAGTCCAATAGTTTTAGAATTTGTTTCAATTTCACCTGAACTATTAACATAGTTATAATTTTTTGTTAAGTTATTTGAAATGTCAAATTTACCCTTATCCCCAACTATCTTTCCCCACCCCTTTATCTGCTTTCTTCCTCTCTTCTCTCTCTCTTTCTCTCTCCAAAAAACCTTACACTTATCCATACATATTCTACACCACCTCCACCATCTTCTCTGGTGGCCACCTACACCGCCCTCCCCGACGGCCACCTACATCGCCCTCCCCGACGGCCACCTGCACTGCCCGCCACCTGCATCAGCCCCCACCTTCACCGCCTGCTACCAGCACCGCCCACCACTTGCACCGCCATCCTCGCCCACCACCTGCACCGCCGGCCACCACCCACCACCACAGAATCCTCTCCAGATCTTAGATTTTAGAAGTGGAATTGATTTGAGTTTGAAAAGGAAAGTGGGAGAGATCAAAATGGCGAAGGTGGGAGATTGTTCTTGAGATGAGAGAGAAGAGAATGTAGTTTGGTTTTGGAGGTCGGAGATGGAGGTGGAGGCTGGAGATGTTGCCTGTGATGTGTGGTGGGTGGTGGTGGTGAGCAATGGTGGTGGTGATGACGAAATAGCAAGAGAAAGAGATGGGTTAGGGTTAGACTAGGATTAGTGTTTACTAAGGGTAATATAGTCAATTCACGTTAACTTAACAAAATTATACTAACAAAGTTAATAGCTTGAGTGAAATTGAAACAAAATATGAAACTCCGTCAGTATAATAAATGAATTATTGGACTGAAAGCGTAGTTTTCGTCAAATCACAGGGAAGAAAATAGTAATTTACTCTATATACTTCAATTATATATATATATATATATATATATATATATAAAAGGGAGAGATCCTAAGAAAATCACAATTTTATATAAAAAACAAGAAAACCAATCTCCACCAATCATATAATTTAGTATTTTTAAACTTTTTATTGTTCAAAGGTGATATTTTATCATTTTAACACCCTGTAGATTTTGTTAAACTATCTCTAAATTTACTCATATTAGACAACTCATCTCTTTTTCTCTCTAATATTATTTCTTCAACATTATTTTGAAATCCCTAAAATCATAATCTTCTTCTATCGTCTCAAGATATCATCACTTCCTGGAGTTTTGTTTCAAACAAAAATCAATCCAACCAATCTTACTCGTCATGCCACATCGAAGGGTTCAAGTAGAGACAATATATTAAGGATCGATTGCAGCTCAGATGAAACTAGTGTGTGTGGGTGACCATTGTTATTTGGATTGGAGCTAACAAGACGATGAAAGTAGTGTTGGTAGGCTTCAATTCGAGAAACGAGATGAATATGATGATATTTAAATCTAATGTGGGGCTAAGCACATAATTGAAAATGATGATCAAGAAGAAATCAAATCCTAAAAAAGTCGATGGTGATGATGATGATTTAGATGTATGTTTTAACTATATGTACCTACGTAACAGAAGCGTAAGTTGTCTTATAAAATGAAGATATCGGTGATAATCGTAAAAGGTGTCTTCTTTAGATTGTTAAAATATGTATATGTTTCTACGAGTTACATATATAAAGTTACTGCTTACATGTATGTAACTTGTCTATGTAACCCATAATTATACATATGTTACACATAGTTACATATACGTAACACAAATACTTTTAATTCTAAAATTTTCAACTCTCATTCCCTATCTTTTTATTCTTATTTCTTTTGTTCAAATTACATTTACGTATAAGTTAACATCACGTTATATATGTGTAAATCTATACATACACTAACATAAGCATGTGAACATTATGTCAAATGAACTGCTTACATATATGTAATGTAACTCGCTTCTTCTCTGACCAGCTTCTTTTTTAACCATACATGCAAGTTAGGTAATTGGATTACGTATACATAATTCCATAATTCATCTTCTTTTATGATCGTCTTTTTTTGTAAGAAATCAAACCATATGCTTATGTATGTGATTGTGTGATATACTAATTATGTACATGGAATGATTACATGTATGGTTATCTAAATATATTTGTGTTCATGTGAAGTATAGTAGAGAGAGAGTATGATATTAGAGAGAGAAAAATAGATATTCTAGAAGTTTTGATTTTCAAGTAGAAGTTAAAAAATTATTTTTAGTTTATCCATTTTACCCTTAGACACCCATTAATTACCCTATTAATTTTAATCATTTTACTAAAATACAATCAATTAATCTCAACCATAGATCTAACAAATCAACGGTTATAAAATGGTTTTTTTGGTTTTCTTATAAAATATGGTCTTATGAACAAATATTTATTATAGCTGAATTTAAAAGGATTAAGATTTGAATTAACAAAATAGGCTAATTGTACACAACACATAAATACTTCGATCAACACATATACATTTCGGTATATGAATTATATGTATACTAGTTTAGTATACCGTGTGATACACGGGTTATATAGTTAAAAATATCAAATATTTTGAAATAAAAAATTATAAAATATTATTTTTAGTTAAAATATGATTGAATTATGTAAAAATAAGGACTTCAAGTAAAACAACAATAATATCATTTTAGACTTTTTTATGAAATAATTTTTTTATTTTGCCTTTTAAAAACAATTTCATTTTTTAAACCATCCTTATAATACTTAAAACACTTTTTAAAACTTTTGTGTTTAAGTAAATTTTTATATTTTATATTAGTTTTTAATGTTTTTAATAAATACATATAATTTTTAAATTTTACTATATCTATTTTTTATTATGTAAATGTTTTAAATTTATATATTAGAAAAGAGAGACGAAAAATATAAGATAAGAAAACCTAATATTTTAACAAGTGGTACTTTAAAACCTTTTTTTATGATTTTGCAGAAGAGCAACAAAAATTAAAAAGCTTAATTCAACAAGCCTTTTTACAATGATCGTTTATATTGCATGACAGTGTCTTCACTTTATGAAACCTTCACTTGTCTTTGCTACATGATGACTAAAACCTAACTTCAAACACCAAAATCATCAGCATCATTAATTTATTGATGCCTTGCTTGTTACTCTACATAGTGACCCAAGTTTGACGACACGTCCCGATCAGAATCACAAATGTGATCTGAATATGAAATAAATGTTCTTTGAAACCTTATCCACATCACAATTATAAGAAGATCGAGTTGTCTATTGTTTTATACTCATTTAAATTTCACATACTGTTTGCTTTAATACTTGAATTTATTTTTTAATATTTTCATGGCCGGGTCAATTCAAATAAAATTTACGAACATATTTTTACATGTGTTTATGCATAGTTTATGTATCCGTTTTTATTATTTTAGTGCAAAAAACTACAAGAATTGTGCGTAGCAGAGGAGACATCTTTAACAACGACAAACGTAATAGCGGCGACATGTTGCCGCTATAGGGATTTGATCTATTTGCACGTAGTTACCATGTATAGACAGACCTAACCGTTGATCAGCATTCAGATCTAACAGCCTCTAGTTTTTCGCTGTGAGATATTTTCCACCGGATATGCTATTTCCAACCTCACACATCTTGATCTTTCTCTTGCCTGAACAAACTTTGTTGCCTTTGCTTATCTCCAACGCCACCATCAACCATTGCACCATCACCTTGATTGACCCCTACAACCGGTACCACTATCCTCGCCTTCCACCCTTGCTATTGCTACCACACACCACCATCCCCGCCTACCAACCACCGCCACCACCTACGAATGTTACCATCACCTCGACCACAAGAAATGGTACCACCACCCTCACCTTCACTCACTCGCCTACTCTCCATAAACTTAATATTACGATGACACATAACGTTCAATGATGATCATGTTATTTTTGTTTTGTTTTTTAAATTGCTAATTGAATCAACGACGGGCCACTGACCGAACCGATTATCTTCGTTACTCAAGTACGCAACATGCAACCACTATCAGGAGAAAACTCACAATATGTAAGAGAAAATCATTTGGCCCAAACTAAAACCCATTTTTTGTTACGGGTGAGACTAGAGTCCAAAATTATCACTTATCTACCTACTCTAATAAGGTATATTGAGATGACACGTGACAGTATCACAATTATTCTCATTAAAAAAATTCGTCTCTCTCATATTAAATAATTACCTTAATTACTAATTATATTTTTAACATCTTTTTAGATCTAATAAATTAAGAAAAAATATATTTATTAATGTTATTTCTAAAAATGAAATTTAATAAATATATTTTTTCTTAATTTATTAAATCTAAAAAGATGTTAAAAGTATTATTAGTAATTAAGGTAATTATTTAATAGGAGAGAGAGGCGGAAATTTTTTGATAAGAATGATTGTGATGTTGTCACGTGTCATCTCAAAATACTTTTTTATTAAAGTAGGTAGATTAGAATATTATTTTATAACTAATAATTTTATTATATAATATTATATTTATTCAACACGTGTAATTTACGAGTCTACTAAAACTAGTATTTTAATAAAAGTTTACTTGCATAACATCATAACATGTATCCCATGGACTTTATTTCTATCTCAAGCTTCTCATCGAAGCTTTCTCCCACAATTTGAAATTTCTAACATTTTAAAGCCGATACAAATTCCTAAAATTTGATTCGATTTACAACACGTGTTTATTTTTTCCCTCAGTTGCAAAGTAAACATTTTGTTCTAAAACAAACAGCATAAAAGTATCATTTTTAAAAAATTTTCTATTATAACTCTCAAATTTGATTATTTTTTGTTTTAGAAAATGACTTTTTAAACCAATTTTAATTTTTTGTATTTTTAAAAAAATTATGCTTTAGAAAAACTTATTATTTTATAAAGAGAAATAAAATTAATAAATATATTTTTTCTTAATTTATTAAATCTAAAAATATGTTAAAAAATATTACTAGTAATTAAGATAATTATTTAATAAAAGAGAGAGGCGGGAAAATTTTGGTGAGAATGATTGAGATGTTGTTATCACAAGATACATTTTTATTAGAGTAGGTAGAAGGTATATTAGAATAGCATTTTATAATTAATAAGTTTTATTATATTAATATTTTATTTATTCAATACGTGTAATACATGAGTTTACTAAAGCTAATATTTTAATAAAAGCTTACTTGCATAACATCATAACATGTATCCTATTGACTTTATTTCTATCTCAAGCTTCTCTCTGAAGCTTTCTCCCACATTTTGAAAGTTCTAACATTTTAAAGCCGATACAAATTCCTAAAATTCGATTCGATTTACGACAAGCGTTTATTTTTTCCCCTCAGTTGCCTCCTTTTACGGGCAAAGACAAGCTTTATCAACAAAGTTTCCATTAAGCTCATCTCGGTCTATTTTTCTTGTTCTTTTGTTTCAGAATAAGGAACTCTCCATTATCGATCTTATCTAAAACACATTGTGAAGAAACATTCCAAGGAATAACTCCAAAGTTACTCATCTCATGTCGAGAATTGCAATCTTTTCTTTTATTTCATTACAACGTACAACATATATCCCCTTTAATATTACAATATTCTACCAAGCATTGCTCTACTACTTACAACATATATCCCCACTAATATTACAATCTTCTACCAAAAAGTGTTCTAACACACATGGTTTTACAACATGATGTGGTTGTAACACCCATAAGATTTAACGTTTTATCAAGTTAAACAATCACACACTATCATAGAAAAGCATTTATAGTTTTGTAATAAACATTAACATAATCATCACGAAGGGTTTCATACAACATGTCAAAGGATGCTAAGTTTCATTTAATATAAGTGATTAAGAGTGTTTAGCTCATAAAACTTACAAAAACCTCAATTAAACTCATAGAAATGAAAGAAAACATGGTTGATCAAGAAGTTTTCAACCAAAATGAATATAGTTGGGTCGTGTGGCGTTGAATTTTTCTTTAAAAGTGCTTGATATTTAATCTTGGCCTTGAATCTTTACAGATCTGCTCAAAATTATCTAAAAGACTTGAGAGGACCAAAATTTTATGTGCAAAAGTGGATATCTTCTAAATGAGCGGTAATTGGTCGTAAAACTCATAAGTTGGCCAAACACGGTTGTGTTAGTCTGAACACGGTTGTGTTCTTCTAAACATCGGTTGTGTTCTTCTGAAAACGGTTGTGTTGGCCGTTAGATTTCATATAGATTCATTTGATTAACACAATTGTGTTCATTTTGAACACATATATGTTTCATATTAGACATAATTGCGTCAATTTGAACATAGTTGCGTCATAAATCTTGAGTTTTTCCACAAAAATTATAAAATCATCACCTTGTACTACAATATTCAATTAAAACACAAATAAGTGTCTAACTAAAAGAGTTTTTAACCAAAAATTAATCAAAATGTGGAAAAGTATGTATTATAAAACAACTACACTTATTATATAGAATAAACACCCAGTGGCTCTAGGCCAAAAGGTCATCAACCAATACCCATTAATTGTTCTGGAGTTTTACAGTACTCTTAATGATCATCTCACCCTCAAACACTCGATATCCTAGAACTTTTGTCTCGCAAGTATTTTACTAGTCCTTTTAACTAATTTAAAGTTAAAATTATGTACGTACTCATTTAGCAAGATTAGTGAGGGTTCCACCGAGGCACTTACATTGCCACATGTCAAAAACTGATTGGCCAATCAATTTTTTGCTTTTATTCCTTTTTGAATTTCCTATATTTAAAAGATGATAAATACCTTCTTTGCAAAAACTAAACATAAAGCTAGAAGTAGTGCGACTAAATTTACGCTCTTCTTAGCAGGTAAAAAGACACATGTTCAAATCTTGTGAGCTATAACTTGTTTTCTTTTAAACTTTTATGGTTTTTCTTTTTCTTTTTCATTTTACTTTTCTTATTAGAAATTAAACCCTTAAGTTCTAATGAGTTAACTTATGTAATATAGTTGGTAAAATCTCATTTGTACATAGTCAAGTTTGTAACCATTGAAGTTAACTCCTGAGCATTTTTAATAAAAAATCTAATTTCTTATGTTTTTATTTCGAGTCCATCTATGCGTCAATGTAATTTTGTTAGAAAACAAGTCGGGTTAAATATAGTATGTTTTCGTACTTTTTTAATATACATTTCGAGTTGTTCAACTTTTCAATGTAAACTTGTTTGTAAATAAGTCAGATCAAATATAATACGTTTTGATCATTTGATGGTATAACTAACATAACTTTAGTTTGAAAACTGATAGATTTTTATCATGCTATATGAAGTTGTTGCATTGCACGTCCGGTAAAGAAATTAATTCTATCATATTCATCATAAAGTTATACTTAATAATAAAATCATGTTGTAATAATAATAATTTTTGTTATATGAGATCAAGGCGGCCTAATAGCATATATGGCCAAAACTAGGGATTTTGACCTCCTAAAATAGTAAGGCCTTTAATTAATAACTTTTTATATGTATATGTAGATTGTAATATGTGTGCATTAGGATAGATTTAGGTCAAAAAAATCAACAACGTCATACACCAAAACCTTATCCGGTGTTCAATGTGTTCCCACCCATAATGACCGCCTCTTTCATCAAGAAAACAAAAGGTTGAAGTCGATCTTGGATTTTTGCATTCTTGGATTTCTCGGTAATCATCAAACATTCAAGCATAGTTGCGAGAGTGTCACGATTACAACTTACAATGTCAATAAAAGTATTATTCGGCTCAACAAATCTTCTGATTTATGCAATCTTGAATGATGAAACGCCCATCGAATCTACTGAAACGCTATCATCTGCGATCTATAAATCAGTATCTAGTTTTCTTCCACACATGCAAGATTCAAGAATTCCATCCTTTGCCCTTTTATAAATCGATGGTAAGGAGTAGAATAGATGGTGGAAAGAGTTGAGATATGAGATTCGACATTCTAATGTTCTATTTCTAATTGGTTTTGTTGCTTCAAGTCTTCTTCTTGTCTAATCTACTAATCCGTTTCTTCATTTGCCTCGTAATTACATCTATAATTTCACTTCTGATTGGTTCGGTGATTGTTTGAATTTTCGCTTGAGTGGTTTAGTTGTGTGAGTTGATCACTTCTGCTTTATTGGTTTTTCGAAAAAATTTGAGAATTAATTATGTTGCTTCTGTGCTACTTTATCGATAAATCCCATAGTTGTTTTGTTACTATGTTGTTTGTGTTCTAATTTAATGATAAAGCCCTTAGTTGTTTTATTTCTTTTATTGTTCATTCCTTATGTCCTAATTGTCTCTGTCTTAATATTTGTGAATTCCGATTGTTTTTGTGTATTAACTTCAACTAGCTTTAGTAAATCTGTGTGTTATACGAGTTGAATAGAATAAAATTTTAATATAATACATTTATTAATTATAAAATGATATTTTAAGATATGATATGGTTGAAATTACATATGAGAAATAACTATAAGTAATAAAATAGTTATATCAACTTTTCAAAATTTTATTTTAAATTTTTTTCAAAAATAAAACATGTTGTTCTAAAACATACCCTATAAAAATGTCATTTTTATAAATTTTCTTATTATAACATCCAAATTTAATTACTTTTTGTTATAAAAATTGACTTTTTAAAAATACCAATTTTGAAATATTTCGTATTTTAAAAAATAATTACGCTTTAGAAAAAATTATTATTTTATAAAAAATTTGTATTTTTAATTAGAAATAACATTAACAAATATATCTCTTTCTTAATTTATTAAATTTAAAAAAGTGTTAAATAATATTATTAGTAATTAAGGTAATTTATTTAACAGAAGAGAAGCGGAAAATTTTTGATAAGATTGATTATGGTGTTGTCACGTGTCATCCAAATATATTCTTTAATTAAAATAGGAAGATTAGATTTTGTTTCCTAAATTTACTATAACTAAAATAATGTTAATATCTTATTTGCTTGACATGTCATCATATTTGAATTTCTAAATGTGAATAAGTTGTTTATAGAAAGAAAATATTAATATAGATGGAAGCAGCTTGAGTTGAATCACAAAAGTTCTTACTAAAATTCATAAAAATTACAAAAGATAAAATTAGCACCTAAATATTGTTGGCGAACCTATTATGTGGATGAACATGAAAATTTTTATATGAAGAACATACATATAATGACGAACATGATGACCATAAAAATGAAGTCCATACAAATAATGATAAACCTACAACTTATAATGTTTTTCACATCCACTAAATTATAAACACTTTTTGCTTATTATCGTCAGACTCATGCTCGTATATATGAAAGGGTTTTTAAAATAATATTCGAAAAAGGGTGTAGAAATTTTATTTCGTTTTAAGCCTAAAGTAAAATTTTAAAATATTTATATCTTACTAGTTTTTATATGTTTAGGATATATTAATTATACACGATTATATTTTCCCTTAAAAACCAAGGTTTGTGGACTCTCACCGATCGTTGATGTCACCACCTTATTTGTTCACGTTTTTTTTTCTTTTTTTGGATTCTTACGTAATTTATTTTTAGGTCTTTATTTAAAGGTTCAGTTAGAGTTGGCTATGAATTTTTCCTTAGACTCTAGTAAAATAGGTTTGAACCTTACCTTTCTAATCATACGAGAACAAGACAGATAGTTTACAATATTTTTTTATGTTATAAAATTTAAACTAGTAATCGATTTTGTTTTATTGTCGTTTTTATTACCTTTATGGTATAAAAATTTTCAACTATTTTAAACAGTTTGTCTTATGATTTATATTAGAAACCTATTGGAGACCGTATGATTTTAATATATGACTTGGTTATAAGTATTCGAATTTGAGCTATATGTATAATTAAACGTTGATTAATATATGGAGTATTTAAGTGTTTTTACTAAAAAGGTTCAATAAACTTAATCGTAAAACCAAACTAAAGCAAACCCTTAGTAATTGTTTGGTTAGGTTTCATTTTAATTTTAAGTGGTTTGGTATTGATTTCCATTGATAAAAAATAATATTAATAATTTAAATAAAACCATGAATAAAAGTACATTTAATAAAAAATTTGAATGATTGTTTATTTAAAAACTCCGAGTAGTTCTTTAGTAACCTTTTATTACATTTTATTTTAAATTAAATTTACGTGCTATCAAGCTATATTTATATTAAAAACAAACCATTTGACTGAATACGAAAAATTAAAAATTCATTTCATAAACCAAAATCTTACTTTCTCCAACCGGTTTCGAATATAAACCCTAAACCAAATAACTTGAAACGATTAAAAAATCTTGTACCAAAAAATTTAAAAATCTACTTGACTAATTTCTATTAGTTTTATTACAAGGTAATGAACAAATTAAACAAATAAAAAAGGATCATAAGAAAATAAAAATCTATAAATAAAATTATATTTTATAAAAAAACTAAATTATTACTGATATTTATGATTATTTCTTTAAATAAAAGGGTATAAAAATAAATAAAAGTAAAGAAAATACAATTAAAAAGATAATAATAATAACAATAAAAGATTAATAATAACATATTTCGTCAAAGTGACCATTAAGAAAATAAGTTTATTTAAATAAAATAAAATTGAAAAGAGAATTTTTTTAAAGAGAAGTAAAGTAAATAAAATACAAACAAAACGAAAAAATAAAAGATTAGTGAAAATTACAGATTTTGTCTTTTAAGGGGTAAATGTAAAATGGTTTTTTACAAAAAACTAACTAAAAAATTAACTTTTGTTAGTAGAAATGACATAAAGCATAATAAATTTTTAAATAAATGACGCTCAGTGTAATTATAAAAATAGAAGGACAAAATTCATAATTTTAAGTATATTTAAATGACAAAATTTGTAATTTACTCTTTATGAAGATATCTTTTAAAAAAAAGTATATATGTAATACGAAAAAAATTAAATAATATGATTTGTAGTTAATTAATGTGATATTTATTATAAGAGCGAAGCGAAAAAATAGAAATTAATGGCTCTAGAATTATAACAAATGACATACAAAAACCTTATTTTATTAGTATTGATAGATTAGTTCAAAACGTACGAGACATAATATTGTTTTCAATCTATGTCTCAATCTCCAAAACCAAAGGGTAGCATCATCATACATTTCTTTTACTTAAATCGTGTTAAGGTGGAGGAGATGTTATCACCACACATATCACACCACTTTATATACCCACTAATTAACTTTTTTCATGTCAAACACATTACATCACACACTCAAATTTAATAACAGCAGTGTTGTCACACCATGATACACTACACCACACACCCATATATATACACAAACATAACCTGACACCGAGAACATGGCTCAAAATAATTTGTGGCGTGATGGGTGGCGGTAACGTTGTTATTGTGTTACACAGGGCAACATTGTGGCCCTCACGACGGGTTAACTCGCCCACCATCAATATCATTGTCACCATGCACCTATGAAGTTTGTAACAACAATTTACAAAAAGACTCGACCAACTAGTCCGACTATTTGAAATTGGAACCAGACTTTAATTCCGTACTATTTGATGCTAGAACCGTTTTGACTGTTAGTAACCGTGTCGCAAAGAAGTTAGTTTTAAATGGAAACTACTCAATTCGATTATTGCCACGTGTCGCAACTCTCTGTTAACGAAGGAACGCGGGTCGGCCCACTTTCTTCCATGTATAACAACCCGCTGATTCAAATGTGTTCAATGTGACCCCTTCATTCTCCATCTTCACGTTCACTGTAACCCTAATCTCTTGAATAACCTTCCTATTTTCTAAAATTTTGAATCGATTTGAACTTCAGTAAGTAAATATTTGTTCGGAATCATTTACATGCTGAATTTCTTTTTTGTTTTGTGAAGTTTTGAAGATTTTGAAGTATAGAAGATGGAAGAGTACTTACAGTATATAAAAACCTTACGCTCTCATATGAACGGTGAATCTCTCGCCATTATCTTCGTTAATTGCTAAACTGTTTGTTGATTTGTGAGCGATTATGTGGTGTTTAATGATTTTGGTTTATATGATTATGTTATTGAAGATGTGGAGGATCAAGCGGCGAAGATCTCTGTTGAAGAGCAGATGCAAATCACTACGGTTCAGACTCTGACGAAGGAGATTGATTTAGGTCTCCGAATTTGTAGTCTAATGTGCAAGTTTATTACAAAGCATACGTGCATTTTTTTGCAGTAGATTGTAGTTTTTATGTGGTCTGATTAATTACAATATTGAATTCTGATCAATGTTAGATTGTTCTAGCTTATTTTAGATGATTATATTATTCTTCTATAGTGCTGGTGCTTATGTTCATGCTCATGCATAGGGTTGTTTTGGAGTAATGAGAAAGAAAAAGCCCTAAACAACCTCCTTCAGCAACTCTTTACCACTTTACATACACATACTCATCGAAAACTAGAAGTTTGGAGTTCGTTAGTTAGACAGGGTTGCTTTGTAATTTTCATGTTGTACAAGCAGGCTGGTCTAAAATTGATGTCCAGACTTGTTCACAATTTGGAATTTAGTTAGTTAACAGGGTAGATATAGACATACGTTAATTATTGAAAAAACCTTAGTAAACAAGGCCAAGGACTTCAAAAAACACCATCTGCTAAAGAACAGGATAGTGTTACCTCTCTTTTTTCTCAGGATATAGATTGTAGCTACTAGGAAGTAGAACTAAGGATAGAAAAGAAATGCATACATTAGCAGATACAAGAGCAAGGAATATGATGGTGCAAACTCTGCATCAATAGATCTTTCAAAGGGATAGAATCAGAACAGTTATTAGTTTCTATAAATGTCTCATCTTCATATTATCGAAAGCTTGAAGTGATTTTTCTAACAGCTCTTGTTTGGTCACTTTTGCGTTATGATATGTCTTCTATAATGAAGTCATAACCATATGCATATCGTCTTTGTTCTGCTTCATACATTTATGCTTCTCTCTCTCTCTCTCTCTCTCATGGTTCTCTGAAAATGCAGCTAAATCTGAAACAACGCGACTCAAGGACGATTCTGATCTAATGAAGAATGCAAAGGGAGACATATGTTCAAAGATTTTAGAAAGACAAAGGAAAATCGCTTTGTTGGAAAATGATTCTTCTACACTTTCGCAGGTTTATATTGACTTGTTGCTTTGTTGGAATTGATATTTCTACAATACATGTCCAGATTTGGTTTCTTTTTTATCCAGATGTGATATTTATAATCAATGGGGGTACACTTGGTTGCTTGATTTTTATAATGAAAAGTACTAGGCTTACTTGCCATAATATGTATTATCATGTTACACTAGATACTACTACCCAAGCACTGGTTCCTCTATATTTAGCATGTAATTCTTATTGTTTTATCACTTAGAGTAATACTTGGAAGATAAACTACATGTTTTTTTATTTATTATTTATTATTTTTTCTAATTTCATAGTTGTGAAATCATCACTTGACATGCTTCACAAACTTACTAGCAATGAGTTTTACTTTTATCCTCTTTCAAGCAGACCTAATGTAGCACCACACATAATTTGTATGTCATCTCATGCATAATAACCGACTAATATATATTCCAGTACAATTTATTTAAACTGTGATTGTAGAAGCATCCCAACTATAACATGAGCATGGCTATAAGAAACTCATGAGTATATCTATCCCTTTTCTGATCTAAATGAATTAATCTAAATATAAAACCATACTAAGATCCACTGTTTTTAGCTATCTGTATTTTAAAAAGATGATCCTGAAGTAGGGAAGGAGTTGAAGATATACACACCTAATTTAACACGATCTTTTCTTTATGTTTTTTACATTTCAATCTCGCATAACCCTTTTTTATAGTTGTAAGATTTTTGCAGAAGTTATGTAATTTCTGAATTTCATTGGGATTTCCATATTGCAAGAAGATTCTACAGCATTTCAACTTAGCTGATTAACATGGTCATACTTATTGTGTATCCTGTCTTCTTATTCTACAAAATAAAAATTCAGACATTGGAGCTTATCCAACAGGAAAGAGTAAATTTGTCATCCAAACTTGCTGAAAAGCGGTAATTAGCAAGATATTTGTAAATGATAGATATATATCAGACACTATATAGTACTGAGTGTGCTTTGCTTGATGCAACAGTACATCTTATGGGAAGACTGAAGAGGAGCTAAATACCAAATTAAAAGAACAGCAGGTTCTGTGTGTGTGTCTCTCTCTCTCTATCTTTTGTTTGTTTTCTTTGGTAGTATTTACTGGTGATATACTAGTATGCATGTATACAGTCAACTAATAACCTTTCATGATTTTCATAGGACTGGCTGAATTTATACAAGTCTAGCTCAAAGTTTGGACAGCAAGCTTTGGTAATTTCTTGTTTTCTTATCTTGACCTGTTCTTTTCTTCTTTTTTGAATGTTCAATACTTCCTATTATATACCAACAAGGCAAATTCAGCATAATTAATCTGCGTTTAAACTGAAGAGGATATTAGGAAGGACTTCAAAATTTTACTAATTTCATGTACTGTACATTGCAAGAGGAATTATTACTTCCAACAAATTTTTGTTATCGAAGTATCCTCAATCTTATCATTTCGCATTATGTTAAGTATTTAGTGATGGAAATATTCATTTTAATGCTATATTGACATGATGCAGGTGAACACAGAAATTGATCACACTGTGAAAGATAATGCCATAGGTATAAGTTTATTACCTGTCATAAAACATGTCAAAAAGACAGTTGATCCTTCTCTCACAATTGAAACATTAAAATTAACTTCACAGGAAGTAATGATGCTATTACCCTTGTCACGAGTGGAAATCTTGTAAGTATTTCCATATGATCTCTTGCGATAATGTGAGCAAATTATCTAGTATAAGGACTCGTGACTTGCGAGTCTCAGGATGATGAATACAAGAATATGGTGACAAAGATTGATGCTGCTAAAGCTAAGTTTAATAAACTCGCACAGATGCAAACCGAACTTGCTTCAGAGCATCACAAGGTTTGTACATACATCTAACACTTTAATGTCAACAGATGCATCATGCAAGCATTTGTAACTGGAATTGAAATGGAGATTATGCCTATAAAGGTGGCAATTTCAGCCGTTAAACTTATGAACTAGTTGATTTGCACTTTGTGTTATCTCATACGGGTCAAATCTAAAAAGTTAACTGGAAGGGTGATGTGTCCGTCAAATGGGTTGAAAGCTTTCCAAAGTCTATATTTATATTATAATTGTAATAATATTGTTTTATAATCTCATTAAGACATGGATTTAATTACTGATTTTTTTAGAAGTAAGAAAAAAAAAGTGTTTGTGGGCAACCCAACCCAACCTAGACCAGTGTGTTTCTAACTGTTCAACTCATTATTACAATAGTGTCTTTATGAGCTCAGTCGGATATGTAGCAATTTTCCATCATGTTCATATGCTGAAATTCTGATTGGTTCAACTGCGTGGATGTTTTTCTTACAAATATTTTCTGTCAGGTCAAACAATCATTGGAGGAACTGAAGTGTAGAATGGGCAATTATGAGGTTAGTTGTCACAAAATATTCTTTAGTTCCGTCATATCCCCTTTGCATTTCCTTACATGCTGACCTGGCATCTGATGCAACTCCAAAAAATTCTTTCCTGGGTTAATGATAAATCATGGAAAAAGCTTTACCTGAAGTGTTTAAAATAAGCATCCCTAAGCTTCTTTTGTGAACTCCATTTTTACAATTAGGGGCCCATGTCACACTGGCTGTCATTTCAGTGCTTTGAGTTGGAGCTATAAGTTTCGACCAATTTAATTATGAATGGGATGATCCACGCCAACTTTCATCAAAATGGGGAGAATGGTTGAAAGTGCATAAACCATTTTAAGTTTTATTAAAAAGTTTCATAATTTTTATGATCATACTTCATGCACTTAGTATTTAGGAGAATAGTTTCAAATATTTTGGACAAAAAGTGTTTCAAGTCAACGTGAATCATTTTGATCTGTTACACAATTCGCCCAACCCTGTGGCCCGCCCATTTTGTGCCCTTTAATAGTATCAATCTAATTTTGTTGTTTCGTGATTTAATGGTTGCAGCCGAAGCTAAGGGATATGCCCAACGAGGCTCTTGAAGAGGAGGTTCGAGCTCTTATGTCTGACAAATCTGGAGAAACGGAGTACCAAGAATCTATGCAAAGCCAAATCGATGCCATTAAGGTAAACATGCTGTTCAACTTCAGTGGGTTTTGCAGATTACAACTTTACAATATAACACTTCATTCATCTCCCAAAAAAGTTGACAGGAAAGCTTTTCGGGAGTAAATTTTATATTTTTCCTTAAAATAGCGAGGAAAATATCTCATTTAATCGAAAGGTTACTCCCCGTTGTGGAGCAGTAACTCTTTTGTGACAAAAGATGACATGTTTTGAGTAGAGTTGTCAAATTGAGTGGAATATCTTTTTAAAACTCATGTGTAAGGGTTGTGTTGACTAAAACACTTATTATTGTCAAAACTTTAATAGGCATTTTGTAAATAATTTATATATTATTACAGTAACTACAGTAATATAAATTAGAGATAAAACATAAGCCAAAATTGATTCTTTCTTTTCATGTGAATAATCTGAAGTTGTATGCATTGCCCTGTCATCAACCTTATTCGTAGCATTCACATCGTCTTGATGAATCATTGATTAACGTGTTTGACAGGTAATTTCACACATGGTTAAATGTGGTTGTGGAGAGGAGTATAAAGTAGAACTGGATCTTTTTTTGTAACAGGAACATACTTCCAATTCTACTCATTGTGACATCCTACTTTCTTTTCTGTGCTATTGTAGTATCTGATGACTTGATAACCCAGTAACCGTTACCAATTTGATGACACAATGAGTTCTTCATTTGTGCATTTGACAAAAATTCAAGGTCGGGATGTTAACTATAGTTTTGGGGAACAACAAACCAACTGGCCGGGTTGTGCCAGTTGGCTGGACTGACTGGTCCTAGCGGTTTGACATTTTGAGGGTTTGGTTTTCATAGTTTTAGCGTTTGAACTTATTTTTTATGTTTTCAAATCTTCGGTGTGTATAAAAATTCTAAAATAATAAGATAGTTGATGAATAAAACACATACATACTACATTTTTAAAAAGCAAAAAAAGTTGATAAATTATATGAATGGTTCCATTTACATGATTGATTTCAAGTTCCAAACTATTTGTCGGTTATTCGGTAAAACTAAACCGTATGAATACCAAACCAATAAAATCAGTTCATTGTTATTCTCAGTTTGATGAGTCCTTCATTTGTGCATCATAGGGCGTTCTTGGTTCGACTAATTTTAACAAAAATTCAAGGCCAGACCATTAATTATGGTTATATAAAATTTTACCAATAGGCTGGGTTGGGTAAGTTGGTTGGACCGCTCGGCCCTAATATTTGGCATTTTGAGGGTGTAGTTTTCATAGTTTTATTGTTTGAAGTAGTTTTTGATTCTTTTCAAATCATTGGTTGTGTATTAATACTCTATTATGAAAAATATAGTTAATGAAAAATAAAGCTATAAAATTTATATGGTTGGTTCTATTTACATGGTTGATTTCTAGTAAAGAACTACTGGTTGGTCTTTAATTGTCAAAATTGAATCTTACAAATATCAAGTGAACTAAACCAGCTGTTTAAGTTGGGTATGTGGAGGCAATTAAATCATATGTGCATTCAAATGTCAAGTTTTCTTTTGATGGTGGTCGTGGGTTATGTACTCAAGTAATGAAGATGATTAGGTGGGTCAGTGAACCGTCAGTAATTTAATTTGTTGTTTAAAAATAAAAAATTTCGATGTTTTATCCACGTGGCTATTAACGTGGAATCATACAACTAATATGCTACTCAAGGGCTTGTTGATCTATCAAACACTTTATTTATTAATTTATATTTAAAACATCTTCAAAAATAGTCATGTGAACATATATTAAGTTTGTCATCATTGGGCGGGGGTGTTTTTAAGGCAATAGTTCTTGTCCATGAACACCAAAAAAATGAGTAAATGCGACCTTCATGTACCATATATATATATGGATATACTAGAGAGAGAAAAAACTAGTGGTTAAAAATAAAAAGGGTAGTGATAATGTGACGATGTTGTTGAGTTATTTGAGTGATTTTAAAAGATTTTGAAGAATGTATGTTTTCTAAACGTAAGATCACTAAACATGTTTTTAATTGTTTTTAAGTTTTTTTATTGGTAATGCTCTTAGTAATACTTTTTGTTTGAGACTTGTTTTATAAAAAAGGACAAATACTAAGGGGTACGTATGACTCAAAACTTGAAAGGTTGGTGTAGGCATTAACATGAGATTTGAATAATTTTACGTGTATGAAACGCGCATGATGCTATGTAGTACTGATCGTATTAACCGAAACATATATATGCATGATTCAAACCATACATGTAAACAATATCATTTTATTGTTTCTCATCTATACTTGTTAATAAAACAATATACTAAACAATATACTAACTCTATGGACAGTAAAATCATATAAAAACAAAATAGTAGAAAAAGATTGCATCTATGACCTCCATTGATGACATAATACATATCTTAAAACTTTTACATCGCACTGCCTTCCAAAGCGGTGGAGTAATATATTGTAGAGCACAAAGTTTTCTCCTTTTTCACATCCTTCCTTCTTCCTTCGTCTACACTCACACTCACAGCGAACGAAGGACACCCACAATCACCAAAACTTGTTTCAATCGAAAGAAATGTTCAAGAAATCAGTAGAAGCAAAATCGCAACAGCGATTATCAGGTGCCGACCGTAAGAAATTGAAGCGAACAATCAAAGAACGCTTTCCCAATGCCTCCGATTCCGACCTCGACATCTTACTCCCACCTAAGGTTCATTTCCATTCGTTGTCTTTTCGCATCTATTTGTTTATATCACGTGTTTGATTGCAAGTTCGTCTTTTCAGCATGGTAATTTGGGGATTGTTGATGGTGTTGTTTCGATGTTTTATCTGGATTTAGATATGGGTTTGGGTTATTATGTATGTTATCGGGTTAAAGATAGGTTTGTCTGCTTTGACTCCTTTGCCCCAACTGTGAAGCAACGTTTTCTTGATTCAAGGGCTTGATAAAATGGTTAAGAACTTAAGATAAGAGTATGAGACATTTGATTCAGTTTGGAACATAAACACATTCGAATTTGGTTACTTATAATGTTTAGTGCGTGGTTGCTATGGAAGTTCGTATCTTTTGTAGAATATTTCTTTAGAAAAGGAAGTTGTATGCAATCATGTTGTGGTTTTATTGTAGGTGGAGATAACTGTCTCGAAGCAGCCTAACCGGCTCCTTATTTACAGTTTGGAAGGTGGATTGCCAATGTTCTTTGATGTTGATAGTAGAGGCACAACTATATTTCCAACAGGTATGGAGCTAATTAAGTTTACCTTAAGCAATCATGTTGTTGCGAACCATTTTCTTAAACATTTCCAGCTTTTGGTGTGTCACTTTCCTTATCTCGCTTGATATTTGTTCTTTTGGAATTTTTTGATGTGTTTTTGCAGCAGCAATCAATCATACTACTTTTCGTGTTTTAAATTCACAGCTCACTAACGTGTTAATGGGTTTTTTTAATGCTTTTAATCTTAATAATGCAGTTTATGCACTATGGAAAGTTCCTCATCTTCTGCCTGCTTTCATTCTAAAAGGGGGTGAGGTGTCACGTTATGTGATCGGTGGTGCAGATTTGATGTTTCCTGGCATCAGTATAAGTGCAGAGGGTCTCCCTGAGTTTCTAGCTGGTGAACCGTGGGCTGTTATGGTTCCTGGTAATCCTGCTCCAATTGCTGTAAGCTTCTATACTATTTTTTGTTCCAACTTTTTAATAAAAATTTATGAAGAATATGAAAAATTATTTATAATTATTATTTTTTTATATATCTTGAATCTTGATAGGTTGGGTCTACTTGCATGAGTAGCTCTGAGGCTCTAAAAGCTGGTCTTCGCGGGAAGGCTTTAAAGATAACCCATCATTATGGGGATGCACTTTGGTAAATATAATATGGCACTATGTGTGGTAAAATAGAAGGGTCTGTGGGGTTGGGTGGTTGTCAAGACGGGTAATTTGTAATACAAGGCAGGTTGGGTTGGCCTAATAACACTTTATTGTTTATTTATAAATAATCAATGTATTAAGGGGGTGTTTGGATGTGCATTTTGAAGTGATTACCATAGTTGTCAATAGCGATCGTAGCGCGCGCTATAGCGCGCTACGTCGCGTATAGGTGAAGCAGCGCTACAAGGTGGTTAGCGGCTTAAAAGCGACCAGGTAGCGTTTTTTATTTTTTTTATTTTATTTATTTATTTATTTTTTTAACACCAAATTGTGAAAATATGAGATTTAGATGATTAGTAATAGAATGCTTTAGTTATTTTGGTGGTGTGTGCTTAAATTTTCTAGTATTTTATTGCTAAACATGTTTATTTATTGAATATAAAACATTCATAATATATACACTACTTAATCGCTAAACACAAAATAGCGGGCGCTATTTACCGCTATTCGCTACGTAGCATATAGGTACCTTGTCGCTATTTACTGCTATTCGCTATTAACAACACTGGTGATTACATATAATAGGGGTTGTTGGAGATAGTGTTTCGAACTGGTTGTGAATAGGCCTTTTGAAGTTGTAATAATTTGATGAATAGTTGTTTGAGTGTTTGACGCGTTCTGGTATATAAGGAATCAATACATCGTTTTCCATTAAAAAAAGTAAGTAATACATAAATTAACCATACAAGATATTTTTGTGAACAAAAGGAGAATCTTTTTTATGAGATTGAGTAAGAGTTGATCAAAGTAGGTTAAGTTAACGGTTTATTTACTTTTTGATAATCGATTTTGTTGCAGTTAGAAGAAAATTTTTATCCAGAATTGATTATTTTAATCAGAAGCAGATTCTCTTTGTTCCAACATTAAAAACTCAAATAATCAGTTCCAAAACACAATTCTGCAAACCCCTTTAAATGTGATCATAAAAAGTATACTTTTAAAATAATAAATAAATCTTTTTGAGCAAGGTGATCTCAGAGGGTGTAACCATTAAATTACTGACTTCACTTTTACGCTTTGGATATTATCAAAACTAACCAACTTTTAGGTAATGGTTGGAGTTCCCACCTACACTTAACTCTTTGACATGCGTTTCTGTGGTAGATTTATGTGACAACATCTTGTCTTTTATGAACATCTTTTCAGGAATCAGCTGAAGGTCGATATGTTCCTAATTCTGGCTTTCTAGAAGACGTTGTATTTGAAGATCCCTCCTTGTTGACTACTTCTCAGCAATCTGATGCTGATGCCACTAGTGATCATGGTAATGATGCAGATAACAGAGAATCAGAGGTGGCAATGGATGGCTTGGATGCCAGTCATCCTGATTCGTCTTCCAATATGCAGTCAAACCCAGATATTGACCAACAAGTAGCGAATGATTTTGGTGATCTGAAGGTGACAGAAAGTGATAAGGGCAGTACTGAGGAGCAAACAACGCTTTCAACTGAGGATGTAGATGCACTTTTGGACAAATGCCTCCTGCAAGCCTTCTACACAACTATTAAGGATAAAGATCTTCCAATTGCTGGAAGCACATTATGGTAAGAATGAAAATATAATTCTTATGCTATCTGCCTATACATACATGTGTATACTGCAGCACGTGAGACTTTCCAATAGATAAGGTCCTGTGGTCGTGAAATATAGAGGTGGAAAAATGGTATGGTAAACATTCCATTTTAGGGAGAAAAAATGGTCAAACTGTCATGCCCTCTTTTTCTAAAATTTTTGAATTTTCAAAATAACCTATTTATTATTTGCTTATAAGTTTATTTATTGGTTGCTTAAAATGATAAGTTTAGCATCAAATACAATAAACTAATTACAGTGGCAATGCTAAACGAGAAACATACCAAAGGGTTTTAGTGGATCAACCCAACCTGACCTGTTTTTTTGACCCATGAATTTCTGAGTGCTTTTAAAGCTTCAGCTTATTTGTATCCATTTGGATATGATGGTTTGACCAAACAAACCCAAAAGATTAAAATGAAAAGTCCAATGTAACCTGGTTTTTGACTTTTCAGGCCATGGTTGCCCTTCTAGTGGTCTTTGTTGATCATTGTTCATTACATGTATATCCTCTTTATTGATTGTTACATATATATAATTTGTCATACAAATTTGTTTTAGCACTTCTGCTGTGGGAAACTGGGTATGTCTTCATGAAGAAATATTGAAGTTTTAGGTCTCTCGAGTCCTGAGTCTTGGTTTGTGATATATTGCATGTTCACAAAATGAAAAAAAAGGAGATATATAATGATACCCTTTACATCTAGGTTACTCTTATATTACTTGTAATGTTGTTATTTTAATAAAATTCATTTTTGGAGGATATGTTTAACATTTCACTATACTCCAAACATTTTTATTAGAGTAGGAACTTGTTCAAAAGAAAGCGTTTAATTATTAGAAACAGGTTACCAGTTGCCACCTATAGTTAAGATGGCAAGGCATACATATAACCTTTACTTAAAAAGAGTCAAAAGACTCATTGAACTAAATTAAATCTAAAACTTCTTTGACTGAAGGTGGATGTGGGAGGGTATTAAAGAGGTTAAGACTGGAATTTTATTAGAATGAAAAACAGTTCTTTTTAAAAAGGTCTCTTATTCATGTATCAGGTGTCGTCGTAGTTAACCTCTTTATCACATGGTTATGCGTTAATTAACTTTATTGCCGTTTTTTGTAGGTCAAATCATGTGTTACCTTGTAGGCCACCAGGTACCATGCTGGATATAAAGAAGTCATCACACAAAAAGTTATCTAAGTGGTTACAATCTAAAACTTCAGAAGGATTGGTAATCTCATTATCTTTTCTGGTTTTCTTTCCTTTTTTTTTGCGTTCTAATTGCCCTTTTTCTGTAGTAACTTTATATAGATTTACTTTTCAGATAATATGAGGGATTTAGTTCTGCTAAAATTCTGATTATTATAGTGACTTGATAGAAAAATGACTGAAGAACTTCTTTTTGACAAGGAGACGGTTTTGTAAAATGAGAATAAATTCTCCCAAGATGTGAATTTTTGTGTGAACTATAAGCAATATATGAGTATGTGAAGATGTTATTGGTAATGTGTTATATACGCATTTGGTGTTGGTAGTTTAGGTTGAGATGGAACATTCGATACCCATATACATATAAAATTTACATGGATATGCTATATGCATACGAATATAATTGCATGTATAGGTTTATGTATAAATTCCGTATTCCCTGTCTAAAGTTGAGTGTATGCATATAAACTTGCAGATTTCATCAAAAGAAGATAAACATAAGAAAGAAGTTATGGTCTTGGCTATTAACCGCAAGCATCCCGATTACACATCCTTCAGGCCCGAAAAGCAACAAGTTGAAAACAAAGAAGAAACCGTTGAGCCTGTAAACGAAACAAATAATAACAACATTATGGAGGTAATAGAGATTTACAAACCGAGTGTGCATGTAAATCCAATTTTCACATCAGTGGGAGCTGATACACGCCAGCTGTATACTCAATCTGAAGCAAGTGAAATTGTATTTGCTTATATCGAAAAAGAAAACCTGGTCAAACCAACAAATAAGTCAATCGTGGTTCTAGATGCGATCTTATGTGATGCGTTATTCAAGGGAGCTATTAAAAAAGGATCCACGTACCCCTCAGAGATACATAAAAAGGATTTAGCGCCGACGTTTATAAATAGGATGCAGGCACATCATCAAGTGACTAGAGGAAAAGAAACTGTTGTGAGGAAAGGTAACTTGAAACCTATGCAGATAATGACTGAAAGAAGGCAAGGAAACAAGAAAGTTACAAAACTCTCGGGAATGGAATCATTTTTGATTGACGCTGAACCTCTGGCATCAGAATTGCAAAAGAAGTTTGCTTGTAGCACATCCGTAACAGAATTACCAGGTATTTATTAGGGGTGGCAGTTTCCGAAACAGGAAAATAATCAAGGTTTGGGTTGATGTCTTTGACATGAATGGTGTCCGGGTCTATGATTTGACCTGCCAACTTGACGCGATTTTAACCCTACACTATTATCGTTACAATACAATGAAAAACTGAACAGACTAGAAATTACCCCTCTGAATTTTTCTTTTTGACAATTCACTAGTTTTAGTAGATATGTTTTGGTAATTGTGATGCATGATGAACAGGGAAGAAAGGGCATGAGGTATTGGTTCAAGGTGGAGTGATCGATGTGCTTGCTAGATATCTTGTTGAGCAATACGGGATACCGAAGAAATACATTGAGGTTCTTGACAAAACAGCTAGGAAATGAAGATGAGTAACATATATCATGTTTTTGATCTATTATTGTTTGTTTGAGCTCATAGTATATAGGTGTCATTTTGCATACTAATCTATGTTTTTAGATATCTTGGGATCTTGTGATATGCATGGATTTTCTTGGTTGGATGGTATACAAGAACACCTATTTAGATTATATACTTCTTTTATGGTCTGCACGTTGTGTATGCGACTATGCGCACAGTTTAAAGAGAAGTAAAAAAGTAACCGGGTACTTCTGCATACTGGCTTGCATGCTATGAGCATATACATGTAGTCTCGGGCACAACCGAGGGGCGTTGTTGCCTTTAGAGGGGCTACAGAGAGTGATGATCTAATTTGTTGTGAAAATAAGGGAAGGTATCAGTGAGATGCAAAACGAGGACATCATATGAGACGTACAAAGATGTTTGGATGTGTAAAACTATCATGGTGTCCAACATTTTTTTTATAAAAGAATGTCTACATGTTTATCTGGTTGATAAAGGCTTTTTGATTGATGAAAAAGAGACTGATTCACATCTAAATTATGTATTAATATACTAATACCGCTCATAGTCGAATGATTTAGTAGTATGAGTGATTAGATGGGTTTATGAGTGTTTTCTTCGAAACAAATGTCTATACACGCTATTACCTTACTCGCCCATTTGAAGTTTTTAGTTCAGGCTCTTTGCTATCGGGTAGAAGATGCCTGGTATCCTACCACATGTCATGGTGGACGAATCCGGTATTACCAACCTAACATTCACGAGATAGGTGGTTATATTAAGTAAATCGTATAAACCTATTATTGTTATAAATGAAGACTATTTTTGGCCTAATGTTTATGGACTTTAGGGTTTAAAGTTGCGCATAAATATAAGACGTTCGTATTACTTGGTTAACCTTAATAGAATATTTAAAATTTTAATTTCCCCTTGTTCATATTTCATTCTTGAAAATTCGAAGTAAACCTCGAAATAGTTTCCTTAGATCAATTTTTATAAACTGAAATCCCAATCCCATGAAGCTCCTGCAATGTTCAACTTCAATCTTCATCTCCTCCACCTTCGTCGTCCATTCACCTCCTCCACCACTGCACACATCAACTTCCATGAAAACTTCAGTTTCCTCTTAACAAAGGGTCATCTCGATGAAGCTCTCACCCTCTTTCACTCTTCAAACATCCCTCACACCCACCAAACATACGCCGATTTCTTCCACGCCTGTGCCCGCCATGGCCGCCTCTCACAAGGTCAAACTCTACATCTACACATGCTCAAAACCCACAAAGAGAATCATCTTACACCCAATGTATACGTATCCAATCACCTGATCAATATGTATGCCAAATGTGGTTCTTTCGATCACGCACGTAAGGTGTTCGATGAAATGCCTGAGAGAAATATCGTGTCTTGGACTGCTCTTATTACGGGGTACGCGCAACATGAAAGAAGCAATGAGAGTCTTGTTATGTTTGCTGAAATGTTAGCTGAGTGTCGCCCGAATGAGTTTGCGTATGCTAGTGTGTTGAGTTCTTGTGATCTTAAGTTTGGCAGACAAGTGCATTCGCATGCGTTGAAGACGTGTTTTGTGGATTACACTTATGTAGGGAATGCGTTGATTACAATGTACTCGAAGAATGATGGTAGAAGTATGTGTGGAGATGATCCACATGAAGCTTGGATGGTGTTTAAGTTCTTGAAGTCACAAAATCTTGTGACATATAACTCGATGATTGCGGCTTTTCAGAGTAGAGGAAAGTGGGAAGAAGCTATCAGTTTATTCTCATCAATGAGACATGATTCGAACAATAGTTTTGACCGCGCAACCCTTCTTAGCATCCTTTCATCATTATCAACAGTTAAGGACTATGGTAATTATGTGATCAACCTATGTCTCAAATATTGTGCTCAGGTACACTGTCTTGCCTTAAAAACATGGTTTATTTCAGAAATAGGAGTAATAACTGCATTGGCAAAGGCTTATGCTGATCTTGGTGCACAAAGTTTTGACCTTTATAATCTATTTTTAGAAACAGCAGGTAGGAGAGATATTGTTTCATGGACTGCATTCATAACGATCTTTGCAGAACACGATCCTGAGAAGTCCCTTTTAATGTTCTCTAAACTTTGTCAAGAAGGTTCTATACCAGATCTTCATACATATTCAATAGTATTAAAGGCGTGTTCAAATCTGGTGATGGATAAACACACGTTGGCTGTCCATTCCCAAATACTAAAATATGGTTTTGAAGATGATACTGTGCTTGGAAATGCACTGATTCATGCTTATGGAAGATCTGGTTCAGTTCTTGAATCTGAAAAAGTTTTCGACTTTATGCTTGTTAAGGATATAGTCTCTTGGAATTCGATGATAAAGATTTACGGGTTACATGGTCAACCCAAAAACGCGTTCAAATGCTTTGACCAGATGGATATACCCCCTGATTCCACAACCTTTGTAGCCCTCTTATCAGCATGCAGCCACACAGGTATGGTTGATAAAGGGACCAAAGTGTTTGAAGCCATGTCAAAAACTTATGGAATAGCTCCTCAACTAGATCACTATGCTTGTATGGTTGATATACTTGGGAGATCAGGCAGAATTTCACAAGCCCAAAAGCTCATAAATGAAATGCCAATGGAACCTGATTCAGTAATATGGAGTGCCATGCTTGGAGCATGTAGAAAACATGGTGAAACCAAGTTAGCCGAGTTGGCTTCAAGAAAATTACAAGAACTGGACCCAAATAATTCCCTTGGGTATGTACAGATGTCCAACATAATGTGCTCAAATGGTACTTTCATTGAGGCTGTTGATCTAAGAACACAAATGAATTGGCTCGGTGTTAAGAAGGACCCTGGTTTGAGTTGGACTGAAGTCGGGAACATGGTCCATGAGTTTGCAGCTGGTGGGTTGCACCACCCTGACAGAATGACCATATGTCGTGATCTTGAGGAGTTGGTCAAAGAACTAAAAGGGTTAGGTTATGTGCCTGAAACTAATCTGGCAATGCGCGATTTAGAAGAGGAAGACAAGTACTGGGAACTTAATTACCACAGTGAGAAGCTAGCTTTTGTTTTCGCATTAAAGCATGCTGAATTCAAGTCTTCTCAATGCGCGATCAGGATCGTTAAGAACATACGTATTTGTGTTGACTGCCATAACTTTATGAAGTTTGCAAGCGAGTTAACGGGACGGGAAGTTATCGTGAGAGATTCGAATAGGTTTCATCATTTCAAACAAAGAGTATGTTCATGTAATGATTATTGGTAATTCACTAGACAAAATTTCAGTGTGGGATTCAGATTGCCACTCTGAAATTCATGCAGCCATAGTGAATAGACCAACATTCAAGCATCATCTCAATGCTTTTAACACTACTAAAAACACATTCCCAAGATTCATACCGGAACTACTAAGATTCAAAACCATTCAAACAAGCTTTTAAATCTCAAAATCAAGATTTAAAACAGGATTCAAACTCATATTCAACTCATCTAGAAACATTAAAATCAAACTCATAATTGAAATCTCAAAATCAAGATCTATACAAACGTCAAAATCAAACTTATGTTCAAACTCATCTCTAGAGCTTCTAGACCATGGGTGCAAACAAGCCGAGCTGAGCCTGAGCTCCTCGGCTCGTGATGACTTAGGAGAGCTCAAGCTCAAGCTCGGCTCGATAAATACTTTTCAAGCTCGGGCTCGGCTTGTTTATTTATTTAAATATTATTTTTAATATTTTTATATTTTAGTTTTGATATATATTTATAATTATATATTTTATATATAACATTGTTCATATTATTTAATTATTTATCATAACTTAATATTAAACAGATATTATTTGCATGATATTTAATAAATTAAATAAAAATATATAAATAAAAAGTTTTTTCAAGCTCGCGAGCAGGCTCGAGCTTGATACATGAAGCTTGGGCTCGGGCTCGATAATTAATGACCTTTTTCTCAATCTTGAGCTCGGCTTGGGCTCGATAAAGCTCGGCTCGTTTCGAGCTTTTTATCAATTCGATCTCGAGTAGCTTAAGAGCGGCTCGGCTCGTTTGCACCTAAACAGATGAAGGCATGACAGGTCCGTCGGTGAAGCTTGAATTCACCAGCTAAGTTTAGGATCTCATTGAAATTCCTTTGAGAGACATTGTAGAAATACCGTCAATAAAATATAAATGAAATACTTTTATCTATGACCAATGAGTTGTAAACCTAACATTATGGTTTTTCAACTAGATTTATTTATTTTTATTTAGTTTGTCTTAATTTAATAATATCCAACACACCACTTCAAACATTAATATATCATTAATCTTAAATCCATTTTGAACGCGGTCTTATTTGTTGTGATGCTCTCAAATGGTATTATGTGATGATAAATAACATATGTATCAACATAACCTAATTATATTTCTTTGTCTAAAGTTATTAAAACCCTCATTTTTCTTATTTTGTTACAATCGTACTTTAAGTAATATTCCAACAATCATCTACAGAATGGAAATCGATCCATACATACAACTTTCTTAGATACAATTTAATAATTGAGTATTATAAGAGAGGTAGGTGTAATCTTTGAACCATTTATTTATGAAATATATTTAACATCCTAGCGATTTGTAGTAGTGATGTTTTTGAACGATCCACCATTTATATAGATAATATTATACTTCATATAACACTCTTCCTAGTCTGGTTAATCTTTCATTATCATGTTCGTTATAATCATGGAACATTAGCATAGTTATGTGAGAGCTTTAGGATTTGTGCGAATTACAAAGCCATTTGAAATGACCTGCTTCTCTCACATAGGTGATTTTTCATAGATAATTAAAAGTATTATCGATTCCACAAATCATTAGAGCATTCACATCTCAATACTTAATTTTATCCATATAATTACACTAAAAACAATTATTTTTTCTTTTTCCTTTCAATTAAATAATATTTTTAGGGTTATTGGATTTTAAAATCTTAACTTTTATTTATTGGTCTTTATTAATCTCAACTCATAAAATATTTACAATTACTTCTAACTTTGAACTTATTTTCCTTCAATAATCCATTACTAACTGATAGTTAACCATCGTTAGTTTTTTTTGATAAAATGGGGCCAACTTTAAGCGATTTTTCAACTTCAGCACCATCTAATCTCAGTTACGTCCGTTTTCCATTGTCTAGATTCCATAATCACAACAACTTTCAAAAATATTAAAAAAAATTATAAGGGTTGAACAATGAATATTTAAATTTACAGATAACAGTAATATTTTTTCTCTCATTCACTCACAACCACTCAAAACCATACGGTCCATATCATATAATTTTAAGACTCTATTCACATATTTTTAAAGAATAGGATGTGAATGCTAGAAATATAACTGGTTGTTATAAGAATGGGTAGAAAGTATTTTAAACTTCCAGGGGTGTATTATGGGTTTTTAAAAGATATATATCAACTTATATATTAGCTACGCCCTCGTAGTGACCACCTTCAGGTATGTTAGTCGGATGTCCTACTAAACGCAGATTTTAGGATCTCTCTAAACTAAGCTAATTAATTCACATATATATTATGGGTTTTGATCTTATTCCACAACTCAATCTCTTATTAACCATTTGGGTTGTTGGATCCAAAACTTATCTTTAACTCTATTAAATCAATGATGATAATTTGCAATTCTGATTAATCGTTCCGATGTGTTTCTAAATTACTAGTCATTATTGCTTGATTGTCAATTCGTAAGACTATAACTCTGTGATCTCAATTTGGATTTAGTTATAATTCCTTGTCTTAAAATGACATGAAACACATTTCTACCTGCATACCTTCGATGGGATCTTGCATGCATCAACTAGATTCTGAATATAATCAATTATATCTGAATTTAATCAACTGGATTAACTCCACATGGCTATTATATACTCCACTAATACACGTGTTTTGCAATATTTGTTTGAATTATCAAAATCCTTATTCCTTATTGTCAAACCTTCTGTATTCATGTTTTGAAATGCAAATTAGCACATATATTTGACCCTTATTAGATAGCATTTATCCAACATTCACACGGGTTGGTGAAAGGTTCTTCCTTTTTACACGGGTTTGAGAAAAGTTCTTTAATATCATTTTTCAAATGGCCTCCTCCCCTCACATTATATGCACTACCTCAAGTTTTAGTAATAATCATTTCAGACCCCTGATGATCGCATAGGTATCGCATAGGTATGATAATGTCGTGATGCATATGAGGAACCATATCCTCTTTTCAGTTAGTTCCCACACATCCCATTAAGCATACAAATTAAAGATCGTAATATACCCCTAGTAAGAACTCCACATTAACAGTATTCTTTTGTATTACCAGTTTAGACATGACATGTATACGCTCAAAGTTTTATACATAGATATGATAACTCATCTGTTTAATAGTTGCTCAACATTTTGCTCAACATTTTATAACAATTGTAAGTGTGATATGGTAATATCTCATATAATTTAAGTAGTTCTAAGTTAGGTATGATATAGTAACTAACCATTATCATGGTTAGATATTGGTTAATGTTGCATTATTTAAACATGAGTGATCAGTCCATCCTTAAATAAAGCTAGGCTATCTAATACCCACCCTTGATAATAATACCTAAAAATAATAAACTGCTAATACTAATACTATTACTAATAACAATACTAATACAAATAATAATCTACTATACATAAAACTTAAACTAGAATATATCTTAAAACTATCTACAAAAAAATATGTAAAGTCTCCCTACTTATGTTTCTACTCGAGCTTCAAAAATAACTATTAAGAACACCAAAGGGATATCTAGTACTCAAGATTTTCTTTATAATAAAGGGTTCTAAAAAAAATTTATTCCTTTAAGGAAAACCTATATGCTTCTATTTATAAAATAAAGGTAAGCGGGTTAAACTTTCATTCCGATATAAACAACTTGCTTAGCTGTTTGCTTACTTATATAGTTAATTCAGTCACTTTACTTCGTTTCCTCTTGATTTTTAAAATAGTGTTTTATTAAACTTTGAATACATTGTTGGGATGAGTTTAATTTTCTCTATTAATCGACCTAAGTTTCTTTTAAAAACAGAGTGAGGTGAAAAATAATATAATATATTATTACTAAATTGTCTTCTTAAATAAAAATTGCTCTTCAACGGATTTCATATTTCAAGTCTGTCATTTTACTCTTTATTTACTCCCAATCACATTAGTAAAAACATTCATCACCAACAGGATGAATAATAGTAGTGTACATAATTATGTTAGATTGACACTCTAACAATATGATATTCACACAATTTGTCTTGAGTGATTTAACACATTTTCTTTGTTTTCAAGTTATGTATATTTAGCATACCAAAATGAAGGTTAAATACTTCATCATTGAAGGTATATAGTACGTGTCTATGTATCCTTCATTTTCAATAATAATCACAAGGTTCATTATATATAGTTGATTACAATAACATATATTGCTTTCATACGTTAGAATCACGTGTTAATTCTCCATGAAACATATGAATCTCACAGTATTCATTATAGCCATAATCAATGACGTATGTTGCCTTCACATGTTATAAACTTATAATTATGCTTGTGTGTTCCATAATGACTTGTAAGAAAGTCTATTGACTTATCTCGAACGTATATAATCCCAATACACTCATCACATTCTAATAAGATGTTATCACTACATTGATGTCTCATCTTAATGTTTAGTCAAAATAACAGCTCGTAAGTTGTTATTGTGTCATTTTTTGCATTATATGTTATAATTATATTCATGTTTTAACTCAGTGGATATGTTACCACTATTTTTTTCCCACATAACATTCATTGCGTGTATTTTACACTTATTATTGTATTATTTGTATAATTTTTTAACCTCATTATTTATTATACTCTATAAAACCATATTACAATATCTTAAGTCGAAAGCAAATAATATGTAAAATATTGTAAAGTTATTTATAACGAAATACATCGAATCATAAGATATGTCAATCATGTCTCTATCTAGACTTACCCAAGTGACTTTAACCGATTTAAAATTTCCAAATGCTTTGAAAACCAAATGAATGAGAAGTTTTCTACGATTTTATATATCCTAAACTCATTTCCATCGAGCTCAAATATCCGTATCTAGTCTATTTACTAGCTAGCAGATTTTAAACCCTTGAAATAGGAACATGTAGATAATTTATCAAACGTAGACTATTTCTTGTAGATAACCGTAGTCTTAACCCCGTGGTTTTCAACAACTCGGGTTTGAAATAAAATGACTTCTAAATTCGTAAAGAGAAAACAAAGAAAACAGTAAAAAAAATTAAATGTTGAAACATGTTTGATTACCATACACTACCTTTTTGTGAATAAAAATTACACCAAAAAATAAATAAAAATAAACATATTGCAATACTATATTTGGAATTTGACAAGACGCTGTATATTAATAATTATACCAACAACAACAAAAAATAAAATAATATAAAGTAAAACAAAGTGAAAAACACATGTAAAATCATAGTGATGATAATACTATTCACCACCTATCATTTTAATAAGTTATCTTTCTATTTTAATAAAAAGATATTTTGCAATGACACGTGTCAACATCATAATTATTCATATCAAAATTTTCTCGCATCTCTCTTCTATTAAATAACTAGGTTAGTATCCCGTATATTACATTGGTTGAATATAAATTATTTATAAATAATTAGTAAAAAAGTTATGAATTATAAAACTATGATTGAAGATAAAATATGATTATAATTACTTATAAATAGCTACTTTAAGTAAATAAACAATAATATATTTTTCTTAAACTTTTATTTTATAAAAAAATTGTGGTTTCTAAATATTTAAGAAAAATGGTTTTTTTAAAAGTTCATTGCTTTTTTGTTTTAAAAAAGTGTGTTTATTATTTAAAAGAAATAAATTTTCAATTTGTTAAATATATATATTTAATTTGAAAATGGTATGAGTAATATTATTAATATTCAATATTAATTATAATAATAGAAAGAAATAAAAAAGTTAGTATGATGAGTCTTACGATTGCGCCACATATTATCTTATTTTTCATATTATGGATAAATTAATAGACAAACAGATAGATAAATATATAGATAGATAGGCTAGAAATTCATTTATTAAATAAATTATAATTGGTAATAAACACAAAGATTTACAGCACGATATTTTAATATAAGATATGAATTTTATATACGAATAGTTCAAGAAAATAAAACAATTATATTATTTTTTTAACTATCATATCTAATGTAACATCCGCCCATTTTCAAGACTTAAACCTAAACCCGAATTCATTTTGAACTTCCGTTATTAAAATTATTTTAATAATTCTAATGGATCAAATGCATCAAATGTACAACTTAACCAATGTTGATAATAGTTTTATTTAATTTCCATTTATTAAAATCATTTAAACAAATTATATTAATTTTATAAGTTATAAAAATAAAGTTTATAAATGTATGAAGTTTTAATTATCATTTATGGGTTCTAACTACTAAATTAAAATAAAGAATTAAATCTCAAAGTCGAACAAGCTTTAAAGTTATAAAACTTTTATAAGTAATTTGGATTATTTTTAAATTAGGCTTTTCAAAGATTAAGGCTTAAATTGTAAATTTAAAAACTTAACTCATAAACTATTTACCTTGAATGTTAAGTTTTATAAACTTCAGGGTTTTTATTTTGTTAAATTTGAAACTTTAAATACAAAAAGTTTGTACATAAATCGTCAAAATGCAAACCACAGGATCTAAAGGTGTCATTAACCAAAACCCAACCCCCCACCCACTTTCTCTCTCCCCGATCTTTCGGTCGCTGGCCGGCGAAGCTCCGGCGAGGTCCAAAACCCACTAAATCATGCAAAAATGAACCCTAAACGCTCCTAAACAGTTCGTGGAAACGATTCGAACCTCATTATGAACCTTAAACGCGTTTAAACAGCGGATATGACCTTGTATGAACCAAGTAACCGTCATCTTAAATCCTGGAGCCGTTCTACCATTAAAGACTAATAATAATCCAACTAATCGAACCTAAACGGTCGTCTATCTATCTCTAAACGATTATCACATTCAATTTCACCTGAAAAACACAATTTCATCGCAAATGATTCTCTCTTCATCGTGAATTTGCAACATACTCAAAACCCCCCTCTCGAACGATTTAAACCAAAATAAACATAGGGCTTTGCATCAAGAACATTATTCGAAGCTGTCCACGAGATTAATTTGATTATCATCAACGTTTGAATCTCGAACCAACTCTACATTGGTCGTGGCTATCCTTATCACCATCATCATCGAATCCAAACTCAAACACGTAAGTTTCACACATATTTATACTCGATTTCACTTGGGGATTAAAGGCCCTAAGTTGGATTTTCGTTATCAGCCTCAATTAATGATCAATTTGATTCAATTGAATCTAGGGTTCTTAGGATTTGGGGAAAATCTCTTAACTTGGATTTATAATAATTTGGAAACCAATATAAATTGTGGCTGAGGCCTTGGTTTACTAGTTCCTTGCACACATTCCATCCTAAAGGTCCTGGGTTCGAACCGGGCCTCCGTCATCCTTTATTTTTAAGTAGTTTTTTTAACATTTTATAAATTAGAAAAGTATTATCATATTATAAAATCAAAATAAAAATTATTTGATTAACTAAAACATTTCTGAAATTATTAAATTAATCTTAAAGGTTTTAAAAACTTATGATTTTGAATTAAAGAATAACCAAAATTATAAAATATTATTATTTTATGTAAAGTAAATGTTATAAACCTATCATAGTTCAAATGTAGATTATTTTGAAACATTATAAACCTATATGCTAACAAATAATTATTTAAATAGTTATTTAAATAAATATTTAAATAATTAACTATTCATCTATTCATTTAACCATATTACATCATAATTAATTTATAGACTTACTCCTTAATTATTACTTAAATTCATGAAACTTATAAAATAAAATAATATGCTATTATACTTTATTCTTATTTTTTAAGGTTTTGTATTATAAGACCTTAATATTAAATCATTTAAAAGTTCAAAATATTATAAAATGATTTTAAATAATTTTAAAGTCATTTAAATAAGTATTTAATTAATTCTCTTTATCAAATTTTAAATATATTTCTTTTCACACATTATCTTCATTAAAATCAATTATTGAATCATTCATTATCATTATCAAACTTAATTGGTTTATTTCATCTTTAATTAACCAAAACATAATCGATTGCTTTAATTTATTTATTAGATATGGTTATTAAAAACCCCCAAATTCCAATTGAAACCCTAATTCATCTTTAGTCATTAATCTTATTTCTATTATAATCTTAAGACACCAAATCTTAGGTTGAGTCGTGAAGAAACCATTGAAACTATCCAATTTTCTTAATATTATCTAAAGCGCATTCTACATCTTGTGAGTTTTCCATATGAGTTCTCCATGTCACTTTTAACTTTATTTCACATATTTGGGGTGAAACATATTAACCTTATAAACTTACACTTGTAAACATCTTGATATTTGTAAATGCACATTCAATTCATCTTTACTTTTTGTCATGGTTATTTGTGTTATTATAAGTGTTATATGAGATACATATTTTGTTTACAATCATTAATTATTGCTAGCCTAGCGACGTCTTAGATCTTTGGGCCTGACAAACCTATTTGGTGCTAAAGCCGATGTATTGCCTGCTTCTGATGACGTATGCTTGTTCATCATGGGAACCAAGTATACTTAGCCAATCTTATAAACATGTAATCAAGTTGAGGTTTGGTTGTAACTGTATATGTTCTATAAACTTGCTAACTCATAACCATCGACATGAATTGCTACTTGTAAACCTTTATGTGTATATATATATATATATACATATATGCGTGTGTTTAACCCATAGGAACTCACCAACTTTATAGTTGACCTTTTATTTTTAACATGTTTCAGATTTACTACTTTAAGATCTTTTCTTGCTCATATAGGACTTGGGTTTAGTTTAATTGAAAATCATATGTTGTTGTTTATGTCTTGTTTGTTTTGTAATCATTTAAATGGTCTTGTAATATTCAATAAAAATGAAATTTAATACTATTACAACTTATTTAGTTCCATATGCTATGAACAATCGTTTCACATTTGTTCGCCCTGATGATTCCGCCGTCGGTCGGGGTGTGACATCTAAATAGTTTCATTTTAAACATTTGTATTAAGATTTTTTATAAAAGAAATTATTTTTATAGAAATATTGTTTATTAAAAATATATGGTTTGTAATTATTATGGTTGTTTTAATAAGATTGTTTTTAGAAAAGTTCACATTTTTATAACTTTTTAAAAATGACAGATTTAAATTTTTTATCTCAAAAAGGTTTAGTATTTTTGAAAATTTCATAGTATATATATATTTTTATTATTAGTTCTATTTTAATTAAAAATGTGACTTTTTTATTTACTTATAAAATCTAATTTAGAAAGATACATTGATTTTAAAAAATCAAGATGTGAGAGAGAAATATTACAATTAATTAAATTGATTTTTAATATGAGAGATAATTAATTTTAATATTTAAATTACTATAATATTAGTTTGGAGGGGAAACTAAGGTGATAATGTCTATAAAAATGAAAAGTGGTAAAGAAGTAGGTCAAAAGAATGACATGTGTCTTTAGAAAGCTTGTTTTATTTGAATTTACAGATTTGTAGATTACCTTCATTACTAATACTATAATTTAACATTTTTTAAATTTATAGATAAATAAAAAATATTTTTAATCTTATTTCTGAATAAATAATTTTTTTTAAATAATAAATTTTTCTAAACCATAAATTTTTTAAAAAATACGAAATGTTTAAAAATTGGTATTTTTAAAAAGTCAAAATTTTAAAACTAAAAATAATTAAAATTGAAAGTTATGATAAGAAAATTTTTAAAAATGACATTTTTATACGGTTTGTTTTAGAACAAGATGTTTATTTTTTTTGAAAAAATTTAAAAAGAAATTTTTAAAAAGTTGAATAATTGTTTTATTACTTGTAATCATTTCTCAAACCTAATTTCGGTCATGTTATATCTTAGAAATATCATTTTATAATTAATAAATTTTATTATATTAATATTTTTATTAAACCCGTGTAACACACGGGTTTACTAAAGTTAGTATAATATGTAATACGTTTTGTAATTAAATTTGTTTCAGACTCCGTAACATGTTAATCTATTACGTTGTAATCAACTTTACAATATATAAATGATACTATTAACAAAATCAGCTAACAAAAAGAATTAACGTATAAATTACTGAGTTACCAAAAGTTTTTTTTTCGATGATCATTAACAAAACAATGCCGTAAACATTTGAAACTTATATTCGTTATCATCTCTCGGTCCTAAATATTTTTGTTTAAAGAGTAGTTAAACAAAATGACACATTATAAACTGAATTGTTCGATTGCCATTTTTCATCTTTAGAATAATATTATATCATTGATAAAAGATAATATAAAAAACCATCGATACATGTAGCATTTTAATTCGATCCAAATGGCTTTAGATTGTAATACTTTCTAAAGACAATTCTTTTAAACATAAAATAAATTATCAAAATCTTTGGCTTAAATAAAAGACGAATAATTATCACAAAACCTAAAAATTGTATTGTCAAACGAATAAATGCATGTCACTTTTACTTGAATAACTCTAAAACTTGTTTGTAAAAAAGGACAAATGCGAGTCACTTTTACTTGAATAATTGTAGATTAATTCCTAAATATTATTTCTAACTAATTCAATAACACATATATATGTAAATTGAGATAACAGAAATAATTATTTAACAATTAAGTTTCATCCATGGATTTTATGAATGAAACATGTAAAAAGTAACTGCATATGTTTTTAGTCTATTAAGTTATTGATGTTTTATTAAGAAACCAAGTTGGATTTAGTGTATTAGTAGAGATTTATTTATTTGTTTATTTATTAATTTCGATTGATTGAACTCAAAATAATTCTTGAATGGATTATCAACTTCGTGTATAAATGAAAAATGACATTTAATTTTTATTAGTATTATTGAATCTATTTTCAAATTTTTATGAAGATATTGAATTTTGTATGGACGGATTTAAAAAAAGTTGGATTTATGTGAGAATGATTTGAAAGAACCAAAATCAAACGAATAGTAGTTTTGGCTAGCAACAACATAATAGTGACAGTCAATCAATACCAGTTGATCCGAAATTTAATTCAAATTTAACATAACATCCATACATACATCAAAATTTATTGAACCTATTCTTCTTTTATTTAAATTGCAACTTCAAATATGGAATTCAAAGAGATGAAATGAGCAATGATGCTCTGAATCATAGGATTTTAATGAATATGTGATCAACTAATATTAAAAAAAGATTCAGAAAAGATGGTTTTGGTCCTTTTATTTTTTTTTCTCGAATCAAGAGATAAATGAATCGGGATCGTAACTCATATAGATGTAAATAGTCCATTAAAAACGCGCGCAATAGTTTCCAGACACATTTGAAAATCTTGTTTTTGCTTTCATAGTGTGGATTAATTACGTATCAATCAAATTCATTGGATAGGTTTGAGATATAGATTTGTTTAAATCAACTTCGTTAAAGTACGTAAAAATTCACTTTCTTCTTTTCTTTGTTAGTTTTGTGAATACACACAATAATAAACCAAAGATCTACATACATTAACTGAAACGTTAGAACGATCTAGAATTTAAAATTTTTATTGTATGTCATATAAATTTGGTTTTTTGTTTTATATATAATTTTTAATACGCCACCTATCTTTTGTGTGAAGTTTTTTAATTAAAATTTTTATATAATTTGTTTTTTGTTTTCTTTTTAATTTACTATATATGATACCTATCCGCTTATGTGATTTTTTCTATTATTTTATACTTTTGATAATTTTAAATACATGATCAATATAAATTATATTTAAAATTGAGTCGGGAACTATGAAAATAAAACTTTCAGGGATTGCATTTACTTGTATACATATGTGTTTACTAGTGGAGTGTAAAATAGTAATATATCCTTAATAATAATAATAATAATAATAATAATAATAATAATAATATAATAATAATAATAATAATAATAATAATAATAATAATATAATAATAATAATAATAATAATAATAATACTAATAAAATAATAATAATATAATAATATAATAATATTAATAATAATAATAATAATACAATAATAATAATAATAATAACAATAATAGCAATAACAACAATAACAACAATAACAACAACAATAATAATAAAAATAATAATAACAATAATAATAATAATAATAATAACAATAATAATAACAATAATAATAATAATAATAATAATAATACTAATAAAATAATAATAATAATAATATAACAATACTAATAATAATAGTAATAATAATGATAATAATAGTAATAATAATGATATAATAGTAATAATATAATAATAATATAATAATAATAATATAATAATAATAATACAATAATAATAATAATAATAACAATAATAGCAATAACAACAATAACAACAATAACAACAACAATAATAATAAAAATAATAATAACAATAATAATAATAATAATAATAACAATAATAATAACAATAATAATAATAATAATAATAATAATACTAATAAAATAATAATAATAATAACAATACTAATAATAATAGTAATATAATGATAATAATAGTAATAATAATGATATTAATAGTAATAATAATGATATTAATAGTAATAATAATGATATTAATAGTAATAATAATGATAATAAAAATAATAATAATAACAACAACAACATATTTAAAAAAACCAAACCCACACATCCCTTTACCCATCGTCTTCTCCACGTTACCGCTAGCACACCCCTCCCCTTATACACATACACCCATCATAATATCACCATCACCACTGCATGACGTCTAGATCTGGGCCTACAAACCATCGATGCCGGCACCACCGTTTTTCAATTCCGTCGGCACCGACAACACACACCACCGCCATCACAGCCGACACTACCTCTCTCCCTAGTTTCCATCACCGCCACCATATATCGTTCTTCACCACCACCACCGTCATCTGTTCCTATTTCTCTCTCACTCATTCTCTCTTTCTCCCCCCCTCTCTCTCTCCTGGTGTAATGCTAGTGCGATGGTTGTCACTAGTTGTTCAGGCGGTGGTGGTTGCATCTTGGTTTGATGGTGATAGTTATGCAGATCTAAGTGATGGCTATGGTAGTTGGATGGTGAATGATGGTGATGGGTCAGGCTGTCGGTGGTGGCTATGGTGGTTGGTGACGGTGAAAGGTGATGATGGCTTGTGGTTCTAAAGCTTGTGATGGTGGCTGACGGTGTTGTGACAATAGCCTGTGTATGATGATGATAGTGTTAGAGGATGATGATGGTGTTAGAGGATGACGAAGATAATTAATTAATTAAAATAACAATAATTAATATCCATAGGGATAAAATGGTTATTTTAAAACAATTAACTATAAAAATTAATAGTCATCCAATTTAAAGAGATCAATCATGTTACGGTTTGATAAACAGTTAAAACAAATAATATAACGTTTTCTAAAATTACGATTAATACTACAATATATATATGAGCAAGCCGGATCATCAACGCTGTTTGTGTTTGCGAGCGTGAGTGACTTTGCGTTAATACATTTACCCGGATGATCAGACTTAAAAATTATTCATTGACCGCTAACAAAAACAAATAACAAACGTATGATTAACTCTTAAGATCGTAAAGAAGTAAGTAAACACCAAAGTGGCATTGGCCTAGTAGTATGACAGTCGGCCCTACACCTTTTCACGGTTTGATTGTTTTCTTTTATTTCATTCTTTTTCTTCTTATTTTTAATTTCGCTTCTTTACCCCAAGTTTTTCTAACTTCTTTTTTTAACTTCTTAATTTATTTTTGTTATTTTTCATTTTTGTCTTGTTTTTTAGTTTCTCCTTTTTCCAAGCTGTTTCTATTTTATTTGTTCTGAGTTTTATTTTTAGTATGCAACAATATTTTAATTTTCTTTTTTTTTAAATATATAATCACGCCACCCGGGTTAAGAATATACTAGTTATGTATGAAATTAATTCAACAAAAAGACACATAGTATAAGCATTGTTGATCACAATTCACAAATGCATTGGTAATAACATAGTAACAAAGGTTAGATATAATGTTTTGAGATCTGGATCGGACATTGTAACAAAAGTTAGATATAATGTTTTGAGATCTGGATCGGACATTGAACCAGACTTTTATTGGTTTGGTGGTCGGATCAGTTGAACCAGATTTAACTATATTTTAATTATATTTATATATGTAATTAAATATAAGTAATTTATATATGATTATATATATATATATTATAGTTATATATAAAACTTAACTATATTTGTATATCCAACGTACTAATTTATGGTTTAACACTCCATTTTACCCATTAAAAAAAACCAGAAGCGGTCTGGTTTTCCGGTCCAACTAGCGGTTCGAAACGAACCGGCCGGTTCAACCACTAAAAAACGATTCACACCAGACCGGACCGGACACGACACCGATTCCCGGTCAGACCGGCCGGTCCGATCCGGTCTAAAAACACTGGTTAGATAACGAAGTCGTCATATTGAATAAATTAACAATAGCAGGTCAACATTGAGGCCGTACAAAATTAAAATTTATCCGTTTATAGTTTTATCCGCTTAAATACCAATTCATATAAACTTATATAAAATTCCACATCATAATTTTTGGACACCAAAATCATCATTTGATAAAATCTTAGAATCTTTTAACAAAGGTATGTGTATTTTCAATAAGTTAAAATATTTTAACATACCATCTTAATTGATTTTTCTGCATTATTTTAAGTTGGCCATGGTTCAATATTTGTGCCCTCCATGTTTACATGTAACCGTATTATTAATTATTATTGTAAGTGACCTACACGATTGTTTAGGTCTTCACCTTTTCACAAGTCATACTCATATAGAAGCTTCCACAACCAACACAATCACATAGATCAGTTTCCTATTTTGCCCTTTGCCATGCCATCAAACCATTCTTATCCATCTCTTGACCACCTTTTTCTTTTTTTCTTCCTTCACAAAGGTCTCATAATTAAGTCATAAAGCACCATTAAAACTCGTCCCACAAGTTCAAGAAAACACATGCATATACACGCCCAAATCTTGAAAACAAGAATACCCACAAAAGAAAGATCGAAAGGGAGAAACCAAGCGAAAGAAAGATCGAAAACAAGAAACCACTCGAAAGAAAGACTCATGTCCTTCATTTGTGGCTCTTTTAAGAGTCAAGAAGAAGAATTTGAAGTTCTTTGGCCAACCCCTTCAAGAAGAGCAAAAAGAAACAAGTTTTGTTTCAGAAGGAGAAAAGAAGACAAGAACAACCCGTATTCAAACCGCGGGCTTGACAAGTTTGAGGCCCTCTTAGCTGAACTTGATGACAAGAAGCGAAAGATCTTCACCCAAAAGGGGTCTCAATACATCTCTTTCGTTCGATTCGTGTACTCGAATTCCAGTGATATGAAGCCCATTATTGTGAGGTTAAGAGATGCAAAGAAACATGACAAAGATCATTCTAAGCAAAACAACATCAAGCACATGACCAAAACTTCTTCACTTCCCAAGTTGCAAGTTTCTACTTTGGATTATCATCAGAATTCAAGACTTAATGCTAAGATCGAAACCAAAGAAGCGCATCATGAGAAAGCTTCGATCAATAAGATAACGAAGAAGATTAGGGTTGATCAATGGATACTGAATTTGAAAAGGAAGTTAGAGGAGTGGTGGATGCCTTCATATAACTTACCATTGTTTGTGATATTGGTGATGATATTCTTGACACTTTTCGGACGATCTTTGGCGATTATATGCACCTCGATTGCGTGGTACTTGATCCCTAAGATCGATGGGACGCTTGCGAACACAAATACGAAGAAGAAGATGATCAAGAACCAGGTGCACTCAAGAAAACCAAGTGAAAACAAGGTGATTTCTTCTCCAAAACCCTTTTTTAGTGGACCCTTAAATGTTAAGCAGAACAATAAGATGAAGAAGCTTATGAGTTTCTAATGTAATTAACTTGATTGCAGTCAACAGTCATACAATTAACCATGTTTTGGGTTCAAGTTCAGTTTGTTCTATGATTTTAGTAAATGCAAATTACTTCAACGGTACTAACTAGAATACATGTCACGAATAGTTTCTCATTTCAGTTGTGATTTTGGTGTTCTAGCTTGTTAGCATTAATTTTTAGAAAGAATACCTTAAGAAGAATTGACTGATTTTCCTAGTTATTCAAGTTCTATTGGTTTTAATAAAGTTAACTTTTAATATGTGTTTCGATGCTATAAAAGGAAGTAAAACCTTATATGAATTTTTGTTAGTATTTAATGATACTTTTTAATTTAACTTACGACATGAGATAATAGTGAAGAAAAAAACTTATTAATTAGTAATCAAACTTTATAATTGTCGAGTTTAAGGTCAATTATAAAAGATAATAAACAAGATTCATATATATATTTCTTTTGAGTCATTTAATTTTTAAATCTTTTATCATCTGTAAAAAAACGTTTCACACGCTTGGAAGAACTAATGAAATTGAATCATTAGTGACTTTAGTCGATAAAATTAATTTTAATGGTTATGATTAATTTAAATGGTTACAATGTTATAAAAAAATGAAATTATTGGACTAAAAAAAGCTAACTTTAAAGTTTTGGAATAAAATGAAAATAGTAATTTACTGCTTATTTATTTATTTTTAGTACCATAATATGTGCGCTTATTTTCAAAATCTTCAACCGATACAATTAATCATAGTAATTAAATAATTATGGTAGTTTTGAATATAACACTAATGACGGTGTTGGCGATCGTTCATGGAAAAGTTATATATTAATATATACAAGATAATCATATTTATTTGGATAATTGGCTTGCTGATTAGTGGTTGTGTTGTTTTTTCTTGACAATTGTATGAAAATAGAGGGTCTACTTGATTATAATTTTATAACCATTATGGTTTTAATTTATTTTGAGGTGCACAGGGGTCCACTTAATTATAGCATGCCTACTTGGACTTATATTGAGTGTAAATATAATCACATTACGCAACCTCGAATAAGAAAATGATTTGATTTAGAGAAAGACCTATATATTTAACAAGCAAATGCAACACACATTTTTAACCATTTCCTTTAAATAACCAATCTTGATAGCTAAAAACCAGGTAATATAACAATTACTTTTTTAGATTAACTGAATATGGTTTGTACTACCATCACAACCGGCCTATAACAAAAAGTTCTTTACAAAATCAACAAAGTAATAGAACCCGTTTGTAATCTGTACAAAGCACCAGGAGGGAGTGGAGCTAACGAAAATGTCATTTGAAGTTATAATGATGAAACTAAGGGGCTGTTTGGCAGCATCTGATTGAATAAGTGCTGAATCAGTAAGAGGTCTGAACCAGTAAGAGGTCTAAACCAATAAGTGTTGAACCAGTTTAAGTCTGTTTGGTTGGACATCTGAATAACTGTATAAAATAACTATTTTACCCCTCCTTCTTGGAAACATACTAAATCCAAGTAGAAATTAAATAATTTGCGTACAATTTTGGTTTTAAGTATTTGACATTAATTGAGTTGCTATCTCGTCACGCAAAGTAGTCATATGCTCAATGCCTTGTGACCCCCATTCCATGTCGTGAACAAACTGGCCATCACTTTCCTCTTCTGGCATTTCTCCAAAAAAAGTATTCTCGTTGTATGCCATAAATAACTGATCATGAATATTCCATTTTCTTATAAAGTTATGGACAGCGAAATACGCGATCACTATGTCTCTTTGTATTGGAAATGAAAAGGGGGCCATTTGTTTTAGGATTGGGAATCTTGCCTTCAAAACATCATATGCGCGCTCAATTACATTTCTAAGCTGTGCGTGAGCATGGTTGAATTTTTCTTCCTTAGTCAATGCACGTTGTCGTCGAAAATCGGCTAGCCAATATCTCGTAGCACGGTAGGGAGTCATAAACCCACGAGTGTTGGTGTATGCAGCATCGCAAAGACAATATTTGTCTGAAAACATTAGAATCAAAACTATTACATATAAAAAAGTAAATAATTACATAAAAGTTAAGGAACGAATAAAAACCTGGTGGGGGCAAATAAAAGCCGGAAGTCGGATTAAATGCAACTTCTTTCAAAACACGTGAATCATGTGCAATACCCTCCCATCCGACCCATACGAACGTGAATATCATATCAAAATTACAGATTCCCAGGACATTTTGAAAGCATTCACCCTTTCCTCTTCCCCTGTAACGAGTCTGTTGATCAGCAGGTACGACAGCATGTACAAGAGTTCCATCTAACGCACCTATCGCTTCAGAAAATATTTGTTTTAGCCTTCTTTGTTTTTCTGAAGCATTCGCGATTGGATTAGAAGATGTCGGGACTATAACTTCTCTTGCAAAATTCATCATTGCAAGTAATACCTCATTAAAACATCTATGAATTGTTTCTGTTGAGTGTTGAAACCTTCGCTTAACCATTCGAAATCGCTTATTATGTCCTATGACAATAAAAAACATAGCCATCTTTTCTTCAGAAGTTATTGACCTACTACTCTGCAACCAATTTCTTTGCTTAAAATGATTACACAATAGTACATATGCATCACGTGACATGCGCATCATCTCATGACATTGTGTAGAAGTGCCATGCAATAATTCTTGTGTGTACTCATGACCGGTCAATGCTGAATTCAGATCTTTTATCCTTTCATGACCGGTCAATGTCGAGGCTAATTGTATCCAATGCCAACAAAGCAATAAGAAAAACATAATCTCTTCATCCGAGTCCATAGGCTACCTGTTTAACATACATAGAATTCAAACAACATTCCATAACATAGCATATAATTCAAACAACATTCCATAACATAGCATAGAATTCAAACAACATTCCATAACATAGCATAGAATTCAAACAACATTCCACAACATAGCAAATAATCCATACTTCGCTTAAAGTTTAGCATACATTGCTTAAAGTTTAGCTATCAAAAGGCAACCTTGATCACAACATCAAAACAATCCATACTTCGCTCCCGCATTCTTAACCCACATTTCACAGGTGTGTGGCTTAAGTCGTAACCACACTTTTCTTAAATCGGCACTTTCACCGAAAAGCAAAAGCGCCGTTTGATATTTTGCCTCAAATTCTTCCCACCCCAACGTCTCGAGCTTCTCCATGCATGCATCTATATCATTAGATTGGTTGTGTTTCTCAAGCAACATCTTTGCCACATTCCTAATATCCTCTCCAACTTCCATGAGATGTGAATTGAATGTTTGTTTACCTTTTTTAGAACGACTTGATGACTCATTACTAACACCTTGAGTTGATGCTTTTCTTTTTTGTTTAGACCGATCAGAAGACTCTTCACTAGCCCCATGTTCAATTTGAGTGCCATCAATGTCCGAAAGAGTATTTTGATCAATCAATTCCACAGAAGGATGAGAAAGAGTAGAAGATGACCCCCAACTATCAAAACCATTTGAAGTAGATCCTTCAAACAATTGAATACACAATTCGGGATAATCAAGTGGCGCTCTTCTCAACTTTTCTACGAATTGTTGGACTATGTGAAAAAAAATTAAAATTACTATGAGGTTAATTGAAATATATATGTATATATAAAGAAATACCTTGATCTCAAGTTGTCATTCCTCCTCCGTTAAGTTAAAAGTGTTTGTTAGCGGGTTATAAACATTTCCAGTTTTGTTCTTAAGCTTTGACCAAGCTGCAAATTTTGATTTCAAGTAATCATAGCGGTTCTTCAATTGTTTTTAATCCACTATGAACTCATGTTCTGTTTTCAATTTTTCAGCAACGTTCCTCCATGAAATTGTTTTCAGGCTACTACCCTCACGTCCATGAAGTGTAATTTCATGAACACATGATTCTAGAAAGGTTTTATCAACTCCTTTAACCTTCCAGTTAATCCTAATCTTTTTTTCAGCCATTTCTTTAGAAGAATCTATCAATTACAAATACAATCCATAAACTACAAACACAAGTTGATTCATACAAGCATACCAATTAACAAAAACCAAGCATACCAATTAACAAAAACCAAGCATACAAATCATAACAAAATTACCATAAGCATACCAATTAAGAAAAACCAAATACAATCCATAGATAAAAACCCTATAATATTCCATCTTCCCTACATAAAAATACACAATTACCAATTAACAAAAACCAAGCATACCAATTAACAAAAACCAAGCATACAAATCATAACAAAATTACCATAAGCATACCAATTAAGAAAAACCAAATATAATCCATAGATAAAAACCCTATAATATTCCATCTTCCCTACATAAAAATACACAATTACCAATTAACAAAAACCAAGCATATCAATTAACAAAAACCAAGTTGCTGCTGCATTTTATCTTTGAATATATCTTCTACTATAACATAGATAAACACCCTATAATACACAAGAATTTTCAACTAAAAACTCATCAAAGGGAGATTAAAAGGAGAGATGAGTTCTCACAACATCAACGTTTTTTCAATTTGTAGTTGCAAAATACTAGATCAGAGTACAAAAGAGACAAGATCCGAACCTGGAGCGGTGGCGGCGAGCAGCGGCGAGCAGGAGAGGACCGGGAGCAAGGCGGCGAGCAGCTGTGAATCACTGCTGGTGGTGCGCACTGCTGGTGGTGGTGGCTATCGGTGGTGCGCCGTCGTGCTGATGGTGGTCGCTGCTGTTGGTGGCGGTTGCTGTTGGTGCGCCGTCGGTGCTGATGGTCGCCGCTGCTGTTGGTAATCGGTGTTGGTCGTGGCGCCGGTGCTGATGGTGGTCTTCTGGTGGTGCGTCGTTGCCGGCGATGCACCGCTGCCGTCTGAAAGGCGCTGTTGGTGATGGGCAGCGATGAAGGGGAGGGGAACAAGTGCTGCTGTCTTCCTTTGGTCAGATATAAACTCATGTCTGACGTAATAAGTGATCAGTCAGACATGTTTTTCAGTCAGATGTAATCGAATCAAACGCCCATGTCTGACCGAATCAGACATGAAGGTCTGAATGGGGTCATTAAGACCCAACCAAACACAACCTAACTTTGAGATTAAGAATTTGAGTTACGTCTATAATAGGTTGATGTAAATTAGTTATGATACACATTTTATGTATAAAATAACATCTAATCATTTAAAGAGAAAATCTTATCAATTACCAACGATTTTGTACGATTTATTAAAATTGGTATATAAGTAGCCATGTTATCCTCTGGGGAGTCATGTTAGAAAGCTAATAGCCTAATATAATTTAATTGTGCAACCGGGTTTTTTCACTAATATAATCATACTCACTTTCTAACCTTATTTTGAGGAAGAAAGAGGTTGAATTTAATACTGGTGTTAAAACTATTAAAAAAGTTTTATTTTAAAAGGTTGATGGGAAATAAGAAACTAAGTTCTGAATTCTATGAATATTAAAGAGGTAATTTTTGTAAAATATTAATCTAAGTTTTATAATTGTTCTACTTAGGTCACTCATAATATTTTTTGTTCTAATCAGGTAACTCGAAATTTTTTTATCCAAATCAAATCACTAAAGTTTCGAAATTATTCTAATTAGATTATTCATAAGTTGTAATTTTTTAGAAAATTGAAAATTAAAAAATATAACAATATATAAAAAACTGAATTATTTAAAATGTTTATGAATTAATTAAAACAATTAAAAAAATATAAGTGACCTAATTATAACACTCTTAAAGGTTTAATGACCTGATTGAAACAGATAAAAATATTAATAACATAACCGAAACACTTTTAAAACTTTAGTAACCTGATTGAAATAAATAAAAATATAAATGACCTAATTAAAACATTGTTAAAACTTAATATTTTGTAAAATTTTCCAAATATTAAACCATAGTTTATAAGTTAGTGAGACCCACCAAGTGTTTCTCCCATCTCCGTCGACCTATGTTTTAGTTACCAAAGACTATCGTCTTTTGATATTAGAAAATAGAAAGTCAAGGAACTAGAAATGTTAAAAGATTGAGAAAAGAAGATAATAGGGTAATTTCAGTCATTTATCATTAGCATTTATTTAGAACACTAGCTAAATATAACGCATCTTTTTTTGACTTGAGCACACATTGTCAAGTGATTAGGAACGAGGTATTATGTTAATTTTCGAGTGAACTCGGTTCTTGATGAAACTTATGCCGGAATATCCAAAAGAAAAACAATAATGAATAAGATGTATTTCAAAAATTAATATTATCTATATATAACAAGCCATAAGAGAAAAATCAAACTATATATCATGATAATTAATATGAAAATTGTTAAAAATATTCTTTGTACAAACTGAGCACATCTGCTATTCTGAGTAGTGAATCTCCTTACCACCTGGCAAACTAGCGGCCATCTATAATAAAAAAATAATAATTATATTTTTTTTCTAGAAAACATGTACGTTAAGTATTCATATTCACCCCAAAAAAATTACTTTATTAGGATGATTCCAGTCCCTCATTAGATATTGCAACTTTCAAGAGGTTATAAAAACAAGGTGAGAAGTGAGCCCGGTTTTCTAGATCAAAACGAGATAAAAAATGGAACAAACAAACATCCTAATGCTTTAGACTCAAGTGTTTAGATCTAGGAGACCACAATAAAATTAAAGGCATCTGTAATGCCATTGTGAGTGAGAACCTGGTTATGCCAACTAGTCATGATCAAGGCATGGTGAACACCATGTCGCCTCTTCGTGAGAGGGTGCGTGAGCAACCTGCCATGAGTGAACTCACAAGCATGGCACGAATTGAATGATCTTGTAGGCATATAAAAAAACGAGAGCCAATGGCATGCTTACATATGTTATTTTTTATTTAAAAAATGATCACACTCACTAAACCTTTACACCCTTATTGAATGTGAGTGTGATTACAAGTCTTGCTTAAGTGACACCTACGTTAAAACACTTTTGCTTACACTTGCTAGACTATTACGGATGCCCTAATTATTTAACATATAACAAGGCCTATGTATCCCTATCAAACAAATAAATTACACTGCAATGTGAATTGAAATATAATAGTGAAATTAGCTTTATCGATTGATTTATCAAACACCTTTATGATTGATCTATATGGATTGGTCCGATTACATTCTGGTGTAATCGGTGATACTAATTGCTTCTGTTCCCATATGAATTGTTGAAATAACACAAACCTAATTTTAAGGGAGCTTAAGTAAAACAAAGTAAATAAATCGCCCTTATTGTTGCGTTCTCAAACTTTCTAAGAAAGAATTGGAAGGAAGTTGATAGAAAGTGTAACACATAATATATTTCTTACTCTTCTCATCTAGTTTTAATCAAAGATTAAATGAATATAATAGTAATTTTAATACTTTTTATGCTTTCAACTCGAGTACACATAGATATCTTTTTTTTTCTATTCTTCCTTGACACAAAAAATAAATTTATATATATTTTTATTTTCCTCATTTTCTTTCTTTTTTTAAATTCCATTTCTCTTTTCATCTATCATTTAGTCAACTTGGGAATGGAGTGTTAGCCTTTAAAATAACTAAAATAAATAATATTTTATTTTAATAAGCAACTTAACCTAGTTTATTGGGTTTTTTAGATCATCCTCGTTCCTCTATACACATAAATAAAACACAGAAAAACACACAAACATATAGGGGAGGCTTCTTGAAAAACTATAAAAACTATTGGTTATATATACATATATACATATATATACATATATATATGTATATATGTATATATACACATATATATACATATATATACATACATATATGTGTATATATATATATATATATATATATATATATATATATATATATACAAGGTTAATCCTCGTGTAATACACAGATTGAATAAATAAAATTTTAAATAATATTAATAAAAACTTATGTATTATAAAATCATTCTTGAAGATAAAATATGATGTTAATTACGTATAAATAGTTATTTTAATTATAATATTTAATGTGAAATATACTTAAAATTATATATACTTTTGATTAAGAAATAAAACAATTATACTATTTTTAACTTTTTTATGTAAAAACTTTCATTTTAAACATTCACTTTTATATTCTTTATAAAAAAATATCTTTAGTGTTTCAGATTTTTTAAAAATATTTCACCTGTTTAAAATTTTTTTAAAACAAAATAATTTAAAATATTTTGTTTAAAAATATTTAATGTTTTAGAAAATTTCATATTATAAAAAAGTTTAGTTTCTTGTTATTTAGATACTGATTAAAAGAAGTGATTTCTAATTTTCTTCATAAAATCTATTTTGAAAGAAGATAGTTTAATTTTTAAAAAAATTAGATAAAAGAGAGAAACATAGCAATTAATAAAATTTATTTTTAATAAGAGCGATAAATTTGTATGTGAATTTAAATTATTATAATACTCTTTTGGAGTGAAAATTGATCTGTGAATATCTTGAATATTGACAAGTGACAAAAACATAAGTTAAGAGAATGACAAGTGGCAAAAAATTCTTTGTTTTATTAGAAGTTACAGGTATGATTAACATTACATACGAGTGATAAAATAGCGATATCATATTTTATACTTTTTTTTAATTTATTTGCTTATTTTAATTGGTTTTTAAACAATTTGTTTCAAAACAAACCATTTTTAAAAAGTGCCATTTTTAATAATTTATTTATTATAACTTTGAAATTTAATTACTTTTGTTTCATAAGAATTATTTTTTCAAAAGTCATAGGTTCTAAAATATATTATGTTTTTTTGAAGTTTAATTTTTTTTGAAAAATATTCTTATTTATAAAAAAAAATTATTTACTTACAAATTGTATTTGTAGAAAGATCACTTTAAAAAAACTATATATGTAATATAAAAAGAATTAAATAATATCATTTGTACTTAATGTGATATTTATTAGGAGAGAGAAGCGGGAAAATAAAATTTAGTAGCTTTAGAATTGTAACAAGTGAAACACAAAAAACTTATTTTATATATGAATATATAACTATGAGTTACATATGTAAATTATAAATATGAAATTCAAACAAATTATATATACGTAATTCAATTTTTGTTCCATTATGAATAAGATTGAATCTAACTATAATAATAGGATCATAATTATTGAAATACCATTTAAACAATTAAAATAAATAAATAATTTATAAATATCAATCAATACTAATAACAAATATTTTTGTATATTACTTGTCACAATTATAGAGCTATTAAATTCTATTTTTTGGTTTCTCTCTCTTAATAAATAACACATTAACTACAAATAATATTATTTAGTTTTTTTCATATTACATATATAATATTTTCTAAAAGAGGTCTTTCTACAAATATAATTCGTAAAAAATATTTTTTTAGTAACTATGAATTTTTTTCAAAAAAAGATTTAAACTTTTAAAAAACACAATATATTTTAAAACTTGTGGCTTTTATGAATTAATTTCCTATAAAACAAAAGTAATTAATTTCAAAGTTATAATAAATGGCACTTTTTTAGAAATGGTTTATTTTGAAACAATTTGTTTAAAACCATTTAATAAAATAAATAAAAAAAATTAAAATATGATATTGTTTCTTTTATCACTCGTACGGTCAATCATATCTTATATCAAAAGATCGTTTTATAATTCATTAAAGTTTATTAATAACTCCTTAATATTTTGTTTATTCAAACTGTGTAATACACGGAGTACTAACCTAGTATAGTATAGAGGTGAGCACACCTTAATCATTGACCGAAATTAACCGATAACTAAACTGACACCAAACCAATAACCGAAATTAACTAACAGTTATGGTTAAGGTTCTATGATTAATTGATAAGTCTATTATGGTTATGTTTATGATTATAGTTAAGGTATTTAACAACCGAACTTTAATCGAATCGAACCGATAGAACACTATGCACAAGGTATACGTCATTCTCCATGTTTACTATCGTTTAGGTACATAGTAATTTGATAGATTTATGGTAAAAAAGTTGTTGTCAGAAATTAATCAAACATTAAAAGCTATTTAATATTTACGTTTAATTGTATGCCGTTTTATTTATTGTTTTACTATCATTTTCATACATTACGGAAAGTTTCCTTCGATTTATAAACATTATTTTTAGCTTGAAGCAATTAATCAAATTCGAGACATAATCAACGCTTAACTGACCTTGCCTTAACCGATCAATCGGGTTATACTTATAGTTTTGAAAAAGGTCATAACCAACTATTCGGTTATGATTATGGAAGAAGTCATAACCAACTCACAACCGATCTTTAATAAAGTAGAATTCTATTTATAATCTTTCCTTAAATTTCGAGAAAGATAATTAAATATTATGTTTTAGTCATTTTTATTTATATAGACACTATATAAGTTATGTGTCGATATAAGTTCTTAGTATTTTTAAAGATAATTATAAGTTTTCAAATGATAAAAATAATCCAAACCCTATAAGAAGTATATAGATGTTTGTTTCGAAATCATCAAAAACTGAAATAACTATAGCCTTTTCTTTCTAAAAGAAGGATAACTTTATATATATATTGAAATATTAGGTGTTTGGTAGCGTTTATTTGTCTAGTTTTGATTTTTAATAATTATGAAGCGCTATCATGTTCTTTTTAAATATTAAATTCTTCCGTATAATAGTATCCATCCATGACCACGAGGTGAATTAAATTTAATTTCGTCAAGTGTTAAGTTGCTTTCTATCAATATATAATTTTTTGCCCTTTAAGAAAATGAAATATATACAGCAATAAAAGAAGCATAAAAATATTTCAATCTCCTCACCAAATTATGGATATATTCAAAGGAGGCTTCTGAAATTTGAAATAACTTAACTAACGAATATGACCAATACAATAATAAAAAAGTATATCTATATGTGAATTTTCATTGGTTATTTATACAACACTGGTGCTAGTAAGTTCTATATTACGTGTCATACATTACTTTTTTTCGTTCTTATGTCTTGTTAGTGTATGTTGCAACCAGGTGATCCCGTCTTATAAGCCTTAAAAAACCATAGTTATTTCACCAGTAATGAATAATAAATAAAATATAATTTTTATGGTTTACAAAAACAAACTGTATGGGGTAAAAGTAAGGAAAATAATGACGGATTTGATGTAAGATGATTATCTCTTGAGGATGGGCCGGCGGACGATGGCAACATGAGGGAAGTGGGAGCCACTTGATGTTGTTGCGAGAAGGAAATGATGGCGATGCCAAGAAACAAAGGCGATCATTAGCAAGTTGATACGATGACTTGAAAGTGAAGTCACAAGTTGAAAAAGAATAACTTATTTTCAAAACCATTTAAAAAACATAAAAACGTGAAAGAAAAATCCTCAAACACTAAGTTATTTATTTTTTATATAAATTAATATACTATGAATTGATTTATTTATAGAATAAACACACACATATATAGGAGTCACAAATAGACACCTAAGTGTTTTCATTGAGTCGTTGAATTTGGTGACAAGTGAATGCCTAATATTTGGTGCATTGGTAGGAATAAGTGTGTATGTTCCCACACATTTAATATATCTTTTTGTAAATAATACGAAAGCCCTCAAAATGTCAATTTACCAAACCCCAAATTCTACATGAAGCTTTCTTTATTTTTAAAAGTATACAAGTGTGCTAATTCAAAAGTGTCACGTTGACATTTGAGGTAGTCAATAGGATCAATTGAGATCATTCAAGATTCAACCACACTCTAGAAACATCTAGAAACCACTTTATCGGGTTGAATATATGAAGTTTCTATGTTTCTTGAGAGAGCTACAATGGGTGCACATATCATATGTTAGAAAATCATGAACCCAACGAGACACGGAATCACATACATATGCACGAATACAATAACATAGAAGAATAACTAATAAACCATAAATATGACAAGATATATATGTGTGACTCGTGAAAACAAGATATGTATAGCAAGACATACATATGACTCGTTAATAAAAAAAGAATGACCTATTTATATAGTTGCCTTCATTCTAGCTTTACGAACGAGTTTTTTTCTTCGAGGTAATATCTAAAAGAAGTATCTTCAGATGTATTTGTATCTGAAGTTGTGTTTGTTGTGTCGCCGCCTCGTTTGCCAATTCACGGTTCCATTGTTGGATTATATATAGAACTGCAAGTATGTTTTCATGTGACATATGATAAGACAAGACTTGAAGTAATAAGGGGGACCCTCAGAGATTGTTTCCTTATGGAATATGGACACAAGTGAGACATAAGTAGCGACCTACACCATAACTCGCACTCGCACACAAGTAGACATGACATTGGTAATCGACACAACATGGTGTCTTGATGTCCATGTTGCACTTTACATACGAACCGTTTGAGAGTCGAGTTTGTATTTTGAATCAGGGCTGGTAATTTCTGACACGAACATGTTAACACAATACGACACGACAAGAAGTTACTAGGTTTCGTGCCATTAGCAGGCCGACACGATAAAAATCATGTCTTAATAGATCAAACACCTGTTAACCTGTTAACGCAAATGTTAAGGCCTGTTTATATTTTTAGGTTATTAAAACAATATATATATATATATGTCATTTTTTCATGTTTAATTTAAAATCCTTATCCCTTGCCCAACTTCTTCAATCGAATACAACTATCACAGTATCACCGACCGAGTCTTCGGCATCCGCCTGAGCTCTCTTCGTACTCTGTATATTACCTCTTTAAACTATGTTATCGATCAAAATAGACTTTTTTATTGACTTTTGTTTCAAATATGTCAAGATTATCATGCTAAAGATTTGGTATATTCATGATTTTGATAGGCTTCAATCAATTTTTGTTCACTAAACGTGTGATTTTTATCATGTTTCTTAATAGGTCTTATCACCTGTTTCTAAACAGGTTTGTGTCCGTGTCTATAAAAAATGACACGATTAGTTATCGTGTTGTATTCGTGTCAGCCCTTATCATGTTCGTGTCTTATTGTGTTCATGTATTATCGTGTTTGTCTGATTTGTTATGCCAACCCTATTTTAAACGTTGCCTTAACATTAGTAGCAATAACTTGCTATTGATGTGAGGTTGGGTCAATCAATTGCTCTCAATTACTACCAAGTTGGTTTATTTCTTATTGGCGACTCATTACTACGGACCTAATCATTGGTGAATCTAGAAAAGTTTTTCATGAGTGGTGAAAATTTTTAAGGGTCATTTAACTATCATAATATATTATATTTTTGGTTCGATTCGGGTCAGATTGGGTGGATTTGGTTCATTACAAAAAAACATTGCTAATATGGTCCTTATAATCTTGTATATTCATACATATCAAGAACTACATTAAAGTAGTTATACTCATCATAGTGGTTATATTTGATGTTTAAGGCAATTATACATATAAAAGTGATTATATGAAATATGTTTGAAAGTATTATACCAATCGCTAAATGATTCCCAAACTCTTTAATACCGATGATGTTTAACATGTTTGAGAATAATGTCGGCCAATATAAATTTAGCTTGCTTAATAGTAAAAAACATGTATCTTGATATAATTTTATTTATTCCTACTAACTACGTGATTATTTGAGGGTGTAAGTACTTCAAATCTACTAGGTTATAGACTCTGATTAGCGAGAAAATATGATTTGTTGACCTGTAACCCTAATATAGTTCAACTTCGACAATGTGTTTGCGACATTATTATTTTCTCTTTGGTTTCAAAAGTTCAAGGGGACGATTATAAAATTTTAAGCGGGACGGTTGGGATTTTTCATATACATAACACTAAATTTTTTTCATTTTGGGTGGACGACTGCCCCCCTTCTCAATATGTAGATACGTCACTGGACCTAATGGTTACTAACGACATGGTGAACGAATCTGTTGCTACCGACATGTGATTACTACGGGTCTGGTGGTTACTTGATCCCGACCTTATCAGCATCTAGATTGCCATCGACCTGGTCAACTATCGTTTAGAACCGACAAACGCAATTACTGGTGAGAAATGGCTCAATTGCTACGGTATTGTGTGTCTTCGAAAGTAAAGACTGCTTGGTAGCAGTTTCTACTGTTTAGTTCAGCTGGCAAATTTCAACAACTATCATGATATAAGATTAGAGTTTGACTTGGCCACTTTAATGCCTTTCAATGCAATTAAATCATTTTATAGTTATAAGAGTAAATATGTAGTTTTGCTTTCAACTTTGTGTTAGCATAGGTTGATGTTGTAGGCTTGTTTTTGTTGATGAGAAATATGTTTTTTTAATCATCCAAAAATGTAAAGCATAAGTTTTATGTTTCAATTAGAGAAGAGATCATTCCAATTGTTCTTTTTTATCTTTTTTTCTTTTTATGTGTAAGGCTTTGTATCCGGACGACTTCGCAGTTAGATTTGGATATCCAAACACAAGCTCATAAACCCAAACTTTCATCATTTATAAGTAGCTATAAGAGTAAATATTGTCATAATCCAACTATTACAAGAAAAACCAAATGTCTTTAACTCACTATACGAAAAACTATGTCTGGATGTTAGTTTTAAACATATAGCTTTCAGATTCATGCTAAGCTCACATTTTATTCATGTAGCATTCTTGTCAAACTAATATGCATACAAAAGTCAATGTTGCTTAGTGAATTTCAATTTTACTTTAACAAAATATTTTAACCGAACTTTATCTTTAATTATCTTTTCTTTATCTTACTTTAACAATACATTAAACTTTTTCCTTTAAATTATACTCTATCCAAACATTGCAATTTAAACTTTATTAACATTATCTACATGCTTACATTTAGGTAAGACTCCTTTAACTATTGCTATGTTTATTCGTTACTCATACTTAGCCAACACTTTATTATTACATTATCGTTCTTTAGTTTTTCCTTATCTTTACTTTATCATGAACCCGTACTTCGTATAGGACTTTTTTTTGCAATTGCTTGTATAATACATGAGACTTTACTGTCACTTGCGATTACGCAGGACTCATGTTTGGCTTGCAATAGATACAAGACTCATCTCGCTTGCTATTATGCAAGACTCATATGTCGAGGCTAAAAATACCCCAAGACCGCTATGAATGCAAAACTTTTTAGCATACTTTAGGGTTTTCACAGCTGTGATTTAACAAGGTAATTATTTTTGAATTATCGTTCAGGTTCTTTAACGTTTCACATATGAACTTTACTATACTTATTGTTAGACCTTCTTCTTTAACTTTATCATAACAAAATTAATACTTACAACATTTCTTTAATTATCAATTATCAATTATATTATTTTTATCAGTGTATTGTAACAGAGTTATACACATACTTTAAAATATTTATACCATCTATGGTAACGTGCGAGAACCATACTATGCGAGAACTATATTATGCGAGAAATATTTAGGAAATGTTATGTATCATATGAAAACTTTACTATATACATGGTATCAAGCGAGAACAATGCCATGCAAAAACATCCTTATACAAAAGAACACTATCCAAGTAAAAACATCACTATGCGAGAACATCACTTGTTAGGCAAAAACATCACCATGTGAGAACATCAGTACACGAGAATGTGATCAAGCAAGAGCCTGAACTCATGCGAAAATATCACATCAAGTCGGCCTTTAGCCCCAAGTTATCGATTTTTGGACCATTTTTACATATAAAACATATTTTATCATGAAAAAAATCATACTTCATGCAAACAATCAATACAATATGCATATAGTTTCAAACAAGTGGAAACCTGTAATATATAAAGTCGAGAACTCACCTTATGATGATTGCAACTGAAAGAACACCAACCGAAAGCTTTAATCACACAAATCTACATGTTTTATCATTAATTTATCATCCTTTTCATTCATTACGTATAAATCCATAGCTAAAAATGAGATTACATACCTTGATACTTCTTTTTCTACTTTCTCTCTATAGCTCCAAGTAGTCTCTCTCTCTCTCTCTAGATCTAAATATCTCTCTTTGTCTCTATGTTTTTCATGTAATTAGGAAAAGGGGCGAGGGAGACACCCCCGTCTTTTTATAGTAGTTCTAAACTTTGGCTTCTTTTTCATTTCTGGCAACTTTGACCCTCAAACTTTCGTTTCTTGCATGAACTTCTTTTCTTGGATTAATGATATTTCTAGGTGTTACATAATAAAATATATGGAAGTTAAGTTTAAAGACCCATTGTTATAAAAGGTATAAGAGTCATCTCTCGTAATACACAATGTTCTGGTTGTTCTATTATGGGAGACAATGTGCTCGTGTAAGAGAAGACGTGAAAATTGTTTTAAGGACCCTTATTGAACACGAAGCCTCAAGCATCGTTAATAGATTTTTCACTGGCGGCTGATAGTTGCAATCGAAGGCGGTACAGTCAAGAACATCACTTAAAACTCCGGTTTGAATTAATTTAAAATTATCTAAAACTGTAATTTTATATTTATTATTGTTAATTTCATGCATGGTGTTGGATTATATTATTTACTAGAAATAGCAATAGTATCATTATATAAAGTTTTATTATTTATTCTAATAAAAAAGTGATCTCTTTTCATACAAATGCCATAGTCGACATAGCTTTTAACTTCCTTCATGTAGGTTTTGTGACCCGTGAAAAAAATTATAGCTCAAAAAATAATGTAAACAAGTGAATTGAATTATTTTATCGGTGGTCATAAAAATTAATTATAACTTCGTCTATTAAAGAGATCAACTGTTAAATCTAACTATTATATAAAGGTTAAATTGTTGTCATGAATCATCATTACAATTCATAATCTGACACGGTAATTAGAAGATTAAAGGCTTATGATTATAACCACTCATAACTACGTAAATAAAAACATCAATAGTAAGCACCATAAGTACCAACCAAGTTAATACCGATTATCGGTAGTAACCAAGTTACTAATGACTAGTAGACCATTAAAAGTAACAAAGTTACTACAACGCCAAGTTGCTCTTGATCTGAAATACAAAGTTGTTGCCGATGTTAGTATTGTTATTGATGATTAGTTGATACCAACCATCAGTTTTACTATTAAAGACCAATTTTTACTACTAATAATCAAAGTTAATAACAAACAATAAATTCAAGCAACTTGTATAGATCAAGTGAATATGCATGTGGATAGCCACCAAGGTTTTGGCCCTTGGATCCTGCTACTAGTGACACTACACTTAAACCCCCATTATTTATCGGGCTTCACCTTCTTAAACTACCTAGATGTGTTTATACCACAAAGTAGAAAAGTTTTAATTAAGTGTGCACTTAGTATCTCATCACTTGTATCAATGTATATCTTAGTTTCTTATTTGGCCTTAAGTGAATACAATTTAGCAAAATGCCCCCGACAACACTGAAATCATCAACACTTCATGGCAGTACTATCCTATTTTGAATACAATATATATTTATAAAAGGGGAAAATCACCAAAACTAGACAAAATTGACCAACTATTTCGAAAAATAACATCACCTTTTAGCCTGGAACGTAAACCAGCTGAAGTCATTTGTCTTCAACTTGCCAACTAAACAGGTTAAAAGCTTAGGCGGCATTGCCTTTGGCATTAATAGTCAGGAAATTTCCCGAGTTGAGGGATTGGGGGTTGGACATATGGCAAGATGTAAGTTGATTTAGCCCACACCCAACTTATATTACACGTTAGGTTGTAGGCTAATTTAGTCGCTAATTCCCTATAGACTTATCGATTAAGCTGCCACTACAATTCCTCCATAAGAATCGAACATCAGTTGAGCCTATGGAATCAGTTGTAGCTTTAGCCGATGGTAGGGCTATTATACCTCGGAGCTCGATTGGAAAAGGCTCGGAAAAGCTCGCTCGAAAGTAGCTCGTCTACAAACCGAACCATCTCGTCTATGAACGTTAGAAAAACCAAGCTAACTCATTTTGGCATGGGGTAAACTCGAGTTGTGTGACATCCGGTAAATTTCCGTTACCAAACTCCGTTAGTTCCGTTAAGTCTTGTATACTCGTGTCGTGAGCACACACTAGTTGTTGTTTAACGTTGGTGACATAATAATAATGGGTAATGTTAATTTGGTGTGAATCTAAGTGATTATGTGAGTATTGGGTTATGTTTAGGTGTTTACACATTTATAAAAGGTAAATTAGAAAATTAATCGCGTAACGTGGAAACGTGCCTATTTATTCGTATGTCTTGTGTTTTTATAAAGATAAGATATATAATGATTTTCATAAGTTTATATCTTTATATTATGAGGTTAAAAACACTTTACAAAGAGTTTAAAGCTTAGTTTTTATAAAATACAAATTACAAGGGTTAAAAGGGTAAATGTGTAAATTAAACTAAACAAAACAAACCCAAACCCTAATCCACCCACCCTTCGGCCGCAAACACTCCCCAAACACCCCTCCCTTTTGCGAATTCAATCAAGAACAAGTTAGAAAGAACCAATTTGATTCGATTTCAAGGATTACAACACATAGGAAGCATCAATTTCAAGCAATTACACGTTTAAAGGTTAGGTTTTTCAAGTTTTTGTGAGTTGTTCATGGTGGCCGAACCTTGGGTGCGAAATTGACCCTCATTAGGTCGAATTGGATGTTGTTTGATGATGTTAGTATGTTAGTTAGATTGTATACATGTTAGTTAACGTCGATTATGCAAGAATTATATGTTTTTAGTGGATTGATCATGAACTTTGGTTGTATGCAAACCCTAATTCGAAAATGGCTTGATTATGTGAAGTTGATGATTGTTTGATGAATGTATGATGATTAATAGGTTGTATGGATGTTAGGATACATTGATTTTGCAAGAAATTGGTGAATTGGAATTGGTGTTCATAGGTTACTAATAATAGTAACTTTATTGCATGTAATGTTGAACTATGGATGATATGATGTTATGGATGTGTTCATGGTGATAATTAGATGTTAGATTGTTGTTGTGATCATTGGAAATTCAAAAACACATGTTATAGTTCATACATTACTAAAGATAGTAACTTTTTAGGATTTGAATGATGAGTTATGATGTTTGAATGTTGTTGATCATGCTTAGATGATGATATGAGTTTGAATTGGTATGTTATTGATGAATCCATGAGTATATTGGGTATTTGATAGATTTTGGAATGTGCTCTCCCAAAAGGGAAACTTTATTTATGCAAAATGTGAAAGATGGTAGTTTGAACATATTTGGGATGTTAGGAGCAGGTTAGTATGATCATGGATGAATTCTAATGTGGTAGTATATGATAATTTGGTTGTATGTGATGTTGGGATAATCATGAATGATATTTGGACACTTATGATCAGGTATGATTTAGATGTGGTTTAGTAGTAGGACATCATGTTTGGGACTGGTAATTGATTGTTGGAATGTTGTTGAATGCAAAGCATATTGATAATGAATATAGTTATGATCATCATACACGCGTGCGAATCTGAGGCCCCTACTTAGTAGGATTGGCAGGGTTTAGGATGTGAAGTCGTGGGTGGCTTCACATGGCATGTGGTGAATGGTTGATCTTTGTGTGACATGTTAGTTGTGTTATAGCTAGTGATATGTTAATGTTCTAGATTCGCATGACCTGTATGATACTTGGTTGTATGATGATCTAAGTGTTACACCTGGATGATATAGCATACATATGATCTATTTGAATGTTAACAATGCATAACATATGTGTATGATTACTTGAATGGTTTACAACACATAAAGTCACCAACGGGTCAAACGGGTCAACTAGGTCAAACATGTCTGTTTTGTTTGAAATTTTGAGTCCTTGGTTGTAGTGTATTTAGGGTTTCACATGTTCTTTGATTACACGTACTCATGCACTTATATGATCTAGGTAACCTCTGAAGGTTGTCTGTCTATTCTGTTTGCCAAGTCAAACCCTAGTTATCTATACGCATATCAGGTGAGTTCATGCCCCACTCTTTATTTAATCTCTTTTGGGGGAGATAGCATGCTGGTAAATCACAAACGCTTTATATATTCAAGTTGTGTATAATATTATATAGTGTTGATATCATGGAAAAGTCCTCACACTTTCAAATTGTTAATATTGAATAGCGGGGAAATTTGGGTAGTACTATTGGGTCTGACGAGCCCCACCTGTGTGACTCGAGGTCAATCGGGTGCAATTTGTCCTATGAACATTATCACGACCTGTTAAGTCGTGGCAGGAGACAACAACGTAACACAGTCAGCTTCAATTGCGAAATACTATGAAATAATATTTACTGTTAGCGGACTAGCTATCTGTTACAATGCACTACTTTTATATCGCTATTATTAAACTGTTTATGTTTAAATATCTCTTGAACTCACCACCATTGTGTTGACATTTTTAGTATGCTATTCTCAGGTCATTAGCTTGCTTGCCATATGAGCACTGCATGGTTCACTGCATTCTAAGACATGATCTTCAAGACAATTTTAGTATTTTAATAATTATGGTTTACTCTTTTGGGTTGGCACCTGTTTTGCCATAGTTATACTTTCATTGCCTTGGGTTGTTTTCAAAACGCTTCCGCATTGTTTAAAGTTTGTATTTTGGTTGATTTTGTTTAATTATGGCATATAGAGTCGTTCTGAGTAACTATTGACTGTGATCCTGGTTTGTTCACACACCTCGCGGTAAAACTTCGCAAGTGGATTTTGAGGGTGTGACAAGTTGGCTCGAATGTTTATTTCTAATTATATATATATATATATATATATATATATATAATATATATATATATATATATATATATATATATATACACACGCACAAATATAATTGTTTATAAGCAGTGAATGTTTTCGTCTAGTTTACTCTTCGCTTTATAATAATAATAATATAAATTTTATGTATATATTAACTCTAGCCAAAATACTTAATAATTTACACTACCCACTTGCAAAAATTGAGTCTGTAGTTTTTCAAATAACTCGTGGTTTAAATCTCATATAAATAGGCATGAAAAAGCTAACTCGAATTTATCTTGTGAGTCAGCTTGGCTCAAATCGTTAAAAAATCTAGTCGCGCTCGGTTTGGCTAGGCTCGTTTATAAACCAAGCCAAACTAAGCCAGAGACAAATTTTCACCAGTGGAGGTTTATTGGGGCCGCGAGGGGGGGGGAGAGCGTCATTTTATGCGATAGTGTATTTTTGGTTCGATGTTGTAAATATATATATCTATATCGAGTTGCCCCCCCCCCCCCCACAAAATATTTAATTTCGCCCCCGCCTCCCTATAAGAGTGTTCAAGCTCATCTACCGCTAACTTGGCTTGGCTCTATTCGTAAACAACCCTAGCCAATGAGTAACTTGTAGGCCGAGCTAAAATGAGTGTCTGGAATTGTGTCAAAGATTGTGGATACTCATGTATGCGATAGTGTCAAATACTGTCGGGGGGGGGGGGGGGGGGGGGGGGGGGGGAGGGTGTCGTTTTATGCGATAGTGTATTTTTGGTTCGATGTTGTAAATTTTTATATCTATATCGAGTTGCCCCCCCCCCCTCACAAAATATTAATTTCGCCCCCGCCTCCCTTATGAGAGTGTTCAAGCTCCGCTACCGCTAACTTGGCTTGACTCTACTCGTAACAACCCTAACCAATGAGTAACTTGTAGGCCGAGCTGAAATGACTATCTGGAATTGTGTCAAAGACTGTGGATACTCGTGTATGCTTAGCCTTTAACTCTTTCAAATGCAAGCTTAGCCATGTAGTTTAAAGATTTTCGAAAAAAGAAAACTTATTATTTTAAAAACTACTTTTATTTATATTTTTTTGAAACTTATTTTTCACTTTCAAAAAAAAATTTGAAACATAAGTTGCGTGAACATTGTAGCTTTTATTAGTGGTGGAAAACGGGATGAGTTAAAGGAGCTCTTGAAACGTTTTTTTCCGATCGTATGAAATGTGGTTTATGTTTACCTACACATATCGATTATTCGGATTTAATATCTTTAATTTTCTAATGTTGCATGCTTAAAAACATTACAAGAGTATCAAGTAAAATGTCCAGGTTTATGCATCCAATCGATTTATATAATGACCTTGATGTTTTTTTTTTAATACCAACAGCTGAAAAAGACCGTTTGAAAATTTTAAACTGTATATTCTTCAAGACAGGGATGGACCTAGATTGTTTGGAGGGATAGGCTCCGCTACCTCTAAACTTTTTACGCGTAGTGTTAAAAAAATTACGTTATTATGTTTAAATTTTTTTAGGGTTTTACGTTACCCTGAGAAAATATTACGTTACCCTTGAAAAAAATTTAAGTTATCCCTAAAAATATTTTCAACTTCAAACTTTATAGAAACTTTTAAATTTTATGAAAATAGTCTAATATTTTATAAAAAATATTAACTTTTATTTAACCCAATTACCCAATTAACATTAAAAGACCAATTCATGTTAAAACCCAATTAATTTTAAAAAGCCCAATTTATTATTAAACCAAACTAATTTTAAAAAGCCCAAATAAATAAGAAACTAAAAGCCCATTTAACACAAAAAAAACACTAATCGGCCGGTGTTGCTTGCTTGCTGCCTTGCTGGGTGTTGCGATATCCGATTGTTGCTGCTGCGATTTTTGATTGTTGTTGTTGTTGCTTCTTGTTTGTGGTTGTTGCTGCGATTTTGTTGCTGCTGTTGTTTGTTTGTGGCTGCTGCTTGCTGCGATCTGTTGTTTGAATTCTTTACTTTCTAGGTTTAATTGTTATTTGATTAAATATTTATGTTTTATTTACAATTAAAGATTTGTATCGTTATTTGATTTACCTGGAAGATTTATAGATTAGAAGATTGAGATTGAAACTAGAGATTTGATATTAAAATGTTTTGAATTTGAATTGTGTTATTTCTAGAGTAGAAGATTGATTATTGTGTTATTTCTTATAAATTAGAGATTGGAAGATGAAAAAACAAGTTCTTATAGGCAATTTTTTTAAAAGAAAATTTCAAGAGGAAGATATTGGTTCTAATAATGATGATAATATTGGACAACAACTCCTTTGAGTTCAATTCCCTCGGTTTCAATTCCTTCGGGTTCAATTCCTTCGATCTAAATGATGATAATATTGCAAAATTCTATACTTTCTAGTTTCTACAATTAAACTTTAATATTAATTAATTATTATTTTTCAATTGTTTATTTTTTAAAACATGTTAGGGGTCAAGGTTACGATGGTGCAAACAATATGCGAGAAGAGTTTAATGGCTTAAAAACAATGATTTTGAAAGATAATCCATCGGCATATTATATATATTGCTTTACTCATCAACTACAACTAGTGATTGTGATGGTTGCAAAAAAACATGAATGTGTTAAAGAGTTTTATGATTATCTTAACATGGTTGTTAATACGGTTTCTGCTTCTTGCAGACGGAAAGATATGTTACGGGAGGCAAAAAGAAAAAGATATGCCAGGTGAAATTAAAACTGGAAAATGATTAAATCAAGAGAGTTTCATAGTACGAGTCGGAGATACAAGATGGGGTTCTCATCATGCAACAATCATAAGTGTGCTTAAATTATTTCCGGAAGTTAGTGACGTGCTTCGTTATGTTAAGAAAGAAGGAGATAACACTCAACAATGAACTAGTGCAAAAGGTATTCTATCGTATTTTAAAAAACTTCGGTTAGTTATTTATGCACACTTGATGGAACATGTTTTGAATCATACGAATATTTTATCTAAACATCTTCAAAAAAAAGTCAAGACTTATTAGAAGCGAGTAAGTTGATAAATGGAACAAAACAAGCGTTGAATGATTTAAGGCAAAAGGGGTTTGATGCTATGTTGAAAAAAGTTAATTGTTTTTATGAAAAAAAATCATATTAAGGTGTTGGATATGATAAAAAGTTATGGTAACCCAAGAAATTGAAAGAATGACATTACTAATCGACATCATTTTGAGGTTGAGATTTTAATACGGTTTTCAATATGCAAATTCAAGAATTGAGAAATCGGTTTAATGAGGCATCAACTACATTGGTAGAAAAATATGTTAGGTTTAAATCCTTGTAATGGATTTTCAAAGTTTGACATATCTAAGATAGTGGTTTTTTTTAGATGTATCCGGTTGATTATAATATGAATGAAAGAGGATGTATTTTGGGTGAGCTTAAAGTGTTTTATCACTTGATAAAACAAGATGATAGATTTACAAACTTGAATGAAATTTGTCATCTTGCTCGGCTAATGGTGGAAACCAGAAAAAATCTATCTTTTTCTTTGTTTTATTGGATATTGAAGCTAGCATTGATTTTACCTGTTGCAATCACAATGGTTGAAAGATGTTTTTCTAAACTAAAGTTTATCAAGATGGATTTATAGAATCGAATGGTAGAGGAATAGTTGAACAATGCTCTATATATGCGGTTGAAAGGGAAACATTTGACGAAGTGACAAATGAGGATGTAATGTTTTGTTTTCAAGCTACGAAAAACCTAAGATGAGAGTTCTGAGATCAATTAGGTATTTCTTTAACTTTTTTTATTATCATGTTTTTTATTTATTATATTAATGTACGGTAAAAAAATTAAATTATATTACCCCTGAAATATATTTTTAGATCCGCCAATGCTTCAAGACATTCAGGTTGATTCATTGAGTTAATAAGGTTTTTATGATGGTTTTACGGGCAACATACATGTTTCTAGTCGTGCCATAGCCAGATATTCTCTTTTTCCACATCTATAAACAAGAAGTAACATATGTTTTTTTAGAGTAAAATATTATTTACGTCTATTGAATTTGTCATTTTAATTCAATTTTTTTTGTTATTTCAGTCCCTTTAGTTTATCAAATGTTACAATTTTCATCCACACTACTAACTCCGTTAAATATGAGGATAGGTATTTAGTCTTTTCTAACATTCTAATTATCCAATTAAAAAATTGATCAATCAATATTCAATTTAAACTACATAACATATGACGCGACTAGTGTGACCGGGCGCTTTGATTTAAAACTTTCGATAAAATCTAACTAATGTTGTTCGATTGAGGTCTGCTTTGAAATATCAATTAATTTTCACATTTTGTCAAACGTGTACTTTTATTCAATTGAGGTCTGTTGTGAGAGTGAGGTCTACTGTTGTTACATTTTGTTTGATTGAATTCTCCTATTGTCGCGTTTGTTCGAACGCAACAACAATAGACCTTAAATAAACAAAATGTGACAACAATAGATCTCAATCGAACAACAGTGCACATTTGAACAAAACGTGAAGATCAATTGAAATCCCACAGCAGACCTCAATCGAACAACATGAGTTAGTGTTAATCAAAACTTTTAAGTTGAAGCGCCAGGTCTCACTAGTCGCTTCATATTTTTTTTAGTTTTAATTAAATATTAATTGATTTATATGTGTTAATTGAATAACTAAGGTGTTGAAAAAGACTAAATACTCTTATATTTAATGGAGATTTTAACAAAGTTAATAGAGTGAATGAAAATTACAACATTTGGTAAACTATAGTGATTGAAATGACATAAAAAAGGTTTTGGATTGAAATGATAAATTCAACAAAACGTTAGAGATGAAAATGATATTTTAGTTTTTGTTTTATTTAAATATTCTAGCAGAATAATATTCAGGAATCAATTTCTAAGCCAACGATTTACAAACCTTCATATTAATATACATGTTACGACAGTAATATGTATTTGATTCTAGAGTTGGTTTAGAAAGAAATACCACAACTAATTCCTAGTGTTTCTCTCACGAAAACTATAAGTGCTTGTAAAAAGTCAAAACTCTTGGAAATAATTTTAAAAATAAAGAAACTTTAAAGTTGAAACTAGGAAAATTATATATGGCTGAAAAGTTTGAATACAACGTTGTATGTCTAAAAAGAACGGTTTTGAAGGATCAAAGCTGTCAATTCTAAATGACGTATCAAGGCTTATAATTATGGTGAATCGAGTATGTTTCACGTTAGATACGTGTCCTCATATCTGTCAAGCAAACCAAAAGATTACATGTCAGTAGAGGCACCTAAAGATAGTGGACCACTTTCATCTTCCCGTTACAGCTAATAATATAATCTTGATATGTTTATAATTGAAGGTTTAATTTGAACTAAGTAATAGACGTCAAAGAGTAACATCAAAAGTTTGATTTAAATAATTAGGAATTTAGTTATTTAGAATAGATCATTATTAGTTTATCTAGTTGATTTTTTAAATAATATTTCAGTTAGATTATGATTAGTTTATGTCTACAAGTAAATATAGGGTTATGTATTGAGCTTTATAAGTCGAGTTCAATAGAAAAGAAAAGAACTAGTTGAGTTATGTTACTCCAAATATGTGTGTTATATATTTTCGGATTGATCCAATTGGTTATTCCAACATATATGTGCGTGTTTATATATTATTTATATATTAAAATTTCCACTAGAAATGAGCATTTGTCCATTTGATAAATCTACAATTTCACAATTTGGAGTTAATCTGTAGTGATTTTGACCAAAATGAAGTGTTTTTATTATTTGGATTTTAGAGAGTAGATTAACTCATATATTGTCATTTGATGTTTGGACTTTGGAAAACATCTTTAATTTATTTATCTGTATAGCAAATCTATGATGTTATCTGATCGAGTATTGACATTTTGTATTTTGTTGGTTTGTTTATTTACATTTCATTTTCAAATAACTTTCATCCAAAATCTTCAAACCGTGAAATCAAACTGGAACCAAATAGTGTTAGTAATGGTTCAATCATTTGGTTCCGTATTAAGTTCAGTTTTTAATTTTAGCGGTTTGGTTTTGGTTTTCAATTATCAAGTACCATTACCAATGGTTTAGCTTTTGACTTGACCTTAAAACCGTTCAAACCAGACCACGAACACCCGTAATCGGCCATGGTGTGGGACAAACGCATGCGGCTTTTTCAGAACTCTCTATCTTTTTTTTCTTAGTCCATATATTGTTTCTCTATTCTCGCATGTATTTGGTTGCCCTATTACTTCGGTTTCAAAGTTTTAAGTTAACACGTTATTTTGTGTAATTTTATAAATAAGAAATTCTCAATCCGTTATTGTTATTGTTAATTACTAATAAATTAATAATCACAGGATTGAAGAACTCAAAAGACGCATAGTGATACTGGAGAACACATCAACCATTTGTCTGAGATATAGCGAGTCGTATCGATGTAAATTGTAAAAGTGTAAAATATCAATTTGAGTATCATCACCAGTGGGTAATTTCAGGTATAATACAGGCTTTTTTATTTAAAAATTGATTTGAACGTTAGTAACGTAAGGAATATCAGTATCAACATCATGATTATGCCTTAGCCGTCGTCCATTTGCATATACTACCTAAAGATAAGACAATTGTACTAATCTTATTTTAGATTTACAAACACACACCCATATAATACTACTCTAAAATCTATATAATTACTCATGAGACTTGAATCTTTTAAGGATAGACATAACTGTGTACATACTCAAATACCCAAATCATATTTGTATACCTTGTATGTTAATGCGTCTTATCGATTGAAATCTCAAGTCAGTATTCGCATAAATTTAAGCATTGCTCAACCCTTGCATCGCGCAACATAAGTCGCTTAGCGTGTTTCTCTTTTGTTTGTTGTGTTTGTTGAGCCCAAAGAGTTGTCAAAATAGGGTCGTTAGAACCTAAGATAGATCGTCTGAACCTAAGATGAGCAGCTCGGATGAAACTACATGTCAAAATAAGGTCATTAGAAAGGACCTCTTTACGTTTGTCCGGACTTTTGTAAAATGAAACTACATGTCAAAATAAGGTCATTAGAAAGGACCTCTTTACGTTTGTCCGGACTTTTGTAAATTCATCCGAACGAACTTATGACCATCTGAACGAACCCTTGTAAGTTGATCCGAACCTTCGTAACGACTTTATTTAGAGACGTGGCTTCATCTGAACCAATCATTATGGGTTCGAGCGAAACTGTTTTGCGGTCAGAATATCCGTATTGGGGCGGGGACGATTTGTAAATGAAATGGTTAAAAGGACATTTTAAAGAAAAAGTTTGTCAAGAACACAATTTTAGAATTTTCCCTATAATATATAAATAAATGAGAGCATCACTTCTTATAATTCTATAAGCTCTAATTTATTTATTTTTTCACATAACAAATAAGGTTGTTTTCCTCCTGCCTATCTTTTCATTTCTAAATCTTCATTTTTCTCTCTCCTTTTTTCTTTCTTCGTCTAATAAATAAATATGTTTAACGTTTCTCTTTTTTAACATCTAAATCTCTATACTAACTATTAATTTACTCAACCCTTCAATACACAAGTTATTAACATCATATATGTATATAAATTTAGAAAAAAAACAAAGATAAAAAAGAATCTAAGGGTGTCACCATCAAATATAGACCAAATCAAGAAACTATTCGGCTATACCCGAACCTCATTGATTTGTCCACACCCAATGTTTTATTGCCATTTGTTTCATAGTTTACATCGAGATTTAGTCTCTGCTTAATTCTCCCCGTCCCATAATAATATATCTTGCCACCTTAATCTTGTCTTATAAACCACCCCTCTCCCACCACCACCACCACCACCACCTCCGCCAATGGACGACTACCCGCTCCTCACCAAGCTCGAATCAGCGTGCTCCGATCTCAAAACCGCCTTAAAATCATCCGAAAATCTGCAAACAGACCTCCAAAAACAAGCTGAGAACTTTAACACTCTGCAAGAAAGTCTAACTGTGGCCTCAAGAAGATTAGCCCCTCTACAGTCCCTCTCGATCGCGTCTAAAGCACTTGAAACACGTATCAACCGAGCGGTTTCACCTGCGCTTGTTCTCATTGACGGGTTTAAGATATCTGAGTCCTTGCAAAGGAAACTTGTTGACATTTCAAATAAACTTGCAGCTCAGAAGTCGAAAGATAAGAGGCTTAGATTGCTGATCAAATACGTCGATTGTGTTGATAAACTGAATATCGCGATAAACTTGATTAGCCAAGAGGGCGGGCCGGCGATCCAGAGGCTGCAAGAGGTGGTGGAGTTTTTGAGTAGGACTAAGGCTACGGACCAGTTTAGGACACATCGGTTAAGAGAGACGTTGGTGACTCTAAAGGCGTTGTATGAAACCGAGGTTGATTCTATGAAGTTTGATGGGTTGCTTGATGAGGCTTTGTTGAACTTGCAAGATGAGTTTGAAGGGATTCTGCTGCAGTTGAGGCATCATAATATTGGAGTGCAGGTGGAAGACCGCGGTGATGATGGTGCAGAGGAGGCGGGTCAGGCGGAGCTGGGGACTGAGATGGAGGTTGAAGTTCTTAGACGGATATCGGAGACGCTTGCTTCTAACGATTGTTTGGATATATGCATCGATATCTTTGTCAAGGTATTTCTTTACATGTTTGATTTCAATGAACAACTGGAGATCAGATATGACAATTTCGACCCATTTACTTATAAATAAGAAATAACTGACAGGTGAGGTATAAGAGAGCAGCAAAAGCGCTAATGAAGCTGAACCCAGATTACCTAAGAACATATAAACCCGAAGAGATCGATGAGATGGAATGGGAAAGCTTAGAGACTTCCATAACCCTATGGACCCAACACTTCGAGCTAGCGGTTCGAACTGTTTTCGTTTCAGAAAAGAACCTATGCAACCAAGTCCTAGGAAACATCATGGACGGAGTGATCTGGCAAGAATGCTTCGTCAAGATCGCTGACAAGATCATGGCGGTGTTCTTCGGTTCGGGGAAGGGGTAGCAAGAAGTAACAAAGAGCCACAGAAGCTCTTCAAGCTCTTGGACATGTTTAACTCTTTAGAAAATCTCAAAACCGAGTTTTATGATATTTTTGAAGGCGAACCAGGGGCCGATATCTGTTCTCGGTTTAGAGAGTTAGAAAAGCTTCTAGTTCATGCTTCAACTAAAGTGTATTGGGAATTCGGGCTGCAGATTGAAGGTGACCAAGATGGCTTACCACCTCCACAGGATGGCTCGGTACCAAAGCTAGTCCGGTATGCCATCAACTACCTAAAGTACTTGACCACCGATAACTACACCGAGCCCATGGCTCATGTGCTTAGAACAGAACAGATATGGAAAGCCGGGGTTCTTTCTGCACCCGAGTCAGATGAGAACTTGTTAAAAGAAGCGGTTTCAAATGTAATGGAAGCTTTACGTAGAAACATAGAGTCGAAAAGGTCGGGTTACAAGGACAAAGTGCTTTACCATGTGTTTACTATGAACACTTATTGGTATATTTACATGAGGACTAGGAATGCCGAGCTGGCGAAACTGTTGGGTGAGAATTACATGAGGAAGAACTACAAAGTTGTGGCTGAAGAAGCAGCTTACTTGTACGAGAAGCAAGCGTGGGGCGGGTTGGTGAGATTACTTGACAAACAAGACACTTCTGAAGGGGATGATGCAAACGCTAAGATTGAGGCATTTCTGAAGGGGTTTGAAGAGATTGCTGAGAGGCATACAAGTAGATACAGCATCCCAGAAGCTGATTTAAGGGAACAGATCAAAGAGGCAACAGTTAAGCTTATTGTGCCTGTGTATAAGGAGTTTTTAGATGCATTTTCTAGTGTTCTTGATGTTAAAATGTACTCGTCTCCTGAATCAATTGAACGGTTACTAGGTGAGATTTTCTCTGGGAATGATCGGAAATCGTCGATAGGTTCAAGGAGGCATGAGATTAAGGATCGGTTTGAAGGGAGAACCTCGGTATCAAGTGACATAGAACAGATGCCAGGACGGGGTTCGGGTGATCGGTTCCGGAGGAACCGATCAAATGCCAGTGATGCTTAAAAAGTTGTAATGGCTAAAGAGACATACAAATGTCACAAATTATGTTGATGTATGGTTTATGGTTTCTTAACATTTCTCATTGTATGAATGGTACTAATGGTGTTTTGATTTTCTAGTTACATAGGATGCTGGGTGGGCTCATTACATTACTGATCTTAATTAAGCGTAAAAACTGTATAAACACTTGTATACGACATGAAAGATAATAATGTAGAGGATAAAAAAAACATCTTCCATAACCATCTAATGTGTCAAATTTAAAGCAATATATACTTGTGATAAAAAATTCATACTAGCTGTAACACAATTAGTTGTATAAAAAGCTTGAGCTTATCTATCCCTCTTTTTGCCAACATTTTCATTGTTAATAATATTATTCAAATAATTAAGTTTAATACATGATAAACTCCTTAAAAAATGGTTGATAAATAAATTATCAGAAATATTATAGTACTTAGAAAATAGGTTGTCATATTTTAAACTTTAACTAATAAGCTGCTTTTAAGAATATATGAGTGTGTTTTCCTATTTTTAAAAGTCAATCACATAGATGGTTACTCGTGTGATAAACGAAATTTCACTTTTACGCTCTACTTTTCAGAAATTACTCTTTTGGATCCCAACTGTTTCCTCACTCATTATCCTTTGACATCTAGGACCAAAGTGAAATTTCATCTCACCAACACATAATAAAAAAAAAGATGATCTAGTTTTCACTTTCAATAAGATGAATGTAGGAATCATGTTGACCAGGTCAACAACAGAGTAACCCGTAATCCAGACTAAAGATGAAAACATGTACTTTACTTGACACTGAATCAACACAGTGATGATGCATCAAGATGATCGGCTGCTGTCCTTTGGTGGTGTATTTGCAAACTTCCATGAGACGCGTAGAAGAGCTTCGTTAATTTTAGAACCAGCAACTTCATCCAAAGGCACTGCATTGCTAATCTCTTCTACTTCTTCTTTTGTAAGTTTCACTTTAACTGAACCAATATTCTCTTCGAGATTCTTAATCTTAGTGGTACCTGTTATGTTAAATGATTGGCATTGATATGTGAGAAATTAAAGATGACTCTTTAAGTAGAATCCGATATCATAATCTTAGATGGATAATATAGGTTGGGTAACGGGTCAAAATGTGTAACGATTGAAAAGGGTCCTTTTTAGTACAAGTTGAAATGGGTTTCATCTGCAAATACTTTTTGTCCATTTACTTTTTATAAATAATTATGTGTTAAATATGATTACAAAAACCAATTTTTTGATATAATAATCTAAATATTTGAATAAAACATTTTAGGAGGTTATATGCATTAGCAATAGATTCGGACAACTTTCAACCAATTTTTAACCTGTTCAACATCTTTTATCAGCTCACCCTTGAGTATTTCTTTTATTTGACCCATTCATGATAGAAGACAACCCGAATCGACCAATTTACAAGTAAATGAGTTGAAATTGTCACATCTACATATTTATTTACTTTTTATCAATGCTTGAGCCTTTTCCCAAGTCAAACTTACCAGGGATTGGTACTACATCATTTCCTTGATGAAGAACCCATGCAAGCGCAAGCTGAGCAGTGGAACATCCATGCTTTTCTGCCATTGCTTCTACACGATCATAAAGAATCTTGTTTTTAGTTAGGTTTTCTCCCGTAAACTAGCATTCCATCCCTGAGATAAAGATCGTTGTAAATATTCTTTCATATTTTGCATTCCAACAATTTTTAACCAAAACCGAGGAGAGTAGTTGATTAAGTACCAAAATACTATTTTCAGGAAGGCTTTCTTTTATTGCTTTTCCACCGAAAAATCCCCGGCCCATAGGACAATATGGGACTATGCCTATTCCGAGTTCCCTTAAAACAATAATAAAATTTTAAGCGAATCCATAACAACATAGAAAATAACCATGTGATATAACAGGGCCATTTGAATGTGCTTCTGTTGTTTGAAGTTATTATAATAATTAGATGTTTAGTGTTTGACAAAAAGTGAATATTTAACAAATAATTTGATAAAATTTACGGAAACAATATACTAGTGACTAGTAATGAATTTCATAAACTTGCATAAAATAAGGGTAAATAATAAATTTAATTACCCTTGCATTTAGAAATGTTGACTTTTCAAGGATGTGACTCATATGTATACTTTATTAAAATTTTATTCACTAACATGCCAATTGTCAAACGACCTGATATCTGTGTTAAAAAAAAATTCAAATATCAAGTCAATTGACATATACAGCTACGAAAAATGCAAGCTCATCCGAGCACTATTTTCTATGCTATGTTTTATTACAATTATTATTTGATTCTGATTATTCACTGTCACATACTCACTTTCAATAAACACATTCATATAATGAAATAAATCACCTAATTGAATCTTTATCTCTAATTGTTTTAACAGGTAAAAAATACACCTGCAAAGTGGAATCAGTTCATCCTCAATCTCCCGCGTCCAAAGAGAATATTCCATCTGTAAAGCAGAGATGGGATGAACTTCATGTGCTCTCCTAATTGTGTCTGCATTAGCTTCAGATAGCCCAATGTACTTTATTTTACCTTCTTCCACCATCTTTTTGAGCTCCTCCATCTGTTATTTAATGAGAAAATCTAATGTTCACATATGTGAAACAAAGTTTGGTGTAATACCCTTGTTAAAAGAAATCTGATTGAACATCAGTAAGAAATACTGATAACTTGAGGTGGCAAGATGGTATGGGTGGATGTGTTATGAGTCGAATCAGATCAGGTTGGTCGTTGAATAGATAATGAGTGCATGCACTATGATTATAAAGTTTTACTACTGCAATGACAAGCAAAATCTTTGACTAAAACAATTAGGAGGTTTTATGCAGTGAAATAGACTTTGGCTGCTTTTTAAGTCTTAACCCGTTAGATCAGTTCCCCTTTTAGTTAGTGCTTGTTTACAACTTCACCATTTGAGATAAGTCATAACTTAAACCAACCAATCAAAATTCACAACTCACAAGTAGTGGGTCAAAAGTGTGAACTATACTAATAAACATTTCATGAACTTAACTATTCAAACATATCTAATGAAACAAAACAGAAATGAGAACTTACAGTGTCCTCTATAGGAACAGTTGTGTCAATTCGATGTATGTAATAGAGATCAATGTAATCCACACCTAACCGCTTTAGGCTACCCTCACAACAGGAGCGAGCATATTCAGGGGTACCTTTGACTGTAACCTTGGTGGGCTCGATCTTGAAAATACCAAACTTTGTGGCTAATGGATCTTATCTCGAGGTAATTCCTTTAGAAACTGCATGATATGCTTAAAAAGGTCAAAAAAAACATGGACAAAACATTACCACTCGATTTCTGATGAACAAGAGAAAACTTTACTATAACAAAAAGTCACATATAAGGGAAATATGAATTGACTAATTGAGTGACCATCTAAAGATGGTGTGATTGAATAAACTTAAATTTATATCATTGTTATGTTGAATACTTTTTCTTTTGAAAAACATTATCTCAGAAAATATTTTTAATTTATAGAATTTATAGATTTGATTTTTTTTGTCATTCAGAGTTTCCATCACGAACGTCTATCACTCTATCAACAATCTTTTTCTACTCAACACGTATTCCAAACATAGGGTTAAAATGGTAGTTTCTATCATTCAGACAGTCTAGTCATCATAGAAAAAACAACTATAGTTTTGAGTTGATGTATTGAAATGATCAGCAACCTCATTACATTATGGTGAGAATTTCACAAAGATTACTTATATTATTAATTATTCTGTTTTGCAAATGGAAATACTTGCTCAGACACATACCTTTCCAATGAGAATCTCGTTAGCATGGTCTACCCCATATACATCAGCAGTGTCAAAGAACGTAATCCCTTTATCATAAGCTTCCTTGAGCACTTTGATACCGTCTTCCACAGAGAGTGGACTATTATAGATGCCACTAAGGCCCATGCACCCATAACCTAATCTTGAGACCTGTTTATGGGAAGAAAAACAAGAAAAAACTTACAAACACTTTATGGTTCAGATCTGCTAGCATTTTTCGTTTTAGATGCTAGTTATGATAGTGAATGGAGAAGACAAGAAGGATTTCAGAACGAACAGTTTCAGCCATAATTCAAATAAGCACCCAAATTACCAAACCAAAGAACAATTTAAAAGGCTAAACGATAAACATAACTTAGCCATCATGAGTAGAGTTCTTCATTGTCTTGTACGGTTAGATTCATCATAACCAAACGAAAACTCAACATATTTTGAAATGAACAAAAATAAAGTTTTCAGGCGGAAAAATAATCACACTCGATTAAGAACTTTACTTAGGGACTATCAATTCACAGCAATAAGACGTACTCTTTAGCCATTATGCTCAAACATGCTTATACACAACTCACATTCAGCATCATAATCAGGAAGTTAATCTTTGTCAATCACTATGATTCCAAATAGATCTGATTACTAGTTGTTTTCCACACAGTACAAGTCACATGTAGTGTGCAAAATTAGCACGCACATAACAACAATATGTTATATGTATACTTAATCTTAGACGGAAATTGGTAAAGGAGCAATTAAACCCTACCGAAATGCGGATACCTAAGTATGAACTAAAATGTAACCACCAACGATCGAGAACGACAGAGAATAAAGTAGATCGAATGATCATCATAAAAGTGAGAAAAGTGAAAGATGAATGGAGAATCTGACCTCAAGCCCCTGATTACCAAGCTTCACTCTAGGCATCTCGACTGTTGAATTCTCTGTTGCCATTGTTGGACTACTGATCGTGTTTGGTAAATTCTTTCTCTCTGTGTTTCGTGCAGAAGGAAAGTAAGAAATTACAAACTCTATCTTCCTCTACATTTTGATTTTGCAAACTAGGTAGTACTATTTTGTGATTTTAGAGTGTTGTTGGTTTACAAATTAGTTGTAATATAATTGGAATTGGATTTGAAATCAAAAATACAATTGAGTTGGTCGATATATCTATCAGACTATTGTCTCCATCATTTTGCTCGTGGGCCGCCCGTCGCCGACGTGGACGGCGCCCGCCGGAAGGGCGGCGATGGGGAGAAAGGAGGAAGACGCCCGATCCGTGGGCAAGGGCGACAGAAAGGGAGGGATGGTGAGCTTCACCACCATAATAATATTTTTAAATAATTATAACTTAAATGTTTTTAATTAAAATATTTTTGAAAAATAAATTAAATAATAATTTAAGTATAATATTTTAATTAAAAATAGCTAATTAAATAAAAATATTTTAATTTTTTTAAATTTATGGTATTAAACTAATTAATTAGAATTTATATAACGGGTACTCTTTTTGTTCTATTCATAAAGGCTATTTTTTGCATCGTCGTTTTTAATTTTTTTGTATCGTCGTTTCTATCTATTAATTTTGTATCGTCGTTTTTATTTTTTTGTTTTACGTTGTTTTTATTTTATTTTTATTAAATATATTATAATAAATTAAATATCTTTATTTAAAATAAATTAATAAAGAAAATATGAGGTGAAAAAATAAATGTGTTTGTGGGAAGGATAGTGTTGGGGTAAAAAGTGTTTGTGAGAAGAATGGATAGAGGTGAGTGAAAATCTGATGTGACATGTTGATTAGGACTGTTTGTGGGAAAGATGAGTGGTAGCGTTATAAACAGTATTATAGAATTAGAAATTAAAAATACGATAATACATGACCCAATTATTACTAACATAATTTACCCGAATCATACCCACAAACATTTTCTTTTTCTTTTTATCTATCCTTGTACTTAATTAATAAATAAATCTACTAATTCCATGAATTTTTAGTTTTTATTTTTCTAATTTTCTTAGATAGTATAATTATATCAAAATTTAAAAAATAAAAAATAGTTTTATAATCAGGTATGTGATTGGAATTATCGATACCCATCTCAAGCTCATCCGGCCTATTACTACGGATATCCGAAATTTCGGATAGTGGATTTCACTATCCCAATCCCAATCTGAAATTTTGGATATCCGAAAATCGGATATCCGAAATTTCGGATTCAGATTCGGATATCCGAATTTCAAAAAAAGTTGTATTATTTGATAAATTTTATAAAAATATAATAATTTTATTGAAATTTATTTCATATTTCCAAAGTATTTATTAAAATATCAAAAATATCTGAATATCTAAAATATTTAATTAATATTTAATATTTTTTAAAACTTAATAAAAATATTTTGTATATTTCGGATATCCGAAATATCCGAAAATTCTTAAAATCACTATCTGAATCCGAAAATATCCGAATTTCAGATTTTTGGATATTTCGGATTCGGATATTTTTTAACACTCCTACCTATTACCATACTTTTCCACGCATCAATAATATATGTTTCAAAACAGGAGGATGCAAGAAGTTAAGTATTGTAATGAGTGCATGAACATATATGAAACTTATGGTTACATTGAAAATTACAAGTCATACACTTTATACATTTATTCATACTTTTCCTCTCTTTATTTAATAAACTAAAAATTCCCAATGTAATCATATTTTTACATTTGGTGTAATAATATTCTGATAGAGACCCATGTCCATTCCATTATAAGCTATAGGAGCATACATCCACATGTCATCAGAACTCAACAACTGCAAGAAATACGTGGAAGAAAACCATAGTTAGTTAATAAAAACCTAATAGAAAATCATATGATTGACGAACGATAATATAAGTATTTTTTTATGATTATCATTAATCTTAATTACCTGAATTTGAAGCTTCAAAAACTTCACATATTCGACTGCTTCTTCAAGCATTGTGCTAATGTCAACCTTTGTACCATTTGGTACAAGGTTCTGAAGGATTCTCAATCTTTCATTTATCCTCTCTCTTCTTTTCTGCAAATTAACATGTTCCTAAGCTCATTAATTGAGTTATTGATATGCAAAAGATATATTTAAACAAATTATGTAATTGTTACTTACCCTGGCGTAGAGGCTTTGAGGATCCGTCGCAGTGCCTCTACTAGCGCGCGTTTTTCCATTTGTGTTACGCGCGCCATTTAAGTCTTCAGATCCATCACAATCAGCATTGGAGCTAGAAGAACTAGAACTTTGTCCATTTCTTTCCTCATTATTGATGTTTGCATTTTCTGTGTCATTGATCATCTGCTCGTTCTTCTTTGATTGCACATTGGTGTTAGTTTTCTGAAGAGATCATACACAAAACAAGATTCTGTAAGATTTTGCTCAAAGGGGTTATTATTTTATGTCATGTAACATGTTCTTGAATCTTGAACATAAACAATAGATTCCACATTCTCACAATGACACATAAAATAACATACTTACATTCTCTCTTGAAACTCGAACTCTTTTCTTGTGGTTCTTATGATCAGTTTTCTGATTGTTGACTTCACCATCCATTGCATCCGGTGGATCGCGTGTTTCATGCTTCCTCTTGAGAGGGGTTTCCACACTTGAAACAAATGCCATTCTAACCTTCTCTGCTGCGACCTCTTGTGTCAAGTAGCGACTTCCATCAGAAAAAACTTGGGTCGTCGCTAGCAACGATGAGTTGTTGATCTCGTCCATCATATGAAAACTGATGGACTGATCACATACATCATTTGATAGTGGAAGAACAATATTAGGACAAAAGGAGAAACTATCGTCATATGTGTACGAAAGGGACATTGTGCCATTACTAGCATCGCTGCTACTAATGTTGTTCTCATTAGAGAAACAATGGTAGAAACTAGAGTTAACATCATCAGAAGCATTAACTAAATGCTCAAATGAGTCAACATTGCTAGATTCATCGCTAACAGATAAAAAGATGTTAGGAATTTCATAGTTTAAACCAAGATCACATTGAGTTGACATTAACCCTTGTTTAGCGAACTGATGAGAACCTTCATCGTCGCTTAACATCCTGCCTAAGCTATGCCATTCATCGGTAAAGATGTTTGCGTAAGACTCCATTTTTTCTTGTACTTGTAGTGATCAAATAAGGTTTTGGAATGGTTAGAAACTGAGGAAGAATGGAACATGTGGATGCCTTTTATAGGTTCAAGGATTGTTAGTTAGCATTGACTAGATTAAATAATTCCTAATCATAGGGTATATGGGTTTTTGAAATCAGTGGTCCAAAATGGAATTATGGGGCCAAGCAAGCTAACATAGGCAAAGTTTTATTTTTTTATATATTTTTAATCTACCTTTAAATTCATCTAATCTGTTTTTACAAGATTAATCTAATTAACTTAGCTCTTGATTTTCAAAAAGCGAACACCTATCACACAACGGGATATGACCAATTGTCCTTTGTCTAACTTCTAGCATATTTAAAATACAACTCAGAAAGTATGATTACATATGACACGATATTTATATTATTTTTTAATCAAAATTGTCTAATTAAATCCAGCTGAAAATGCCAACCATGCTTGTTGACTACATGCTTATTTTAAAACAAATTCTAAAAAGAAATATATCATTACATTCTGATGGATTAGCAATGATTATTCTATCACCGCTAATTAATCCGTTGCTCACCCTGTGTTATTTTTTTGTCTTGAATTATCGAAGGAATTTTCATTTAATAAGTTAGAAAGTAATGCTTGATTTCCTTTTTATTATATTTTAGAACAATAACTCATAAATCCATTAAATCTACTTCTAACTATACTTTATAATTAATTTACATGTATCAATCCTCGAACCATTGATCTTAATAGAAGTTTCGCTACTCTAATTCCAAACGACTTTACAACAATTAATCGAACCTTTTTATCTAAATTAATTTATTCAAGTAATGTTCCATATATAATTCCCTTTCCATTTTGTTAACATACAATGCTAAACTACATTTTATTAATTTCCTAAGAATAAGACTTGGATCAATTGTTCTTATACTTGTTTTACATTTTTCAACAAAATCAGCTGGTGAAGTTGTTTCGATTCTCTGGCTATCCAAGTAATCCTCTTTTCGAGTACACCAACTTTAACATATATCTAATCCTACACCTAGCTACTTATCATAGACGGAAAACAGATCCTTAATCCCGAGAGGAGTTTCATGTCTTAAACAAATGAATTCATCATTAGATTCAACCCACTTAACGATTGTTATAATTATCATAGATAATAGTTAATATAAAATAAACTATACTGCAAAATCAAACTACAATATTAATTGGCAAATAACATAATAAATTAGTTAAATTATTATACATATATAAACTAATCTGGTCTGTTCACAAAGAAATAATAATAACTAATGTGATGACATAAGAGCTAAAAAGCTTGAATAAGGAAATTTAAAAACGAACAATTGATTAGGTATGATTTTTCCCTGCAATACATAGGTTGGTGATGCATTAATAAAAGATATGATAAAAAATTTGTTTGAATATTAGGGCTGGCCTCATCGTGCGTTAAAGTCTGACATTCATCAAGAAAATGATTAAATATATTTCAGAAAGCCAAGTTTAGAAAACCGACATATGAGAGCACGAAGGTTTATTTTTTATTTTTGTCCCCTCGGATGCCCTAAAAATTAATCCATACGATCCCAGAAAGATATTTCATTTAAAAGAAAATAATATGCTTTCTTATAACGACTTTTATCTATATTTATTAATCATCTATATTTAACTATCACACCCACATAAATACATAATACAATATTTAAACCTTTAACATTTTAAATAGATAGATAAAAACTTTACGACAAGGAAAGGTCTAGCGAGATCTCAACAAAAGTAAGCTAGAACTTTGAAACTAAGCCAAAAATTAATGATTATTTATTCAAGGTAATTATCATTTTAGAGATGAAAAATCTTTATTTTTGCATTAATGTTGAACATTTCTTATAATTAGCCTTTTTAAAAATTTTGTATTTTGCCTCATATTGAGAGAACAAAAGAAGCTAAAACAATAAAGAAATGGACACTGTACATGTTGTTGCTAAGATCGGGATAGCAGCTAATAATTGTTTTACGCTTCCATAAGATTAAGATCATAAGATCAAGAGGATTAAATGAAATCAGGATGATCCTAGTAAAATACTCTTGTTTTTATTTATGTTATAATTAGTGTAAAATGTTGGTTGTGTTTAAGAATGTATATAATTGAGTCATCAACCATATATCATCGAAAGCTACAGTCCGTATGTGAAAAATTGACCATAATCACCAAGATTATCACCAACAACCATTGTTTAGGGAAGGATCATTAGTCGTGTTAAATATAAACTTTCAGATACTAATTTGACTCATGCTTTTCGATACATGTGGCTGGGAATGCATTTCCAACAAATGAATAGTGGTACTCCATGGTTGAACATAACGGTATGATTCTCATTAGGGTTCTAGAAATGATTCGTACCCAGCTTTTCCTATGTTTCCAATATGATTAGGTTACTAGGGGTCATACTCTGACTCGTTTTCGAATGTATTCACTTACAACAACGCATAGCGAAACTTCAACAGTATCAGAGCGTGGCAGTGGGTTTTGATGCCCATTGACATCTCAGCTCATGAGCTCACCATCCTCGCTTGTGAATAAGGACACCATTATTGACGACGCGTATCACCGGAAACCTAGCTTGCTAGAAGAAATAGATCTATCGCCCGTTACTTTCTTATTGCTGCAAGTTCGAATCAATAAAGAGGAAGGAGAGGGTGGTGAATTCTTTGTTGTTGGACCTGAAAGGATCATGCTTGTGATATCTAATGTGCTATGTAAGAAAATTTAAATATACAAACTAGATAATCTAAGAGTCGTAAAAATCACTTTCAAATCGAAATTATCTGGTGGTTCACCTCAATGTTTTAATCGGATACAACTCAGAATAAAAAAACATAGTATGTTTCTATGTGTGTGTTTCGAGAATCAACACATGAAACAGATGACCAAAATCATTATGAAATTGACATTGGCAAGGATGGATTGAAATGCCAAAGGCAGGTTTTAACTTCAAATATAACATTATTTACCTTAAAATTCACATGTGAATTTTGAGAAAATCAAGTTTTCATGCATTTTTTAAAAAGCTCGACCCTAGATGGGGTTTTTTCCTTTTGGAACCCGCTCCTAAGGGTGCTACCACAAACCCCCGCCAGGGGAGTGTTTTCCCCTTGGAACTCTTATTGCTTAAAGGCTTCGCCTCTAAGAAGGTTTTCAACATCAAAGATCATAACAAACTCAAACAAGTGTACACTTCACACCTCCTAACGCGATTGATGGATATTATGATCACATTGTTCATTGTTCAATCCAATTATACTAAAATATTTGACACGATATGCATGCTGATTTGTTTAGAATAACTATACAAGGCAAATAACTACAAATGAGCTTTTGACATCTAAATTATTAATTCATATGTAATATTTTGAGCAACTCCTATCACATGAAGATATGATAATCACCTACGAATTATCCAAGTCTATGGAGATACGAATGAAGACATGCTAGATACGAATGACTAAAGTGAAATGTGGATGCAAGCATCTAAGATGCGAGTAGCGAGTGAAAGTAACTGAGGTGTGGATGAGTAATAGCACATGCGTATGAATAAACACTCATTTGTATATGACATATTCAAGTAAGGCAAGTAAGATGCATATGTATAATAAGATGCCATTAAAAAAAGTTTAATCCAGATGAACAACTTTGTTTTGTAATTTTTACTTGTAATCTTATCTTATGTAATTGTTTAGTGTAAGAGTATTTTAGTCATTCTACTGATCATATGTTAATTCTATAAATAAAATGTTGCGAATTCAATGATGTAACTTTAGCAACTATAATTTTCTATATTTGTAAAGACAATATGATATATCAATATACAAGTGTTTTTTTAGTATTTTGATTTTGTTTTTCATGTTGTTTTGTGCTGATTATTGATCATTGTTATTCGACAACAATGATTCAGTATAGATCTTAATATATAACCGGTCACTTTTGTAATCGTCACCATGGATGGAAGACTTTGTCGGAGCTCCAACGACCCATCGTGGGTGTCATCAGGAAAAGCTAAAGGGGGATGGCTATTATGCACTCAGGTTTGATTTAACTTTTATCCCTTTCCACCTTTAACTCAGTTTTAGTTTCAAATAGTTCATTCATACCATAAACACTTAGAAAAATAAAGTTTTCATTGTTTGAACATAATATTATTTAATAATAATAATAATAATAATAATAATCATAATAATAATAATAATAACAATAATAATAATAATAATTCCTTAAATTTTATTATGTTAATCATTTTCATTTTGAAAAATCGAGGTGTACAATGTAGAGTATAGTTTGATTAGAAAATAAGACATTTCAAGTGACTTATGCTAGCTAATAAAAATAAATACATGAACTTTGTTGCTATATATAAGTCTGAATGTTTTCTGATATATAATATATTTATTGGTATAACTATAAAAATTTAATACATACATATATAATTTGAAAACTTTAATGCATACATATATAATTTGCTCTTAAGAAATCCAATAAATTATGTCACGAACAATAAATACAAAAGTACACTTTCTCAATCATTGAAGAGGCTTTTCCTGATCATCTTTAATTGGATTCTAACTTAATTCTAACGTATCTACATGCTTTGCATTTGACTTCTAACTTTACATAGCTTAGTTAATAATAAAAGAAAGTCATCTTATTCTCCATCCATATCTTCTTCCACAAATTGTAGGATTTTATCTCTTTTTAAATAATAATGTTCATATGTTAAATTTGTTGTGTATCTTGATGATGATACGTAAGAGTCGACTTAAATATTTTTTACAAAGAATTAGAACACTCATATATTCTGATAAGATATTCAATATAATCAACCACCGATTATAAATCCCTAATTAACATAAAACAATTTGGTTTGTAAAACAATGTCTTCATTGAGCTAGGTGGTTTTTACCATCATCATTAAATAAGATTTTTAATATTATTTTATTATTATAATTAGAGGTATTTAGAAGCGGGTGGAGCTTAGTGATCCCATTGACTTTTGAAATTTTAATGGAGCGTATATTATTGAAATTAGATGACTCTATAAAATAATCTTCCTAAAAAAAGTAAATTACTATTTTAGTTCATGTGTTTGGTTATTTTAACCATTTGAGTCTAAAAACAATTTTTTTAACAAATCAAGTCTTATTGTTGTATTCTATAACTCTTTCAGTCTAATACACTAACAGAGTTAGATTTTTCAGTTAGTTATAATAAAATGATTAAAATGTCTTTGTACTGAAATGATTATTTTTAATAATCTTAGAGATCAAAAATGTAATTTACTTTCACACAAACCATAAAAAAACAATAAAGGCTCGAACCAAAGACTTTTTTACGCATGATGGGGAAATATAGGATTGGGATTGAGAATTAAACGACATAATTAATATATAAATTTCAAATTAAAAGGCTAATAGAAAAGAAAAACCGTAAAGGCTCGAACTAAAGACTTTTTTAACGCATGAACAAGGTTAAACGCCACTAATGCATTATACATAAATTAATTATAATTATTTTCATGCAAATTAGTTTACAGGGTTAACATAAACAAAACTATGAAACCACCCAAAATTTTGAATACGGGCATATACGAGGGTGAATACGAATGTATATGGGCACATACGAGTTTGAATACTAGGCTCACATGAAGGAACATGCTCTCGAAGTTGGTAAGCAATCGCTTGTTGTTTGTCCAAGTGCTCGACTCATTAGGGCGCTTCCGTCCCTATCTTATGAGTCACGTATATAGATATGCACATTCTAAGTTAAATGTACACATTTCTAAAGTTTTTGTACATGTATACCTTCATCAACTTTCTTTAATCAGCTTCAATTCCTATATTGTTAATAAACATAAATAATGTTTAAGTGAGAATCTAGCTTAACGAGATATTAGATGTTATTAAATTTATCTCGTCAAGTGCAATGAACAAAACCTTAAAACCAAACACTTTAAAACAAACAAAATCTTGTAATGTAATTCCCATGATGTTACTTGAACTTGGTCATAATTCACTCCCATAAAATCTGCCGAGTCTCATGTCTTTGAGATTACGGGTCTAGCTGAGATTTGTTTCCAACCACTAAAAAAACAGACCACATATAATATATTAATACAATAATAATTGTATAAAACTTGCAAGTTTTTATTATTTTCCATCAAAGCTTTTGTTAGGTTGTAAAGTATTCTACTTCCTTAGGTTCACATCACCCATTGCACGATCTCCCTTTTAGATGACAATAAATCATTAAAACCAATATCTTACATGCATATATAGAGTGCGGTAGAACATACTCGATCTTTCTTCTCCAACATTTGATGACCATCTAATATGTTAAAAGAGTAATATATCATTTTTCAAATAGATGCATGTTTGTATACATATAAAGATACAATTAAAACCGCACCCTATATTAATTAGGGACATAGAAAATATATAAGAGGACCTTTTTTCTAAGAAGACAAGTGATGCCGGCACGAGGATGCAACATACATCCAAGAGAAAATGGGTAATCACATCCTTTAAAGAAGCTCAAAATGCTATAGTAATTCTTTTAAACACAAACCAAGACAAAATGCTATAATAATTAATAAAATGTGTTTTTTTAATATAACAATACATACTCATATTAAACACAAAAAATACTTGATACTATAGTAATTCTTTTAAGTAGTAATATTTGTATAAAATTACGATTGTTTAAGAAATAAAGGAAAATGATAAAAGTCAATGTTTGTTGCCTATTCATATTCTACCCCCTTAATGCATATATGATGGCGCCGTGATGCACAAAAATCATTTAAACCATTCATCTATTGGATTAATGGCTTTGATTTCTTTGTACTTTTTAAAATTTTTAAGTCTTTTTACTCTAATTAAGCATATTATTTATTTATGCAGGAGTTTGATAAAATTGAAAGTTAGTTTTACTCAAAAAAGATTTAACTCTTAATTTGGGAAACCAATAATTGAGATCTAAGCATCTAAAAAAAGTTCTTGGAGGGGCAATTTTAGAACACATGATTGCTGTCTTTTTACATATTCATTTGTTTTTTTAAATATCGATAATTTTTAGTGCGTCTTTTTCTAAACAATTGCACCATAGAAAAAGTAATTCTAATATTTTATTTGAATACACTATTACTATAAAAGATGCATTTTATATAGTTCTAAAATTGTGTTAGCATTTTAAGAAATTCAAAAACAAGTTTCTGTGACTATGTTGTTTTATCATATAGTGAAAAATGAAATTTGTGTTTATCTAGTAACTATAACTCTGTTGTTTTACTATTATAAGTGGTGATCGATTATAATTGTGTTGTTATATCATCAAAGTTTAAATCATGGTGTTTTTGAAAAAAAATAGTTATATCCATGTAATTGTTCTCAATTTTGTTAATCAACACACTTATACCCATATACACGTTTTGTTGTTTTTTTCATGTGTAAATGAACTTAAATACCAGCAATGTGAAAGGGCACGTACTCATTAGGGATTTTGAGGACAATGCATATATGTATAAATGAGTACGTGATACATGAAAATGCAAAGAAGAAATGAGTACGTGCCCTTTCACATTGCTGGTATTTGAGTTCATTTACACATGAAAAAAACAACTGGTGTATACATATACCTGAGTTTGCTAAAGTGCTTGAGAGAAATTTCAATTCATGCGTGAAGAGAAAAATCCAATTAGGGATTTTGAGGACAATGCATATATGTATAATGTAGATTCGAGTTATATCTTTATAGATTTCAAACATCTATTTTTTGTTTCATAAACATCTATTTTGTATTCCAACACATGTATAAAAATATTTTTGTAATCGACACACGTGTATACCATAAGATCTTTTAACATATGCATACCATGTGTTTCTAGTTACCAACACATGTGCATGTCACCGAAAAATGTGTTGCATGAAAATGCAAATGTTAAGGTTGAAAAAGATATGTTGAAGTTACTGATAACGGACATATATACATACGTATTACCAATAAAAACACATTATTTATACCTACATATATACTGGTACCTAAAAATTATATATAGTATATCCGTATGTATGTAGATTTGTTAAAACTATAAGAAAACACTCTTAAACATTATACCTACATATGTATATTCATAAGAACTTTAGAACACACTAGTATTGTAGGTGCATAAAAATTCTAATATAAAAACTATTTTCTGAACGGAATGTAAAATTTTAAATTGTATCTAAATTTATATTATACTATAAACTAAGTTTTAATAGTATCAAATGTCATCTTTGTAAACGTTATTACATTATTTGTCCCGCCAAAATAGCATTATTGTCAATTGAACCCTTACACTAAGTTCTCTCTCTTATTAAAAATGAAATTAATTAGTTACTACATCTTTCTCACATCTAGATTTTTTAAAATCAAGATGTATTTTTAAAAATAAATTTATTAAGAAAATTAAAAGTGACATTTATTTATTAAAATAGAAATACTTAAAAACATTTTTTTATAAAATATGAATTTGTCTAAAATACTGAACTTTTTGAAATAAGAGATTTTAAATTGCTATTGTTTAAAAAAATTACAGAAAAGGTGAAATTTCCTATGAACAATCTTATCAAAACAAAGGAAATAATTAAAACCAGAGTTTTTAATAAACAAAACTTTTATAACAAAATAAAAATTTTCATAATAGTTTCTAAAAACAAATGTTTAAAAAAATTATTTAGATAAGATAGTGAAAAAATAGTATAATTTTTTTTATGTCTTAGAACTATTACCTATAGAAGTTTTAATTATATCTTATATTAAAATATCATATTATAACTCAGTATTTGTATTAGTAACCATTGAATATTTTTCTTCAATCCGTTTAGTACATTGGTTTCTAGTATATCAATCAATCAATTATTTAACTATATATAATAAATGAATAACTAAGATGTGACGTTACATAATTGTAAGATTTCTCATACTGACTTTTTTTATTTTTTTTAATTATTAATGTTAATACTAGATACTAATAATATTATTTATACCCTTTTGCAAATTATTATATATTAGAAACATGATATATATCGAAAAAACACACTTTTTAAATTATAAAAATTTTATAAAATACAAATATTTTAATGCAATGAACTTTTTATAAAATATTTCATTTTCATAAAACAAAATATTTAGAAACCATATTATTTTTTTGTATAAAACATAAGTTTAAAAAATATATTATTTCTTATTTACTTAATGTAACTATTTATAAGTAATTTCAAATATATTTTATCTTCAAGTATAATTTAATGATATATAATATGTAAGGTGTTAATTTTTTTACTGTTAAAAATATTATGAATTGTGATAATATATGTGTTTTTTTTTTCATTTTTGTTAAAACAAATCTATGCATCACATGTGCAAGCGCGCACACAAATAATTTACTATCTTTTAAACTTAATAAATAACAATTATAAGGAACTCATGACTTAATTCTTAAGCACCTCCGTAATTTTTTTTGACTGAACAATCTAGCCCTTTGTTTTAGTCAGCTAAATTATTTCTTATAATTTAGTATTATTAAAAAAGTTATAATTGCTTAATATATTGATTAAAATCAACCTAACTAAATTTTTTTCTTAAATCAGTAATGAACGTAGGATTTGAATTATCATTATCTTTCAAAAAATATAATAAAACAGATCTAGATAAGATAGGATAGGGGTTGTGGTGTTGGTGGTGACAATCACCATCTATGTGAAATCACAGATCTAGATAAGATAGGGGTTGTGGTGTTGGTGGTGATAGGGGGCTGTGGTGGTGGTGATGGGGGTCGCGGTGGTGGTGATGGGGTTGTTGCAGTGGTGGTGATGGGGGTCGCCATGGTGGTGATGGGGGTCATGATGGTGGTGATGGGGGTCGCGGTGGTGGTGATGGGGGTTGCGATGGTAGTGATGGGGGTCACAGTGGTGCTGATGGGGGTGTGTGACATCCGGTAAATTTCCGTTACCAAGCTCCGTTAGTTCCGTTAAGTCTTGTATACACGTGTCGTGAGCACACACTAGTTGTCGTTTAATGTTGGTGACCTAATACTAATGAATAATGTTAATTTGTTGTGAATCTAAGTGATTATGTGAATATTGGGTTATGTTTATGTGTTTACACATTTATAAATGGTTAATTAAAGAATTTATCGCGTAACGCGGAAACGTGTCTATTTATTCGTATGTCTTGTGTTTTTATAAAGATAAGATATATAATGAATTTTATAAGTTTATATCTTTATGTTATGAAGTTAAAAACACTTTACAAAGAGTTTAAAGTCTAGTTTTTATAAAATACCAAAACACAAGGTTTAAAGGGTAAATATGTAATTAAATATTAATAAAACAAAAACCCCAAACCCTAATGCAACCTTCGGCCGCGATCAAGGTTCCTATCCCTCTCCATCTTCGAAAATCAACCTAGAACAAGCAAATTCGTGTGGTTTTGGTTCGATTACAAGACATATAACATTTAGGAAGCATCGATTTCAAGCAATTGCAAGTTTAAAGGTTAGATTTTTCATGTTTTGTGATGTTCTTCATTATGGCCGAACCCTAGATTCGAAATTGATCCTTATTGGGTCGAATTGGATGTTGTTTGATGATGTTAACATGTTAGTTAGATTGTATACATGTTAGTTAACGTCGATTATGCAAGAATTCTATGTTTTTAGTGGATTGATCATGAACTTTGGTTATGAAGCAAACCCTAATTCGAATTGTTGTGATTATGCATGATGGATGATTGTTTGATGAATGTTTGATGATTAATAGGTTGTATGAATGTTAGAATACATTGTTTATGCAAGAAAGTTGGGATTTTGATGCATTGTTCATAGGTTACTAAGAATAGTAACTTTATTTGGCATGTAGTAGTGATCTAGTGATGGATTGATGTTATGGATGAGTTCATGATGATGATTAGATGCTAGATGTTGTTATGAATGCTAGAAATCTTTAATTTGATGATGTTGATCATAGCTTGCCAAAAGTAGAAACTTTTGTTTATGAAGATTGTTAGATTGGGATGTTTAAGTGTTGTTGATCATGTCTAGATGTTTGTATGAGCTTGAATTGGTATATTATTGATGAATTCATGTATGCTTTGGATGTTTGATAGATTTTGGGATATTCTTTCCCAAAAGGGAAACTTTATTTGTGTAAACGTTGAAGTATGATGTTATGACCATGTCTGGGATGTTAGGAGCCTGCTATTATGTTCAAGGATAGATTCTAGTGTGATAGAACGTGTTAAATTAGTTGTATGGCATGCTTGGATAATCATGTGTGATATTTGGAATTGGTAATCATGTATGGTTTGGATGTTGTGTAGTAGTAGGACATCATGTTTGGGTCTGGTAATTGATTGTTGTGATGTTGTGAATGCAATGCATATGCTTAAAGAATTTGGTTATGATCATTATACACGCGTGCGGATCTGAGGCCCCTACTTAGTAGGATTGGCAGGGTTTAGGATGTGAAGTCGTGAGTGGCTTCACATGGCATGTGATGAATGGTTGAACCTTGTGTGACATGTTAGTTGTATTAAAACTAGTGGATATGTTAATGTTCTAGATTCGCATGACTTGTATAGTACTTGATTGTATGATGATCTAAGTGATACACCTGGTTGATATAGCATATGTATGATACTATTTGAATGTTAATCATTATGTTGTATGTGCTCATTGGCTTTATTTGAATTATAACTCATAATGTCACCAACGGGTCAAACGGGTCAACTAGGTCAAACGTGTCTATTTGTCTGGAAGCTTGAGTCTTTGATTTTGGTATGATTAGGGTTTCACATGTCTTTTATTTACACGTACTTATGTACTCACATGATCTAGGTAACCTGTGAAGGTTGGCTATCCTCTCGTTTCTCAAAATAAACCCTAAGTACCTTTGCATACATCAGGTGAGTTCATGCCCCACTCTTTACTTAATCTCTTTTGGGGGAGATAGCATACTGGTATTTATACGAACGCTTTTATTATTTAAGTTGTGTATAATATTAATATAGTGCTGTTTACCATGGGAAAAGTCCTCACACTTTTGAATTGTTAATATTTAATAGCGGGGACACTTGGGTAGTACTACTGGGTCTGACGAGCCCCACCTGTGTGACTCGAGGTCAACCGGGTGCAATTTGTCATATTGAACATTTTCACGACATGGTAAGTCGTGACAGGAGGCAACAACTATCACAGTCAGCTTCAATTGCAAAATCACTATGTATTATATTTACTGATAATAGACTAGCTATCTATTACCATACACTGCTTATATTTATCGCAACTGTTTACATGTTTATTGAACTCAAACTCTTGAACTCACCAACTTATGTGTTAACATTTTAGTATGCTTTTCTCAGGTCCTTAACTTGCTTGCCATAGGAGCACTGCACGGTTCACTGCATTTTAGGACACTATGCTTCAAGACAAGTTGACATTTTAACAATTATAATTTACTCTTTGGTTTGGCACTTGTTTTGCCATAAGTTATACTTTATTGACTTGGGTTGTTTTCAAAAACGCTTCCGCATTGTTTAAAGTTGGTATTTTGGTTAATTATGTTTAAATTATGACATTTAGAGTCGTTCTGAGTAACTATTGACTGTGATCCTGGTTTGTTCACACGCCTCGCGGTAAAACTCCGCAAGTGGATTTTGAGGGTGTGACAGGTGGCGATGGTGGTCGCGGTGGTGGTGATGGGGGGCGCGATAGTGGTGATGGGAGCTGCGATGGTGGTGATGGTTGTGATGGGGGTCACGATGGTGATGATGGAGGGTTGCTGTGGTGGTGATGGGGGTCGCGGTGGTGGTGACAAGGGTGGTTGTGGTGGTGATGGTGGTCGTTGTGGTGGTGATGGTGGTCACGACGGTGGTGATGGGAGTCACGACGGTGGTGATGGGTGGCTTTAATAAAAGGAAAAGAGTGTGAAGGGGACTATGTTGGTGGTGATGAGGCTGTGGAGGTAGTTATGGATGTGTTGGTAATGAAGAAGAAGATGTTGATGATGAGTCCCATAAGTTTTTTTAATTATTTAATTGAAGGGGTAGTTTAGCCATTTCAACAATAATTATAACAGAAAAACTAACTGTGTTAGTTATCTTGACTCAAACTGAAACAAAAATAACATGTCACACACTCAAATGAAGATAACATAAAACGACAAGGGCGGGCGACAATTTTAAAACTATAAGGATGCAAACGGTTAAAATGAGAAAATATAAGGGATGCAAACGATTAAAATGAGAAAGTATTAGAGATGCAAATGGTAATTTAGTCTAAAATCAAATATTAAAAGTATACCTACATATGGATGGATACATAAATTGTTTAAAACAAATAGGAGAGAACTTAGTTAATATTTTAGTTGAAGATATTGAGTTCTATGATGCCTATTACCTATATACTTTTTCCTAATAATGAAGTTAGTTATATTCAAATTCTGTCATTAGTTATATTTATCCGATATAAGAAGCTTAAATATTTGTTAATAGGCTTCGTGAACCACGCATGAATTAGTTTAAGAAAATGAACGTATTTTTTAACTTTATTGGGGAAAAAGGGAAAATAAAATTATTAAAAAGACTCAAAATGATTTTTATGGTCAAACATTTTCCTAAATGAATAAAGTTTAAATAACTAATTATGCAAGTGACACGCATGAGGGACAACCCAAAGTACAAAAAGACAAACTGTCTTATATCACCTACTTCTATTTCATCGAATATTTTATTCTTTGGACGGTTATTATAAACCAGCTCCATAAAAGTGTCCATTTAATAAATTTTTTTTATAAATAATTAGTAAATAATGATGATAAGGGTGTTTATAGTTACACAAATTTTGTAATTTAGTTATCCTTTCAATAATACGCAAAGAGATATAATAATCAGTAACTAAAGACGAAGACACTATAAATTTATAATCACGAATGCTTTTTATCTGAGGAGATAAAAGATATATACACTGACCAATTCTGTTTTTTTGGGGAAATGAAGTCTAACATTCAGTAAATTGATATGCAAGAAAGGAGGCTTTCTTAACACTAGAATCAATTACTTGGGTTGTCTCTGTCTTTTATTGTTCTAACCACCGTAACTCATTTACGCGTTAAACCCTTGGGTCCTAACCAATACTTTACTAACCGGCAAGGACGGGTATCACACTGCCAAAGCTAGGTGAGTGACCTCTCTCAACTGGGGTAAGCATGATTTGTTCTCTACGTATTTTGTACTTAACTAATGTATGATCATTAGTCTCAAACCTGCTTCCAATCTATTTTTTCGAGTGTTTATTAAATATTTGTCGAGTGATATATTTTTGTCAATCATATGATCCGCCATATGGTTGCTTATAAGTAGGCATCCATCCAAGAATGAGAAAAATAACAAGAGAAAATATCATAAAATAGTAATCAAATTTCACTAAAAATGTTCCGGTTATTTTACTCATGCATATTTTATAATTTTTTGTCAACATAGAAATGGAGGACAAGATGTTTGGGGGGTGGGGGGTTGGGGGTTAGATTATATTGATAAATTTTAATCCGGTTTTATGTATATCATAATGAGTAGTTTATGTAGTCACATGACTTTGATATGTAAGTATGTAACATTGTTGATAGTGTTAACAAGATTTACTTTGAATAATATTGATATGTTTTAATTTTGGTAACTCAGAATAACTTTAATATTGTTGATTTGTAAGTATGTAACATCGTTGATATTTAAGTTTGTGTTGCTCTTTTAAACTAGTTGTGTGAATTTTTTATTAAGTATAATGCTAGGCTAATTGGGGAAAATGGTTTAGATGCTATTTAGTTATGTTATTTTGTTAATATTGTTTTGTAAGTAGGTGTTAATTTAGGCGCTTTATTAATTGGTTGATAATTGTTTAGTAATTAGGTGTTAACTAGTATTAAAATCATCTCGTTGTGGGGAGCGTAAAACCGTACAAAATAACACCAATGTCACACCACTATTAATAACCATCAACACCAAAATTACGATGTGTTAATACAATGAAATAAGACCAAAGCGTAAAACATATAAAAATATAACTAAGTCGATTCAAGACTCATGCGTTGCGACAGACCTATTAAAGGTGGAAAATAGATATATAAATGATAAACCACGCACACACGTTATGCTATGTCAACTCACAGAATTTAAAACTAAATGTAAAATTGGTGAATCGCACATGCATGTTTTTGTTATGTTAACTTGCAAAACCTACAACGAACGTAAGATAAAAATTTATAAAATATGAAAAGTATAGGACCAGAGTTGAAAATATAAAATTTTATGAGTTTAAATTGCAAAAGATAAAAAAATTTTAGGTTTAAAGTAAAAATAATCAAATTTTGGAAGGTTACTTTGAAAAACATAAAAACATTTGGGTTAAAAAAAGAATTAAATAAAAAAACCCTATGCATAATGTACAACACCATTATGCATAGAAATATTGATAATTAGTATAATATAAATTTAAGTGAAACTTCTTTTATTATTTAGTGTTAATTTGAGCAAAACTTGCTTGATAATTTGGATTGTATTTTTGTGTTGTATATCTTATAACTTTTTAAAAAATAAGATCGCCGTGGATTGTGTTGGTATTTCTTACGATTGGTGTCATGGGACATGGGGGTAATAGCGTAGGGAATCCATCACTTCCTCCATTTAGTGAGTAGAATTCATGAGTTGGATGGTAAATACTATTATAAATTATTTATCTACTATGTTTATTTATTTATAATTAATATATATTTTAACTAATGCTTTTTTATTATAATTGCCGCTACCCTTCCCGTAAATAATAGGAAAGACGAAGAATAAAAAGCTATAGCATGAGTTGGCAAAATGGGGGCTTTGTATCTTTCTTTTGATAGAACCATCACACGTATATCCCCATTGGTGAATTTAATGATATTATTTTTTATGAGGTGGGGATATAAATGGAGACTAATTAGTAATTACCCTTCTAATGTACGTTTTTGGGATAATCTTTCTTATGCTAAGAAGAATGCTTCGAAAGAGCATATGGGGTAACTATTTATATGTTCTATGTTTGTTACTTGTTTTTACTTAACTAACTTCTCTTTGTTTAAATTAAATGTAGCGACGCTTTGATTTTAATGAGATTATGCGAGATCATTAATACACTCAATTGCAAGGTGGCATTTGTTTTATCTTTCTCAAATGATTCAAAGTCTATAAATGCTCGGCAAAACATCACTTTATATGTGTTGAATGATATGTTAATATAAAACAAGCAAGGGTTGACCCTCCAAATGGTATCAATAATAAAAATTGAGGAAAACAGTTAAAATTTTCATGAGTGACACATATGAAATGCATCAACATCAAACAAAGCAAATTACAACAACAAAAGTACACAAACCGTAAGGCGACCCGTTTCATATAGTAATTTTTGTTACAAGAATGTAATGTTTTAAATTTATAGGTGTGTGTAATATATATTTATATATACGTATTTATTTAATATATATATACTTTTTAACGTTATACAAAATAATAGTAGACTTAACTCGTTTCACGATGCTCATACCCATAAAGATAAGACCTTTGATAGCAAGCTAGCTGAACAACAATATGCAAGTATTTATATCAAGTATAGTTTTTGTAACATCCGCCAAATTTCAAATTATAAACCCGAAGTCATTTTGAAACGTTCATTAAATAGTAAAATTCATCATTAAAGTATGTTATTATTTCGATGATCAAACGCCACAATGTTCTATATAATCAGTATTATGAATTGGGCTAATAAGTTTTCATGTAGTTTATCGTTTAATTAATTTATAATAATGATTATAATTCATAAAATTTATTATTTTATAAAGTTCAAATGTTAATAATAATTAGAACATCTAATTAATTTACAAGATGTTGTTTAAGGGATTCATTTTTATAACTTGTATAAATGGTATAAAGTATTATAAAATAATCATAAGATTTGTTGTTAAATTGGTAAATGAGAGTTTTAATAAGTCAAGGGGGTGTTATGTCATTTTTAAAACTTGAGTTAAAAGTTTCTAACATAAATTAACAATCTCTAAACCACAAGGACCAAAGGTGTAACTTTCTCAACCCACCTTCCCTTCCACCGTCAACCCTTCTTGCCGCCGGCCACCACCTCCGGCGACCATCAAATTACTCAAAACGTTGGATTAAAATGCAATCAAACCGTTTCTTAACCTTCATAATAAATTTGCGAACTAATGTGTCATTTTAATGTGTATTAAGGGATTGTTAATTCGATTGAAACGAAACCGAAATACTCGATTCAAATCTTTGATCCGTTTGAACATAATTGACAGAATCAAAACCATATAATTGAAGGAAACCTTCCTTTGGATCTCTAGAACCTACGTGAACCACTAATTGCTTTCACCACACACAAAATCATTGAAGTTGATTAACCCCGTCACCGTGAACCTGCAACTCAACCGTGATCCATGCTCGAAGCTTTATTAAACCAAATTGGAAGAGGGCTTTTGCTTACTTTCGACCTTAGAATATATCTGCAAAGTTAATTTGAATAGAAAAAACGTTTACACCTCGAATCTGCATCCATGTAGTCGCGATGGTTCTTGCCATCGTCTTCATCAAACCCGAACTCAATCACGTAAGTTATGCATCTCAACATACTCGAAATTACATGGGGAATCAAAGCCCCATGTTTATTTCAGTAAATGATATCAAATCAAACCTCAATTTGATCAATGTTGATTCTAGGATTTATGTGAAATTGGGGAAAAATCAAAACTGATATTTTTAAACAATTAAAGGGGCACCTTATCAGATCTGGGCTTCTAGCCCAACAGGTTGTTATGTCCCCGTTGAATGCAAGAGGTCCCGGGTTCGAGCCGGGCCTCTGCCATTTTTGTTTTTAATTAGATTTTTTTGTATTATTTATATTTAGAAAATTAATATTATATCAATAAATTACAATAAAAATTATTTTGTTAATTAAATTATTACAGAAAATATCAAGTTAATTTTTAAAAATTTTAACACTTATAATTCTTAGATTTAATTAATATTTTTTAAGAATAAAAAGTTATAAAATTATATTACTAAGTCATTTATATTATAAATATATTATAGTTCAATGATTATTTAAATAATTATTTATGCAAATGATAATTTAGATGATTATTTAAATAATTATTTATGCAAATGATAATTTAGATGATTATTTAAATAAATAATTATTTAATGATTTATTTAACCATGTTAAATAAAAAAATAGTTAATAAATTTACTCGTCAATTTTTATTTACTTTATTCTTATGTTTTTAGGGTTTTGTATTATAAAACCTTGGTGTTAAATCATTTTAAAAGCCCAAAACTTTATAAAATCATTTTAAATACTTTTAACTTTATTTACATAAGTACTTAATTAATTCTTATTAACAAGCTTTAAATAATTAATTATTAAGTTAATTATCCCTTTTCACATATTATACTTAATTTCTATTAAATCACTAACCTCAATATTTAAATAATTTTTAATTATACTTGGTCTTAAATGATTTATATCATCTTTATTAAAACAAAACATACACGAGTCATTATTTCATTTAATTGTTTAAACCCCCAAATTTCCAATTGAAACCCTAGTTCACGTTTATTCATTAATCTTATTATTGAGCTTAATATTGGAATCAATACATTTAGGTAACTTGTAAAAGAAATCGTTGGAGCCTCGTTTAATTTCTTATCATGACCTTATTTATATCAAGTGAGTTTTCCTTGCCCCTTTTTATAGTTTTCATACTATTTTGGGGTGAAACATGATACTTATACATCTTACACTTATAAACGTTTGAGACTTGTAAAACACATGCAATTCATATTTTTGTCATGGTTATTTGTATGTTGTAAGTGATTATATGAGATACATAGTTTGTATACAATCATTAACTATTGCTAGCCTGGCGACGTCTTAGATCTTTGGGCCTGACAAGCCTATTTGGTGCTAAAGTCGATGTATTGCCGACTCCTGATGACGTATGCTTGTTCATCATGGGAACCAAATACACTTAGCCAATCTTATATACTTGTAATCAAGTCGAGGTTTGGTTGTAACGATATGTGTTCTATAACCTTACTAACTTATAACCTATGACATGAATTGCTACTTGTAACCTTGTTATATTATGTATGAAAACCTTGGAAACTCACCAACTATTTTTAGTTGACCTTTTATTTTTATCATGTTTCAGGTTTGATGCTTGAAGATCTTCTTGTGCCCATATAGGACTTGGACCTAGATAAATTGAAATACTTATGTTATTGGTTGTTTTTTGTTTGTTTTGTAATCACTTATTCGTCTTGTAATGTTTAGTGAATAATGGCATTTAATATTATTTCAACTTAATTAGTTCCATGTGCTATGAGTAATCGTCTCCCATTCGTCCGCCCCGATGATTCCGCCGTCGGTCGGGGTGTGACAGATTGGTATCAGAGCCATGGTTATAGGGAATTGGGTTATTAGAAATGGAATGACCTAGACTATAATTAAATACCCTTACACATGAGTCCTCTCATGTATTATATGCTTAGATATGATCTTATGTGCTTACATGTTTATACTTGATTATGTGATTATATGCCTTATGTGTTTATGCTTATACTTTAAATCTTATCAATGCACACACGGACCTTAAATCATATTCTAAGGCATTATATGCCTGAATCAAATGGTTTTTAAAAATGTGTTTTTGAATCGTTATTCGTGGTTTTCAAGGCTCGTCAAAGTCTATGTCCTATAACTTGAAACATGTAATGCTGGAAGAGTGGGATGCCTGTATCTCGAGGTGTTCTGTCTAGGCAAGGTATTCATATAAATCCAAATCAACCGATGAATCCATTTACCTTACCTGAGAACCCTTGGGGTGAGTGTCCGCTTATAGGTACGCATGTCTTCATTACGGTTATAGTTGACTTAATACTTTGATAAGTCAACGTAATGTTTTGGTTTGTAAACCAAACGTTACACTCGAAGCATCTTGTTATTTTGGCTTGTTTCTTCATTGATTTTGTTCTCCTGAATCTTAAACTCATTATCCCAAATCTCTTAACGACCTTTAATAATCTTTCTAAACGTCTTCCCTCAAAACCGCACTCATCCTAAAAACTTATTACAACGATGCTCTCAATTCTAAATTGAACTCGTAATCATAACAAACATGATTCTATTATCAACTTTAAGCTAATAAAACTTTGAAACCGCAAAGACATAATTAAACAACAATCGATCATCCTGAAATCCCGTAAAAGTTGTTTCATTGAGAAGCCTTTATGAATTCCTTATCTCATTCAAAAGCATCTTAAACTTATCTACGAGCTTCGTATCACACTAATACTTAGTGTTTCACTCATGACAAAACCTTTCTAACCGTCTTGAACCGTTTAAAATACAAACGTTCATCAATTTGGTGCCCTTTGCCAATGGACACATGAAATTATAAATTATGAAACTTATCAAATTTATACATAGCAAAACATCAAAATTAAACTTGTTGAATTTAAACGCCTCCAAGAGTTCGCTTGCGAACGTGAAATGAAATCCAAGTCTCCTCATCTCCTTGAAATCAGTCTACTCGTGATTAAATTTCAGGACGAAATTTCTTAAAGTAGGGGAGACTGTAACATCTGTCAAATTTCAAATTATAAACCCGAAGTCATTTTGAAACGTTTATTAAATAGTAAAATTCATTATTAAAGTATGTTATTTATTTCGATGATCAAACGCCACAATGTTCTATATAATCAGTATTATGAATTGGGCTAATAAGTTTTCATGTAGTTTATCGTTTAATCAATTTATAATAATGATTATTATTTTATAAAGTTCAAATGTTAATAATAATTAGAGCATCTAATTAATTTACAAGATGTTGTTTAAGGGATTCATTTTTATAACTTGTATAAATGGTATAAAGTATTATAAAATAATCATAAGATTTGTTGTTAAATTGGTAAATGAGAGTTTTAATAAGTCAAGGGGGTGTTATGTCATTTTTAAAACTTGAATTAAAAGTTTCTAACATAAATTAACAATCTCTAAACCACAGGGACCAAAGGTGTAACTTTCTCAACCCACCTTCCCTTCCACCGTCGACCCTTCTTCCCGCCGGCCACCACCTCCGGCGACCATCAAATTACTCAAAACGTTGGATTAAAATGCAATCAAACCATTTCTTAACCTTCACAATAAATTTACGAACTAACGTGTCATTTTAATGCGTATTAAGGGATTGTTAATTCGATTGAAACGAAACCGAAATACTCGATTCAAATCTTTGATCCGTTTGAACATAATTGACATAATCAAAACCATATAATTGAAAGGAAACCTTCCTTTTGATCTCTAGAACCTACGTGAACCACCAATTGCTTTCACCACACACAAAATCATTGAAGTCGATTAATCCCGTCACCGTGAACCTGCAACTCAACCGTGATCCATGCTCGAAGCTTTATTAAACCAAATTGGAAGAGGGCTTTTGCTTACTTTCGACCTTAGAATATATCTGCAAAGTTAATTTGAATAGAAACAACGTTTACACCTCGAATCTGCATCCATGTTGTCGCGATGGTTCTTGCCATCATCTTCATCAAACCCAAACTCAATCACGTAAGTTATGCATCTCAACATACTCGAAATTACATGGGGAATCAAAGCCCCATGTTTATTTTAGTAAATGATATCAAATCAAACCTCAATTTGATCAATGTTGATTCTAGGGTTTATGTGAAATTGGGGAAAAATCAAAACTGATATTTTTAAACAATTAAAGGAGCACCTTATCAGATCTGGGCTTCTAGCCCAACCGGTTGTTATGTCCCCCTTGAATGCAAGAGGTCCCGGGTTCGAGCCGGGCCTCTGCCATTTTTGTTTTTAATTAGATTTTTTTTTGTATTATTTATAATTCAGAAAATTAATATTATATTAATAAATTACAATAAAAATTATTTTGTTAATTAAATTATTACAGAAATATCAAGTTAATTTTTAAAAGTTTTAACACTTATAATTCTTAGATTTAATTAATATTTTTTTAAGAATAAAAATTTATAAAATTATATTACTAAGTCATTTATATTATAATATATTATAGTTTAATGATTATTTAAATAATTATTTATGCAAATGATAATTTAGATGATTATTTAAATAATTAATTATTTAATGATTATTTAACCATGTTAAATAAAAAAATAGTTAATAAATTTACTAGTCAATTTTTATTTACTTTATTCTTATGTTTTTAGGGTTTTGTATTATAAAACCTTGGTGTTAAATTATTTTAAAAGCCCAAAACTTTATAAAATCATTTTAAATACTTTTAACTTTATTTACATAAGTACTTAATTAATTCTTATTAACAAGCTTTAAATAATTAATTATTAAGTTAATTATCCCTTTTCACATATTATACTTATTTCTATTAAATCACTAACCTCAATATTTAAATAATTTTTAATTATACTTGGTCTTAAATGATTTATATCATCTTTATTAAAACAAAACATACACGAGTCATTATTTCATTTAATTGTTTAAACCCCCAAATTTCCAATTGAAACCCTAGTTCACGTTTATCCATTAATCTTATTATTGAGCTTAATATTGGAATCAATACATTTAGGTAACTTGTAAAAGAAATCGTTGGAGCCTCGTTTAATTTCTTATCATGACCTTATTTATATCAAGTGAGTTTTCCTTGCCCCTTTTTATAGTTTTCATACTATTTTGGGGTGAAACATGATACTTATACATCTTACACTTATAAACGTTTGAGACTTGTAAAACACATGCAATTCATATTTTTGTCATGGTTATTTGTATGTTGTAAGTGATTATATGAGATACATAGTTTGTATACAATCATTAACTATTGCTAGCCTGGCGACGTCTTAGATCTTTGGGCCTGACAAGCCTATTTGGTGCTAAAGTCGATGTATTGCCGACTCCTGATGACGTATGCTTGTTCATCATGGGAACCAATACACTTAGCCAATCTTATATACTTGTAATCAAGTCGAGATTTGGTTGTAACGATATGTGTTCTATAACCTTACTAACTTATAACCTATGACATGAATTGCTACTTGTAACCTTGTTATATTATGTATGAAAACCTTGGAAACTCACCAACTATTTTTAGTTGACCTTTTATTTTCATCATGTTTCAGGTTTGATGCTTGAAGATCTTCTTGTGCCCATATAGGACTTGGACCTAGATAAATTGAAATACTTATGTTATTGGTTGTTTTTTGTTTGTTTTGTAATCACTTATTCGTCTTGTAATGTTTAGTGAATAATGGCATTTAATATTATTTCAACTTAATTAGTTCCATGTGCTATGAGCAATCGTCTCCCATTCGTCCGCCCCGATGATTCCGCCGTCGGTCGGGGTGTGACAGTTTTCAAATGATATATATATATACACACATATTTATATATAGGGGAGGGTTCCATTGAAAACCATGTTATAAATGAAAACCATGAAAACCAAGGGTTACATATATGTAAGTACATATTACAGAGTATACAACTAATGGTTACGTATATGTAGGGTATGTATATATACGTACGTGTTAAGAAATTTATAACTAAAAGTTATGTACAATAACTCATATAAGTTACGTATACGTAAGTCGTTTCGTCATCATTGTCATTTCTTGAAGTTTAAACTAAATAATATATAATGAATTCAAAAAATAAAGTTGAATTTTACTTATATATACTTTAAACAATAAAAAGGTCGAATCAATTATAAATTATGTGATTGAGAAGTGGTGGTTTTCAATATTTTATTATAAACATGATTTTCATTGATCTCTCCCTATATATATATTTATTATATATGTGTGTGTATTGAATTATTTTTCTTAATACAATACTATTTAAAGGGATGGTTGATGAGCTAAGTTAATCCTAAAATGAAGAAAGTGGTTCCTTAATGCCAAATGATGTCAATGTGTTTGAGTGGGTGTTAGGTTCTCGACCCAGACATATTAAAGGGGTTGGGTGTAAAACATCTTCATCTATAGGGTCGAATTCCTTTGTTAATGAGCACGAGTAGACACCTTCGTCATTTACACAGTTAAACGTAACTTAATTTTAGTTGGTAAATTTGGTTTATATTTGTAATTTGTTAATTGTGTTAATGTTGATACTTAGTCTATGTAACACCCGGTTATTTATTTATTTTGAAGCCGGCGAAGGAAAAAAAAGAAATAAAATCCTAAGTTGAGGGACCAAACTCGCCAACGAAAGAAAGTTGGGTGAGTGGGGGTATATAAAGGGAGAGGGCAGCCCTTACCCTCTCCCCACACTCACATTTCAGCCAACAAAAGAGGAGAAGAGAGAAGAGAGAAAAGAGAAAGAAAAGTTGGTTCGGGTTGGTTCGAGTGAGCAAAATCGTTGAGAAGCGGGTCAGTCGAAGCTCTCCTCGTCGTGGTCGTTTGTGTGAGTTTCAAGACCTCTCTTTTACATGTTTTTGAATGATTTGGGGCTGGAACACATCTGAAAATCGGGTTTTTGAGTGTGTATGTGTGTGACCCGTATGCGTATGTGTATGTGTGTGTATGATTCATTTGAGCCTTGCTTTTGAGCTTGTGTGTGCTTGAATGGTGTTGTGGTATGCATCCCTAAGGTTTAGGATGGTTGATTTGGGCTTAGAATGAGTTTGGATGAGCTTGGAGGTCGAAAATGACAGATTAGGTTCGGGATGAACTGCATTCTGCATCAGCTAGGGCTAGGCGACCGAATGAAGACCATACGGCCGAATGAGGTGCGATTGGGGTCCATTCGCACGATTGAGAGTCCATTCGCACGATTGGGTGTTCATTTGCATAAGTGTTCATCCGCACTGGTCCAATCGCATGATGTTCAGTCGCATGGAGGCCATGCGACTGAAGGGTTTCCATACGCCCCAATAGGGTTGTTGCACCCGAGGAGAAGCGTAGTTTAATTTCTGACTTTCGGGGGAAAGTGCAGATGTAAGTTTTGACGTAAAGGTTCCCGTAAGAGCATGTTAGATGACGGTTGAGGCCTGAGAGAGCATGTTGGGCATGATGATGTTGTTTAATGATTATGCATGTTATGTATGTATGATGTTGCCCTATATGATGTTGATGCATATGTATGTTATGTTCCTTGTCATGATATATGTTTATCTTTCATGTGGCTTTACGTGTTATGTTAATGAATGAAATAAAGTATTATGTAATGTAAAGTGAAAGATAATGAAAGAGGAACATGAAGTAAGAATGCATGCATTAATGAACAATGAAGTAATGAAAGCCTTGCAAGCACTGTATGTCGGGACACGCCATTAAGGTGTTAACCCAACGGTGTGCAGGTTTTCTACTCCGGGAGGATGCACATCGAGGTCTTTCTTTGTGATTGACCATACGTATGAACCATTGTTGCGTGCCTTAGGTACTGTGACCATTTGGTGCCGAGCACCACCGATGAAGGTCTTTTATAGGCTTAGGTCCAGTACCACGAGAATGAAGGGCATAGCATATGACATGGTATACCTGAACTTTACCTTAGGTACTATGACCATTTGGTGTCGAGCACGGTGATGACGAAAGGAAAAGATGTAATGATAAACGAATGAATGAAAGAAGGAATGAATAAATGAACGGAAGTTAACAAACGATGAGATACTAATTATTATCTATGTGTACGTATGATGTATAATCGCATGAAAGAAAAAGAACGGTTTTAAAGAAAGAAAAGTATGCTTTATTTTATAAAACTAGAACTCACTCAACAACGCTGACTTTGATGTGTTTCTAGTTGGCAGGTAATGATTGCTGAGGATGGCACGAGGTGGCTACTCAGCTCTTTTGGATGGCATTCTTTTGTTAATGTTTTTGCATTGTAATGTGAACGAATGATGTTTTGAAACGAATGCTTGTATTAACTTGCAAAAGCATTTGTAATGATATGAAAAGTTATTTTTATGTTTCCGCTACCATGTTTTATGAATGATTAAATATGAGTTCTATGTTTTATGTGCAATGGTTTACTAACTGTAAGCGTCCCGGAATATGGCCTTACAGTCTATGTTGTTAATTATATAGACTTAAATAATCTACATTTTAGCTTAAACAGCCCATAATGACACAAACCCACAATGAAACACTCTCTGAGTCTATTTAAGTCTTTTTATGAAATTTTGACCCGTTTTAACTCAGACTAATATTATTAAGTATATCAAGTATGTTCGAGTCATTAGATCCATTCGATCTAATATAGACTTAAATGATTAGGTATTGGTTTAAACAGGTTTTGATTCACACAAATATGATATACGTAAATGTCAACCTATTAGCAATGATATGTTGGCGCTAAAGTAATATTGGTGATAAAGTGGGTCATTTGTGGCGACAAATGCCTCCATAATAGTGAAATTCTTTGTAATTATAATGATAATAAATTCTATAGTTTAAAAAGTATATAAACCATTAAAAAATTTATAATTGTTAACATATAGCACATATTAACTACCATGAAACACAAAATATTCGTAAGGACATTTTATAACAGTTATACATGCTTTTTCTCCTGTGGTTTCACCCTATACTTTGTATTCATATAGTATAAATATTTGAGATTGCACTCTTTTTTATTATACAGGTTGGTGGGTTTTGGGGTTAAAACTAGTAAACTTGACATTGATATTTTTCGGATCACAAGTATCAATCCTAACTCAAAACCTAAAACCATGGAATTTAAACCGGAGATAGTTAAGTAGTTTATTTAAAACCTGTTAGGATCGTGTACTGGAATAATACTGACAGATTTACGCGTATACCGAATCAAATAGTGCGGAATCCTATTTGATTGGCGATCCAATCAGTGAGAACGCACGTAGAATCAATTAAGGATTGAATCTAAACGTTAAGAACGATTAGCAATCGATCTACTTCGATCTATGAAGTTGGAGCAGGTTACTAGAGGTCTCTGGATGGCTAGGGTACGTTTAGGTATCAATAGATTCAAAGTGTCTTGTTTTTCCATGATTTAAGTGGTATTTATAGGTTAGGGTTTCTCAATCGTGCGACTGGACCATTTGCATGGTTTAGTCATGCGATTGAGTCATGCGGTTGATCCATTCGCACGACTGAGTGTTCAGTCGTGCGACCGAGTCAATCTCATGTTACAATCATGCGACTGATCCAGTCTCTTGGTTCATTCGTACGACTAGTTCATTAGCATGAAGTTGTTCATGCGTATGGTCCATTAGCATGCGCCAATCGCATGAGAACTTCACATGATTAAGTTTGAATATGTTTCATAATCATTAATTGACTTAGATATTATTCAAACAACCACAACCTATATAATTAGTTCAATAAGCGTTATTACATACCAAGTAATGAAATATTCAACATTATAAGCACAACCACGTATTGTATTTCATTAAGTACCCGCATATTACATAGGTGGAAGACAATAAAGACATATTACATTAAGTTCAGAAACTATGGACACATGTATCTACAAACTCTCCCTTGGTCCTAGTTTCGTCTAATGTCTTACATCCTTCATGAGTTCCTCAAACTTCTTGTACTTCTCTTCTCTAGTGACTCTGGCATGTATCTCAAAAGCAAAACAGAGTCGTATTACGTTCTGAAATTCTAGAGCTTGTACAATATCTTGAGAGTCATCGAATAGTGGCCACTTGTATAATGTATAGACATCATCTGCAGACAAGTTTGTAAGCCACATTGGGTCTAATACCCTGATGGTTTCCATTATTCCATTCTTGTTCAAAACTATGACTGCCTTTCATGTCCTCCAATCATAGTACGACCATTTAAAGTGTGGAGTGAAGTCCTGTGGCATTTCCCATAGAGGGATCATAGACATTGTGCGTGGAGGACTCCATTTCAGCACTATTTTCGGTTTTCCAGTTATGGCATCAACCTCAGACCGTCTGATATACCTCGTTGGCTGTTGAGGTTTGAAGTTGACCCATCTGGTGTGGTACTCTCTCTTTAGAGCCGCTTCAAACCAACCTGACATTTTGCGTGGGTCAGCGTATAGTAATTTCAACTTTGCTAACTGGTTAAGCTCAAATCCAGGAAGAGTCTTCAAGTCTTGTGGGAACCTGAAGTACTCAATCCCTTTCTCATGTTTAACTGCATAAACGTTGAGATCTTCAAAATACGCCCATGCTATGATTTTGCCCGACACCTTGTGATGTTTCTTCACTTTGTACAGCTTGGTGTAGACAGTTGACGTTGAAGAACTGCGTTGGGCCCTTATTTCTTCAAAGCATGCAGCCCACTCAGCTTTTCTGATATTGACTTCAGCTTTCGAGGCTTGGGCCTTATCTTCTATCTTATCAGACTCTTGTGCCATTTTATCCAGAGTCTCAAAAGTTTCACTGACAAGATTGTCGCCCAGATTAGGAATGACATTACCCTCAATGTCAGTGTACTCTGGATAGTGTTGGTCCGTGACATCTTCAATCTCGATCTCATCAACATCGTTGAGCTCGTCGTCATTTTCCACATGGACTATTGGAGCATCTTTCACGATCTCATCTGGATTGAGTCGGAATATTTCAGCAAGTTGCTCGTCAGTGAGATCATGAATTATCTCTCCTTCTTCAGGAGTGTAATTCACTGATCTCCTGACTATTCCCTGCAGATCAAGAATCATCGTGAGCTGAGTCTTGATCTGTTGGAGGGAAGCAACATCATATTCATCTCTTTGATAATTTGGATCTGCTTGATTTAAAACATGTAACACATCAACCATTAGTCAACAATCAAAGCAGTAAACATCAACAAATAGATATAAACATTAATTACATTAATTTGATACAAGATTCAAATACACATGATTTAAATAACATAAACAACTAAGCATTACTCTTGTCTTGTATCATGTGCTCCTCTGCTGACGGGGCGGATGTGGAGGCACCTTGGTCTTGAGCTTTCTTGGTCCTCTTTTCACTTGTAGATGTGGCACCCGCAGCAGAAGTATCATCATCTCCTTCATCATCATCATCAACATCATCACCAACATCAGTATCATCCCCTTGATCATCACCATCATCATCATCATCATCACTGTCATCATCATCACCATCATCTCCATCTCCTTCTCTGATCTTTTAAGGCTCATCCTTTAATCCTTTGAACCTCATCATGATGGTCTTGTTGGTTGCCTCCATCATCATCATCACCATCATCTCCATCTCCGTTTTGTTGATTGGACATGTTGCTCCTGGAGTTGGGACATCTTTGAGCTCTGAGTAGCCATCTACTGTGCCTGCTGCTCTATCAGCTGTGCCTGCTGAGACATCTACTGAGATTGTGCAGCTGTAAGTTCTACTAGCTGACGAATCTGGGCGGTCTTCTCGTCATCGGCTGCCAACAACTTCAGCACCATACGGTTCAGTGCCGAGAGCTGTTCCTCTACCCCACTGGGAGGTAGAGAGGATCCAGATGGAAAGGAGGGATAAGATGACGGTCCTGCTTGGTGGCTACTGGTGGTGGTGGTGGTAGTGGTGAAGATTGGGGGTGTTATAGATGAAGGTGGTGGTGATAAATGTCATCCTCCTCCTCTTCTTCTTCAGTCCGTGGGGCTGAGCCATCCGTTTCTTCCTCAAGCCCCTCGAGGTGGATGCTCCTCCAGGGACGGTGCTGGGATGACCGGGATTATAACTAGGATCAGTATCAGCCTCCCTAGACTCGACAGGGCATCCACCAACCTCCCGAATACCTCGGTTGGTGGCGACCACCCTGCTCCCCACAGTACGAGTCAAGGGCTCCTCGTCTGTCTCCTCCTCCTCATCAAGACGAAAGTCCTGATGGAACCCTGCAGCCTCTGTTCTACCTTTGGTGGATGCTGGAGATGCTATATCAGCAGTGGGGGCCCTTAGTTGAGTGGGCCTTGCATCTACACCATCACCGCTGTCGTCGTCGTCGGAGTCATCTTCAGGGAGCTCAAGTTGCTCGACATCCGAATCACTGTCTGCGTGGCTCCATTTACGCCTCCCTGGCGCCACGTAATCCACCTTGGCCAGATGGCCGATGAGTCTCTTCACCGGGGGTTTGACCTGCTTTCCCCGGTATACCTTCATACGACCCAGTGTCGTATCATCCATGATCTCCAACGACACAACTTTGTGGCTCTCCTTGGGCAGTGTGGGCAGCTTGTCATCAAAAATCATCTGAAGAAACCTAGGGTACATGCAAAAACCCTCTTTGCCCTTCGCCTCTAGATTCTCTATCAAGTAAGAGAATATCATGCTCGAGAAGATGAAAGGGTGGTTCAGTACCAGTGCCACGTAGGCATTTTGAATCTGGTCTGAAAGATCATCAAACTCACCCCTTCCCGAAGCCAAGCACTTGAGGATGACATATGCCAAGTACTTGTACTGGGGACACAGGTTGATCTTGTTGAGCACACCTACGTTAATATCCCTAGCGTACTTCATCCTCAAGAAGCACCCTCTCACGGTCAGCGGGTGAAGTCTAGTAGGGTGGTCTGCATCATCACCCAACCCAAGCACGCCTAATTCCTCAGCAGTGACCTCAATATCCATCCCAAAAATAGAGCTCCTGATGCTATACGGCTCATGAGAGCGGTAACCGATGCCCCCTCCCAGAAGGCCTGCTGAATAGACCTGTAGGGAGTGCATGGTGTAGATATCGCCTTGTAGATCCTGGATCGCTTGAGGAAAGCAATGATCCCCGCAAACTCGGCACCATTCCGAGTCGTGGCATCTAAATGAGTACAGATGTTACGCTTGGGGTTGATGGACCACCGGTCAGCCATCAATCTGTAACACAAGACACGTAGACATTAGATAACCACACGACACAAATCAGTTCTAGTTATCTTGGTTGAATTCATTCTGGTTCATTCATGCAATTGAACCATGCAATTGTTTTCAGTCGGTTGACTTGGCATGCGACTGGATTCAGTCGAGTGACTGAGCAGGCAACTGAGTTCAATCGGTTGACTGAGCCATCGATCGGTTCAGTCGGCCGACTGAGCTCATTCGTATGATCCATTCGGCCAATTGAGTCATTCGACCAGCTCATCGTGCGATTGGAGTTCATCCTGGTGTCTAGTCGCATGACCCACTATTTGGTCGGCTGAGATTCAGAAATGAACCAATTCTTGAAATTAGACATCGCGTAGTGGTTCTTTAGACTCGCAATCATTATACTAATAACCTAATAACCTTTATTTCAACATTTTACTTGGTTTAGTTAGGTTATTAGTTCATTTAAAGTCTCGGGTCTTGTTAGGGCCATTTTTTTGATTTTGAAGTCTAATCGAAGGAGTTTTGGGCATGTTCACACTGCATTTTACCTGTATAAACACCAATGAACATCAGAATATGAGAATATGCAAGCAATTTGAGTCAGAGGAAATTTTGGCAGAGTAACGGTAGGCTATGCGATTTTAGGGCGATTGGGGGTGATGAGTTGAATGCGATCGACTGTGGTCCTATATATACTGAATCTGATTTCAATCGGCTGAGTGGACCCATTCGCTCGGTTCATTCGGGCGAATGGACCTCAGTCATGCGATTGGCTCAGTTGATCACATTCAGTCGGCCGACTGGATTTCAGTCGGGCGACTGACACATTCGCACAGTTCCATTTGGTCGACTGGCTCATTCTGATACGCCAGTTGGGTGAATGGTTCATACTCATGTGCCATTCGGCTGTTTAGTGCAAGAGTATGGTCCATTCGTACGGTTGGTCTATACTCATGGTCCAATCGTGCGATTGGATCATACTCATGATTTTGACTATATGACCATTCCTCACTTAAACCCTTTTTAACTTTTGAATGAATATTTTGAGCATTTGATCATCTCAGACATGATCATTTTAACTTGAAAACTGTTGATCACCTCAGATGTGATCCTGTTAAGCAATTTTTCACCTCAGACGTGACTGATTTTACCTTTGAAAACACGTGTGGTCACCTCAGACGTGACCCTTTTAGATGATTAAATCCCCTATTGAATTCCATGGCGTAGTCCGATATCAAACAAACTGAATTTGGCTAAATTTAAACAAAGTGAAAGACTTAAACTGAAATATAAAACTAAAACTTGTTTTTGACGTTTTGTGTGAGGTGTAAATCCTAAGATAGAAATCTAATGATTCGGTTCTGGAATAGGCAGCTTCAATTAATTTTGACCATAAATGGACAAATTCAAATTGGAATCATACAGGCAAGTCAAATCATTTGGGACATGTGATCAACACCTTTTGATGCTCAATTCTTGGTTTTCATCTAGAGTCGTTAGTAATTTTAGGAAATCATACTAGTACTATTAGATCACCACATTAATTTGGACTTTCAAAAATTGTAGCCACGATGATTGTCAGTATACTTGTCCTTTTAAATCCATACATAGACTTTTGACACTGATTGGTGATAATTTAAGGTTTGCTTATTTCAACAAGCATTTGTGGATCCCACACTTATATGGTAATCAACATTCCTCAGGAGATTTTTAAGCGGTCTCAGGGTAGTTTTCAAGAAGAACTATTCTTAGAACTTTCAAATAGAAGCTAAGCCTCAGGTCAGTGCCACTGCATAACAGAGAGGTGGCAAACAACAATGAATTCTAGAATATAGGTTATGTTTATCCTCTGGTCAGTGCCATCGCACAGCAGAGAGGCACATAACCTATCTTCTTGTTTGAGCATTTTTAATCTTATTGCACACATCTCACCAACAACAGAAGATATTGGTTTGATTGCTTTTGCTCATATTTTGGTCTTACGCGCATATTTGTGGCGTTTATTTTGCTCGTCACCCCTTATTGAATTTTGTTGATTGTGTTAACCATGGATAAGATGTTAACCCACAGCTTGTTGAACAACTTAGTTTGTTCTTGATATCACCAACAAGGTCTAATAATCTATTGTGTTGAATCTACCGACATATCATCTCTGGTCTAACAACCTCTAGGTCTACTTTCTTTGTGTTACCTTAGTAGTAGCTAGTTTTCCTATCATTTTTCCTTTTATATTGCTCAGACTACACAGACTTATACTTTGAACTTTGCATCTTATTTTATTTAAACTTTTAACGTCCCAAGTGGTTTGTTCCTATGTACTATCATTTTCCAAAGTCATTAAATCGGTATCACATATATGATCTAGTTTTAATCAGCTAGCCTCTCCTCCTCCCTCGTTTTTTTATTAATGTTACTAACTGACCTATTCTACCCCTAAAATCTAAAACCATAACCGATTTACACTTTTTAGGATTTTAATAGGCGACAAAATAACATCAATTTAATTAAACTACACAAGGTTAACCAAATAAATAAAAGAAATAAAAATTAAAAGAAAAATAGACTATACACATCGGACTACACATGGTCCTCTTCAGGAATTACATCACTTTTCTTTTTAACACCGTTGACCTCTAACAAATATAGAAAAGGTGGTTTATCAAAAGCCTTTGTATAGAGGTCAGCGCGTTAAAAATCAGTAGTTATTTTAACCACATCAATTAGGTTTTTTTCAAAGCAATCACATATAAAGTGATATGTTATGCTGATGTGTTTGGTCTTAGGATGTTGGACCGGATTTTTAGTTACTGCAATTGCAGCAGAGTTATCAACAAAAATAGGAGTAGAAGAGAAATTCAAACCGTAGTCCCGCATTTGTTGTTGAATCCATATGATTTGTGAACAGCAACTTGCAGCAACAACGTATTCGGCTTCACAGGTTGACAAAGCAACCGAGGTCTGCTTCTTACACTGCAAGGTCACTAATCTTCTCCCAAAGAACTGACATCCCACTGATGTAGACTTGTAGTTCATCTTGCAACCACCGTAATCCGAGTCACTATACGCTGTAAGCTCGAAGTCATCGTCATGAGGATACCACAACCCAAGTGTTGGTGTACCCTTCAGATAACGAAAGATCCTTTTGACCCCTATCAGATGGTTAACTTTTGGCTTTGCCTGATATCTTGAACATAGACATGTCGCATATATGATATCAGGTCTTGAGGCAGTGAGGTACATGAGAGATCCAATCATTCCTCGATACATGGTGGCATCGACCAGATCACCATTCTCGTCGGGTACTACATCATGATTTGTAGCAAGTGGAGTTCCAGTTGCGGAAGCATTCTCCATGTCAAACCGACTGAGAATATCTCCTACATACTTGGTCTGATGTAGGAAGATCCCTTTTGGTGTCTGATCCACCTGTAACCCGGGAAAGAATTTCATTTCTCCCATTGCACTCATTTCAAACTCAACCTTCATTACTGCTTCAAACTCTTTGCATAGATCTTCGTTCTTTGAATCGAAGATTATGTCATCTACATAAATTTGGACAAGCAGTAAATCTCCATCCTTTTCTTTGATGAAAACCGTGTTTCACAGTGTACAGTCAATGACACCTCTGTGAAAACCGTGTTTCACAAGGTGAGTTGAGAGTTTCTCATACTAGGCTCTGGGAGCTTGATGAAGCCCATATAAAGCCTTGTCGAGTTTGTAAACTCTGTCCCGATGATATGGATCCTCAAATCCCTCGGGTTGACTGACGTACACTGTCTCTTGGATTTCATTATGAAGGAATGCACTCTTCACATCAAGTTGATAAACTTTAATCTTCATGTATGATGCATAGGCAAGGAAGATACGGATTGCTTCCATTCTTGCCACAGGTGCAAACACTTCATTGTAGTCTATGCCCTCAACTTGTCGAAATCCTTGAACAACAAGTCGAGCCTTGTTTCTGATGATCACGCCTTGATCATCTTTCTTGCATTTCAGGACCCATTTTGTGCCAATGACCTTAGCACCTTTAGGTCTATCCACCAGAGTCCATACATCTAACTTCTTGAACTGAAGAAGTTCTTCTTGCATGGCACTCACCCATGCCTCATCATTCAGTGCTTCACTAACATACTTTAACAAGAATTGAGACACAAAGCAATGATATGCACCGTCGTGAAGGTAACCCTTTTCCATCACTAAGGCACAGTCAACTGAATACAACTGATTTCTGGTCTGAACCCTTGATCTCACATCCCCAGTGACATTTTCCAAAGGATGATAGACATTTAGGCGTGATCCAGGAGTGGTTGGAACAACTACCTTAGAATCAAGATTATGAACATTTGGTTCAGTATCTGAGGCAGTAGGAGTTTGAGGTTCCGAAGACTCAGAGGCATCAATGTCAGATGCTTGTGGACTTGTAGTAGGAGGAACCTGTTGCTCCTTGTTGTTCAGATCAGTCTCCACATCTTCTTCATCAGAGGAAGAGTCACTATCTTCAAGTGCTCCCCCTGAGTTGGTAGATGAATTGCCTTGTGGTCCGGATGATGAAGATTCCTAAGATGGTGTGTTTAGAACATCATATATCATCTTTGTTGCTAACTCATCATCAGAAGTGGAGAGTGGTATGTTAAAGGACTTGAAGAATCCATCATAGTCGAAAAAGAAGGCGGGTCCTTTCCCAGCAGGTGGTGTGGTGTATCTCTGAACATCCACATTACACCACACTTCTACCTGACCCGTTGAGTTCTTGTAACCCTCTTGTTTGGTATGTTGTATCCTAGAAAGATACCTTCTTCAGCCTTCTCGCTGAATTTTCCCTCCTGAGTCTTCTTCAGTAGGGTGCACGGAGCGCCAAACGGATTGAGATACTCTAGCTTAGGTTTACGTCGTTGTAGTAACTCGTAACGCATCTTTCCATGGCGTTTAACTACCAGAACCCAATTTAGCGTATAACACACATTTGCAACTGCTTCATTCAAGAATTGGATAGGCAGTTTTGAGTCTGCTAGCATCATTTGTGCTGTCTCTATCAAGCTGTGATTCTTCCTTTTAGCAACGCCGTTTATCTAAGGAGTGTAGGCAGAAGTGAACTGATGTACAATTACCTTTTCCTTGCAGTAAGCCGCGATCCATTGCTTCTTGAACTCGGTTCCGTTGTCTGAGCGCACTTGACGTACCTTCAACTTATATAGAGACTCCAGAGTAGTTACTAATTCCTTGAATGACTCAAATGTTTCTGATTTGGATTTTAGAAACATCACCCAAGTGAATCTTGAGTAGTCATCAGTAACTACATAGCAGTACACGTCGCCTGCGATACTTCTTGTACTGACTAGACCAAACAGATCCATGTGAAGAAGTTCAAGAGGAAGTTCGATAGAATGAACTTTCTTTTCCTTATGAGACTTCTTCGTCTGTTTTCCCTTCTTGCACGCAACACAGAAATCCGGAAGTTGGAAGTTTTTGATGTTAACTCCTCTCACTAGATCATTCTGGATCAAGTGATTCATCTTCTGTGGATTAATGTGTCCTATTCTCCTATGCCAAGAGATGGATTCCTTCTCAGTAGCTTTTGACAAAAAGCACTAAACTTCATCATCCGTTGTGGAGGCCTTTGATAGAACCAAGATATAAAGATCCTTATATCTTGAGGCAGACATTAAGACTTGATCCTCCGAGATGACATAGTCCTTTTTCAGGACATAACACTTCTTGTTGTCAAATACTACCTTAAAGTCTTTATCACAAATTTGAGAAACAGAAAGCAAGTTATTTTGAAGTTGTTAACGTAGTTTACCTTGTCAAACTTCACTTTCTGATTACCTACTTCCCCTTGAGCTGTGATGTACCCACGTTTGTTTCCTGCAAACGAAACGTGACCTCCTTTTATCTGTTTGACGTTTGACAAGAGATCCATTTTCCCTGTCATGTGCCTGGATGCTCCGCTGTCTATAATCCACGTGTTGGTTTCAGCACTATAGCGAACACCCTGCATATTCAATTTGAAAACATTAGTTCAGGTTAGGGACCCAAGTTTTCATTGGCTTGGGTTTCCCAGAGGCATCACACATCATAAATGTAACCCATTGACCGTTCAAGGGTGAGGGAAGCTCATATGTCTTCTTGTTCTCATTATCAGACAATGAGGTTGATTTTTCTTTCCATAAGCCAGATTTGTGTAAGGCGTGTTTGTGATAAACAGACGACTGGCTAATGTGTTTAACTTTAGGTTCACTATCTCTTTTAGGTGGCATCACTGAGTTCCTCTTAATAGAGCTAGGTTTTTGTTTTAGGTAGTTCAACTTTCCTCGTCGATGTCTGGTAGTAAGGACAATGAGACGTAATGTGTCCATACTCTCCACAACTGTAGCATCATCTGCTTTCGACTTTACGATTTACCTGTTTTTGTGGAGATGTATATGACACCCGGGTGACCTTACTCTATTTGGGTTTTGACTCTGCTTGTTTAGATGTTTTGTCTGGATTAACAAAGTTAATTGCTTTAACATTTTTAACATCTTTTTCTTTTCTATTTTCTAGACTTTGACATGATGCACGTGATTGGTTAACATTACTGGTTTTTTAGGTTCAGATTTGACAGTTGTTGAACCAGACTTTATACTAACCTTTTCAAACTCTTTGTCCAGATTAACGCAAGGTATTTTACCTTTTTCCTTTGAAGTGGCCTCCTTTTGTTTAGGACCAGATTCATTTGATGAACATGTGGAATCTAGATCACTTACAAGAGGAGTTGACACCACATGATCCTTGATTGGATTTTTATTAATTGGTTTACTTTTAGTGTTCATCAAGGTCTCATGTGGTGGTAGAACCACTTTATAACCCAAACCCTCCCCATTATTACGTTCTCTCACTAAGTGTTGGACTATGTGTGAAGAACTAGTCCAAGTATGCAGTTTTTGTTTTACGGAATTAACTTCTACTTCTAAAACTACCTTTTGTTTCTTAGTGTCCTCAAGGGAGTTTAGATAGTACCTAATGTCATTAGCTTGGTTAAAGGCTACTACTTCTATTTCCCTAAGCTGTTTGTTCAAAAGGTTTATCTTTTCTTTGTAACTATGCTTATTTTGTTTTAACACTCTGTTAGCTTCAGTGCACAGTTCTAAGTCCTTTACTAAGTTATCATTATGATCTAATAACCTAGAAAATTTTAAATCAATGCTTTCCCTAAATTTATTACAATCAGAACAAGCATGATTATTAAAAAGTTGGTCATAGTACTTACCTGAGCAGGTTCTGATGAATCAGCCATCAATGCAGAGTTTGGTGTTTCTGGAGCTGGTGATTCTGTCGTTGTTGTAGTTTTCTCTTCTTCAGGCAGGTAGTTGACCACTGGTGCAGTTTCTTCTGAGTTTGACATCACGAGTTCAACTGCAATATCTCCTTCACTAGCAGAGTCATCATCTATATCCTCCATACTAGCGATATTAGATTCTCCCGGTGAGACAAACCGAAAGCTCCAATCCTGTCATTCATCATCATGAGCAGTCAAGGCTTTGGGATCCTTGCTTGATGAAGTAGGACTGCTAGTGGGTTTATCCTGACGACTGAAGGAGGAGAAAGGATTCCCATTTCCTGTCTTCTTTGGCTTCACGCACTCCCTTTTGAAGTGCCCTTTCTCACCGCAGTTGAAACAAGTTACCTAGGTCTTATCAAAGCCGAAGGCAGTGTCCTTAGTTGCAATCAAATTATGTCCAGTCTTTTTGACAAACTTCTTAGCTCTCTGGACAACACTTGCTAAGGCCCACATTATGTCTATCCGCTCCAGCTCTATCTTGTCCACCTGCTCGTAATCTTCATCAGCCAGATGACAATTCCCAATTTTACCAGCAATTAGTCTATCATAGGAGTGGACTATCGCAGTTAAGAGATCCATGTGCTCTTTGGCTACCTCAACAGTCACATTACCGAAGTTCTCGGTCTTCAGCTTTGCTGCATTGGCTTCAGGTACAATGTATTGGGTACCAGACGACCCTGACATTTCTGACCCCGAATTAGAGGCTTGAGAAGGACCAGATGAGCTTGATACAAAAGTTGTCTGAAGAGGTGCTCCAGATGTTTTGGCTTGAGGAGTTGTGTTGTACAGCGCTGGGTTCTGATCATAGGAAGACTTTTGTGCTCTATACTTCATCCTTAGTTCTTCCTCTCTCAGCTTCAGAATGAAGTCATTGATATCTAACTTCGTTAGCATACCATTCTGTCCGAGATTGGAGACAAATAAAACGCATTTCTCTGGCAGCCCATCTACAAATTGGATTCTTTGTCCTCCATTGACGTCGATACTCCATGAGTGTGCATCTCACTCATCAAGTGGTAGAACCGATCGATCACATCATCTAGGCTTTCATTTCCCATCGAGGAGAAGTTGTCAAACTCCTTCTTTAAAGCCTGTTCATTTATGGCCTTCAATGATGCGTTTCCGTCATACCTTTTCTCCAATGCATCCCATAGTTTCTTTGTTTGTGTATACTCCGAGAATTGATGGAAAATATCCTTCAGAATTGACTGTGTAAGCAAAGCATAAGCTTTCTTTTCAGCATTGTATTTGACCTTTTGTCCACCAGTCATGCCACCTAGTGTAAGTTTGATACCATCAGCTCCTACTAGCATGTTGTACCCCGTCTCTATAGATTCCCACAGATTGGGATCTACTCCATTTAAGTAGATCTTAAAACGTTGTTTCCATTGTGGGTATTCGTCTAACGTGATTAGCTTTGGGGGTTTCTTGTGATTCCCCACTTCATTCTCCAATAGCAGTAAGTTTTGAATACGTGAGTCTCTCCCTTCTGTGAATGTTGAGTATTGGTCCTCTATTGCTATAAACTTTAACTTTAAACCAAACTGTTGTATTAGTGCGAATGAAGGTGTGCGATTGGGCTATTCGGGCGATTGAATTATGCGGATGGTTCAATCGTGTGACTGAACTAATGCGGATGACTCAGTCGGCCGAATGAACTAATGCGGTTGAACAATGCGAATAGACTTCTCAGTCGTACGAATAGGAGTACGAATGAATCCAATCGTGCGTATGGGGGATGCGTATGACCTCAGTCGTGCGATTGAGTCAATTGTGCGACTAAACCTGCTGGATTTCGAAAATTCGTAGGTTTAAGGTGTTTGAACGCAAAAACATGAATTTCTTGCCAACCCTAATTGCCGTATGCCGGAAAAACTAAACTTTACGATCAGGAGACGTCTAAAACCCGATTTGACACAAAAAATTGTGTTTTTAATCTCAAAAACACAATTTTTATATCAAAACGATTGAGTCACACGTAAATCTAAAGCCAAAGCTCTGATACGACTTGTTAGGATCGTGTACTGGACGAATACTAACAGATTTACGCGTATACCGAATCAAATAGTGCGGAATCCTATTTGATTGGCGATCCAATCAGTGAGAACACACGTAGAATCAATTAAGGATTGAATCTAAACGTTAAGAATGATTAACAATCGATCTACTATGATCTCTGAAGTTGGAGCAGGTTACTAGAGGTCTTTGGACGGCTAGGGTACGTTTAGGTATCAAAATATTCAAAGTGTCTTGTTTTTTCCACGATTTAAGTGGTATTTATAGGTTAGAGTTTCTCAATCGTGCGACTGGACCATTTGCATGGTTCAGTCATGCGATTGAGTCATGCGGTTGATCCATTCGCACGACTGAGTGTTCAGTCGTGCGACTGAGTCAATCTCATGTTACAATCATGCGACTGATCCAGTCTCCTAGTTCATTCGTACGACTGGTTCATTAGCATGAAGTTTTTCATGCGTATGGTCTATTAGCATGTGCCAATCGTATGAGAACTTCACATGATTAAGTTTGAATATGTTTCATAATCATTAATTGACTTAGATATTATTCAAACAACCACAACCTATATAATTAGTTCAATAAGCGTCATTACATACCAAACAATAAAATATTCAATATTATAAGCACAACCACATATTGTATTTCATTAAGTACTTGTACAATTACATAGGTGTAAGATAATAAAGACATATTACATTAAGTTCAAAACTAAGGACACATATATCTACAAAATCAAAGCCTTCGAGTCTAATGGTATGAAAACGACGGTTTTCCGCTTGGTCTTAGGTCTCATGACCAAATTGACTCAAAGGGGTTTTCACACAATGCTAGATTTCCTCCTCGGTAGTCTTCTTGGATAAGTTATACATGAAATGTCAACATTAATGTGAACAGTTGACATCATGTATTAGTAAAGCTCATTCACGTATTAAGTAGTTCCACATTACATTAAAAAAGGTAGTTTATCTTATACAAGTTAACAAATGAAAATGGATTGTTGAGTTATAAATGAGTTAACCGTAAACCAAAGTTTTTAATTCTAACTTTCAAAGACAAGTTGATATGTTTAACTTCTATTAACCATTAATAAAATGTCAAAAACCCGACGTTATAAGTTAATATTGTAATTTGTTAAGGTTCATGTCTTGTTTTAAAGATATCCGAGGTTGACACATTGCGATTATTTATAAATTATAAATATAATTTAAGTATCTATTTTGAGTTACAATAGTATATCGTTACATATTTTGAGCTGTCTTTTGCTCAAGGTCTAGAACGCGGCAAATCGAAGTCAAACAAGAAATATAATGTTAAGTTGGCTGGCCATGAAATTCTTTAAAGAGTCATTATTCTCAACCATATATTATAACTATTAATTAACCTAACTAATATATACTTATATTATCTTCATATTAATTAGGGATACCATAATTATGTTGTTTAATTACGAAGAATATCATGCACTTAATTAGCCTTATCTTTTATCGTCTTCTCCACGAGAAACTGCAGGCATTTAATATTATGAACATGGTTAGTCGTAAAGAGGAAACAAAAAGACTATAATATTAGCTTATTTGTTTACGTGTTTAAATTTATTAAAAATAAATTTACACATTTTCACGTGGATTACGCATAATTCTATAATTTTCTGTTGTTAATTAAAAGAACTAGTTGTTCTTTTTATATTAATTCGGTTAAATCTCTCAACACGTATTTGGATTAATTTAAGTCACTAACGATGTTTATTCTATTCTAATATACAGAAAAACTAGTTTTTTAGTAGTTAGCCGGATAAGAAATAGTTACTTATAATTTATAAAATTTTATATATGTTTGAATAGAAACATTGTTTAAAGAATTGATTAGCAAAAAGATCGATAGTCTTAATCACATTTGATGTGAATTATTAGAGATCTTTTAACATAGAAAGTGGAAGAATTTAACGCGCGTATCTTATGTTTAATGTAAGATATTTTTAACTAAAATCTAGTTTAATAATCTAAAGGCATGTATAAATTAACGTATATAAATTAAATGTGAAGCATACAAAACCATCAAGTATGACACACGACAAAATATTAAAGAGTGAGGGTTATATGTGTCCACCCATAATCATGCAACTATGTTAAATAAATACACATACAAGTTACACAACTTATATATAATGAAGCAACATTATAAATAATTAAGCAATTTATATAGTGATCTCATAACCTATATTTAAAATTGCATACAAATATAATTGCACAAGTTACACTCACAGTAAATCGACACTTTTATAGAATGCTATTTTTTAAAGTAAATGTATAACAATCTCTACTCGAGTTAAAGATATTAAAATTCTTAATTTATTGATATAATATTCTTAAAAATTGATGTCTTATTAAAAGTTTATGTAAATTTAAAAAAAGTAAGGACTTACAAAAAGTAGAAAATAATATACTATTCCAATCACGACCCTCTAGCCCTTTCAAGCATGAACAATAATGACGGGATAACCTCTCATATTCTCGACTACTAATTGCATGTATAAATATAAATAATCTATATTTACTTTCAACACTTCTCTTAATAAATCCTCTTTTTATCTAAACCTTTAAGTATGTGTGTATTACTTGAGTATTCAACAAATTACATAGAGGCTGTTTGAAATTCAAGTCTCGATTAAAAGAGGCTAATTGAGTAAAAAACTGTTTCAAAACTAACCGAGTAAGAAAAAAAAAATATATGAGTCATTAGTATCGGACCGGATCATACGTGAAAACGTAATAATCAAACATGTTGATCGACCAAAATATTTGACCGGATCAATAAGTCATACATTTTGATCAAACAAGAAACAAATCAAACAGCTTCGTATTCATTCCATGGGTAAATTTGATATTTTAGGTTTATATTTAGGGGGAGGATGTCCGTTTGCCACATCTCAAGAATCTTAAAAGGTTTCATTTGATCGTACATAAACGTCAAATCAGATTTACAATTCACTTTGCTTTCATTTCTTAAAGTTGGGGGGTTTATTTTTTCCATTCTTAAATCTTTTCATAAATTATTTAATTTAATTTAATATTAATTAATAAAATCTAAAATATAATTTAAAGTAAATAAAAAAAACTTTAATATAAAGTGAAATATTATCAAATAAAAAATACAAGTGTAAATAAAAAATAAAAAATTCAATTGAGTTTTAGTGTGTTTCTCGTTATCTAAATTTAAAATATTAGTTGATCTCATTATTCTTCAAAATATGATTTTTTTTTTAAAAATGAGGTTTTAAAAAGTAGGATGTTGACAAGAGGGTGTATTTTTGTTAGGTTTTGACTTTGGGGTTACTCGTCTCTACTAGGGCGGGTTCTTTATGCGATATGATGTGTTTGTGATGTGAGAAGGGACCACGCTCTTTCCAAGAACGAGTTCTCCATGACTATCAATGTGCATGTGAATGTGTGTGTGATGTGAAGGCCTAAGAGATCATGCCCTTCCTAAGGACGGGTTCTTACTAAAACCACAACCACAAATTAAACCTACCTCCCTCAACATACAAAAACATCATTCCTATAAATCACGCAGGTTTTATTTTCGATATTCATATTTTCATATTCATTCCCAATATTTTAAAAAAAACTTAGTCATTATCATGTCTCGACCTTGTCTTTTACAAATATATTAGGGTGGTGATATTTCATTCGAAAATAGAAATATCATATAAAATGTTTGTACTAGAAATTCAACCATTATTATTCGTAATAGACTGTCATACGAAGATTTTGTTGATTTAATTTATATTCATCTTCAAGTTCAAAAAGAGTATTATAATTTGTAATTAAAATTATATTACTCATATGGTAATTTCTCTTAAAGCTCTGAAATTTTCAATGACTCAAGTCTAGAAGTCTTGTATTATTTGGGAGAAAATGTTGAAAATTTCCGATGAAATGTTTACGTTATCATTGAGTCGAAAATGTATGTACAAACAATCCAATTATATGGATCTCCTAGGTGGTTTCTCTGTATCAGAAGCACGCGATCCGTCAAGCAATTCTCATCATCAAGGCAATGTAAGATCACATGATTATGAAGCCGACTCATCAACCAATTCTCATCATCAAGTCGATAATGATAACGAAGGTTATGCTAAGTCAGATGATGGTTTTTCAGACAGCAGTGAAGATACTAAACTTATTCCATCATAAGAAGAATCTAGTGATAATGACAACAACTATGGAGTTTCAAACATTTATAATTCTGATGTTAATCCAGGATCTTACAGGGAGGTAAACTATTTTGAAGATTCTCAGGAGTTAAGAGATTATGAAGCTGTTGATTTTGATGATGAAGACCATATCAATCTATGGAATGAAGAGTCAAAAGATATCTGTGTTGGCATGTAGTTTAAATCAAAAGATGAAATGATGCATGCAGTGCGGTTATGGAATCTTACACATAACAGATAGGTTGTAGTAGTTGAAAGTAAACTTACAAGATGGAGAGCAAAGTGCTACAACACTAGCCCTATTACAACAATAATCTGCATAATGGTCATCCATGTACATGGTATGTTTATGCTTCCAAGAACCATAATCATCACATTTGGAGAATTTCAAGATAAATGAATGCACACAACTGCTTTGGTACTGTTGTTGGTAACAAAAATAGAAGTTTCAAATTCCAAGATATTGTTACTCATATCATCCATTTTGTTAGTCAAGATATTTCTTTTCTTATCAAACAAATTCAAACACATTTAAAAGACAGGCTAAATGTTGATATTTCATATAATAAAGTCTGGTGAGTTAGAAAAGCTACTATTAAGAATATTTATGGTAGCTAGGACAATAACTTTGAGCAATTACCTACATATATCAACGTATTACAAGAGAAGAACCATGTTATCGTGGAAGGTTACATCATCAGACTCGTACATCTGCTTATTACATATTTAAATATATGTTTTGGGCATTCGGTCTAATAATTAAAGCATTCAGCTATTGTCAGCCGGTGATATTTGTTGATGACACATTTTTGAAAGGTTCCTACCGTGGTAAAATGTTAATTGCAATTGCAAAACATGCAAACAACTACGTAATGTCGATAGCTTATGCAATTGTAAATGAAGATATGGTAGAAAGTTGGAGTTGGTTTTTTTTAACAATTTTGGTTCAGAAAAAAAGTTGTGTTATTTCCAATAGGTACAAAGGAATTAATCATGCAATGAATACTCTTGAAGAGTAGAAAAATAATAATGTGTATCGATTTTATCTCCGACAAGTTCGAAGTAACCTCATGCAAAAGTTTAAGGTTTCTAGCTTAAAAAGGCTATGTTAGTCTATCGGAACCACCACTCAACAAAGGAAGTATAACTATTGTGTAAGCCAAATGACAAGCGTCAATCCAGAAGCGTAAGAATATTTAAAAGCTATTAAAGAGAGCGAATGGACGCTTTCACACGATAAAAATCATCGTCGGTGGGGTAACTTGACGACAAACATTTCAGAAAACTTCAACAATACGTTACGAGGTGTCAAGCTTACGCCATTCAAAGCTATCATTAATTGTACATTCGAGAAAATAGTCGAACGGTTCAGAAAGCATACTGACATCATAACCAACTGCAACATGACGTTACCCCCTCACATATATTTGTTTAATGCACATGATATTAACTCTCAAGAGCGTATCATAACAAAGTTTGATTATAGAGAGGAGAGGTATAGAGTTCTGTCAAAGATCCAAACAAATGAAGCTGGTGGAAATGATTATATCATGGAATACAAAACAGAACTTGCACTTGTGGTAAATGACAGATGCAAAGATTCTCGTGCTTACGGTAATTGTAGTTTGCCGCCATAGAGGTGAATCACCTCATAACATTGTTCATGATGTCTATAGTACTGTTGTTTATCAAGAACAATATAATGGTCATTTTTACCCGTTTTGTCACCTTGATTATTGGACAAACCGGGTTGGAGGATTAGAGGCGATCCATCAAAAATCAACACATCGCGAGGTAGGGGACACACGAGAATGATACACAACGAGATGGATGTTCATCATCCAGATGCACCTGTCATACGTAGATGTTCAATATGTAGACAAACAGGTCATAACACGAACACTTGTCCAAACTCATATTCACGAGGAGATTGTTGTCTATTGATTTTATTTAATGTTTACTCGTTATTATCGTTTGATATTATTATGTTAGTTATATATTATAAAATATAAATATTAATTGTTTTATTTTAAAAATACTCCTATAAAAACCATTAGCTTTCTAAAAAAAATCAACACATTTCATAACTTCCCTTAAAAAACACCACATAACTCATAAAATGACACACTGACCCGGTAAAGAACCAAATCATGAACTCTGATCGACGAGTTCAATTCTACAAAGGTTGAGATGGCCTAAGAAGCAATATGAATCATCTTCGTCATAAAACAACCCAGTGCATACACTATTTTTAGTTGTAGATGAAGAAAAATCTAAGTACTAGTCAAAAGATGTTATTGACTTTTACAACAACGGGGATGCGTCATATTGTATTTCAGTTTTAACTGGTGGTAAATGGCTAATGGCTTGGGAAGGATTTTTGGAGTGTTGTATTAGGCTATGAACGCGATGGTGGTCTTTCTCCATTGGTAAAATCTTATAGATTTTTTAGTTAAATAAGTTAGTTTTATATAATATTTATTATATGTTAATACTTTATATCACAACATATAAAAGGGTGGTTAAAACGGATGATGCGGATGAGACGTGAAAACCTTGAGAAATTTGAACCATCAGGGTTGAATTGAATAATTTTACCACCTCAGTTTCGGGATAAATCATGTGTGGGAAGATGTCAACCCTGTCAAATATGTTAATGGAACTGATGAGTTATACCCACCATTTTGGGAGGTGCAATATGTTTATATTACAATACTTATAAAAGCATTAGAAGATTGGTTACTTATCCGAATCAACTTGCATACAATGAAGATTCTTTAGTACTGCTCAAATAACTTATATCCTGAAATATATCATGAGTTAGTTCTCCCTATTTTATATTTTATTCCATGTAATTTTTATTGTCTAATGAAACAGATTGGTTACTAGAAAAATATTATATCGAATCATTTATTTATCTTGATAAAAGGGATGATATGTCTTTCACAACTACTGAGGAGTACTTGCTTAAGGGCGGAGGTGACTTTGGTGGTGATTCGGGGGTTTTTGTTTGTATGTTAATGCAAAAGCTAGTTTAAGGAAAAACCTTAAGTGTGACAACCCTAAGAATTAAAAGTTTAACAAGTTATATTTTCATATATAATACTCATTGTTTTACTAACCCTTTTATGAGTTAAATGTTTTTAGTATATATATATGTGTTATACGTATGCATGGTTGCATGCATGCACAAATTTTATATGTGCATGTATTTATATGTATAAATATTTAATATCAAGCATTATATGATCAAGTATCACAACCATGTAACATCAAATCATACACCAAATGGAATGAAATACAACCCAACTAAACACCACAATACCAAACATGAAATAAAACTTAGCATCAAAACAAAACCAATCAAACTTTAAGACACTTAAACATTAACATAAGCATCACTTAAGATCTAACCCGGCTCATTATGAAACTAAGTAACCCGACTAAGTACTTAAACCCTCTACTAATCCTAGTTTAATAACTAAGCATGTCATTAACACCAACACCCGCCACCTAGACACTCATTAACACCCACCCATACTCCCAACTCGCCACCTAGCATTACATGCAAACTAAGCACACCAAAAATCTACCACCTCTCCTCCTAATAAGCCACTAACCTAAGCTCTACCACACACCTCACTACTCTAGTTATTAGAACTAATGATGACAACTCCTCATTAACATTACCTCTCGGCCGATGGGTTGAAAACACAAACCACACCACTACAATCACTTCGACCACCATCACCTTCACACCACCCCACCACCTTGAACCCAATCAAGTTGGATCATCAAGGAAAGAAGCTACCATAAGCTACCCTCACCCTCTCCCATTATCAAAATTAAGGTTTTAACTCTTAAAGTAACTAAGATTATAAGTTATATATGTTTAAACAATACATATAATCAACCCTTGTGATTAAAACTTGAAAATTTTTCATCGAACACTACAAATATTTCATCTTATTCAGAAATCAATAAGAAGGTTTGAAAATCTGAAAAATAAGATAAACTATGAAATAAACAAAAAGATTATAAATAAGGGTTGAAATTATGCATAAACTTGATAAATTATTATACGACTTGTGATTGTGGGAATAAAAATGGTAGATATATTAGAAATATTAAGGATTAAAGTTATGCAAATTTAGGTACAATTATAATCAGTAAAATAGTATATATAAATTATTTAAGTGTTTGGAAAAGAATTTTCTATTGGAAGAACCGAACCTGGCAAGAAGCTAGAAAAATTATATGTTGATTCTTATGATTTAAAAGAATTGTAGAAAAAGTTTTGTGGATTAATTCGAAGTTACGCATAAATTATAAATTTTAGAAGTTTCTCTTATTTTAAGTCATGAATTTGCACAAAGAATGATAATTTGAATAGAGCAATTTGTATGAAAATTGGAATTTTAGGAAATATTCTGTTATTTTTACCGAATATTGTTGGAATGATAAAAATCATGAAAATAGGTTCTGCTATGATTGAGAACTTAAGAAAATTTTGAGGAAATATGTATTTTGTTATATATATCCTGACAAAATTTGATAAATTTTAGAGGCTAGAAGGTATTTCTACTAATTTATGCAACCAATATAAAAAATCCAGAAAATAAACTGTAAATAATTGATATATGAAATTTTGATATGTTATATTTGATTTTTTGGACCCACCTTCTGTAAAAATTTCGTGATATATGTTGTAACAAATAAATTTATAATAATAATAATAATAATAATAAAACTATCATTCTCAATCTTTGTCCATCATTTTGGGAGCCATGAGAGTTCGTGTCTTGATGAGCCGGATTGTTGTATACACAACAGTATGCTCTAAATACCACCTCATGTATGTTTCAGAAGCAATTGGAGAATTAGTGTATGCTTCATTAGCAATTGAATTATGCCGAAATACCCATACTTGAACAAAAACATTATGATGTTGTATCCAGATTTATTTCTACCACTTTTACGAGCATTGAATGTAGATTTGTGTGTTGCTCCGGGTTAGTAACACACTTGTAGAGATTGGTTGAAACATTTCAAACTGTCTTAAAACCTATTTGGAATGTGAGGCTTAACAACTTCCCAACATATAAGGTATGTGTTACTTCTCCAGCTTTGATATCCACTTGTGTAGATAGTAAATATTAGGTAGAAGGTGGATGATATTATCATAATGCCTTCAATTAAACTGATATTAAAAATATGAATTATATATTTTCACAATGTTAATATATATAAAATAATATTAGATTTATATTAATACCTGGCCTCACTTAATGAATGCATCTGAGATCGACAGGCGCTTAAAAAGTGCGGAGTGATGTTTACATAACTAAGTTCACCTTTTCATTTGTAATCAAGTTTTCAAATATACCCGGTTAACTAGAGAAATAATAAGATTATTGAAAAATAGTTAATACATAAGTTTTTTTAACATACCGTGTACCATATGGTAATCAGGAATCAATAGATTGTGTATTTTGGGGACACATAGAAGGTAATCTTTCTGATGCCCATAATTACAACAAGAATAAAGGCCAACCAATCTCTCGATTGTGACAATCGTTACCTTACATAATTGTCTATACAAAGATGATAAAACTGCACTTCCCCAACTAAGTCTACCATAGTTATTTAAGTTTTCAATGACTTAAATAATTTATGTGCACCCGGTTGCTAGAAATATCAAGAAATAAAATGGCACCAATCATAAAAAATATAATTAATCTTGCTCATTGTATGCACTGAAAATCAATGCATTAATAGAGAATGGTTTTATATTTCATCTCAAATAAACCTTAGGTTTAACTTATAAACACTTACAACGCTTGTAGCAAGTGTACAACCGTTTAAATACTCACACCTTATTATAATTTCAGATGCACTCATAGCATAATCAGTGCCAAAAATAACATCACCCTAATCCGGTAAATCCCATAAAACTCGTACATCTTTAAGGGTTATTGTGGTTTCTCCAACCGGTAAATAAAATGTGTGTGTCTCTGGCCTCCATCTTTCCACAAAAGCGAGATAAGATCACGATCAAGTTTGCGATAACCACACTCGATCACACTCGCAAAACAAACCAACCTTATATATCTCATAATATTATAAGGGATATGCACTTTATCAATATAATCCCGAAAAGCTTTATCACCTCGTCTAACATGTAAAATTTCTTCATCGCTTTCTAGATTTTGAATAAAATAATCAGCTCTATGTTGACCACTTAAAAGTAATAAATTGTTATTTAGTGGACCTAATGTAATTCTCCAACTCATTTTGATTTTTTAAATGAAGTATGAAATTATAGAAAAAATAGGTTCAAAGATAGTGAGAAATTGGATTGAGGGTGATTTGAATGAATAGTGAGAAATTGTTCGACGGTTTCACAAATAAATGGTGAAAGGTAGTGAAATAAATAAATGGTGTGCATGAATGTTAGGTTAAAATTAAAGTTAGTCAAAAAATTCAGAACCCACCCTGCCAAGGGCGTGGTCTTCTCGGCTAACGTGTGGTTCAGATGATGTTAAGATGATGTGGTTAGTTAGATCGGATAGTGGAGGGTAGGGGTGAGCATAAAACCAAAATAACCGAACCGTAACCGCATTAACTATAATAACCGAACCAAATTAACCGAACCAAGATAGAAACCGACGGTTTGGTTTTAAGTTTTTCTAGAAACAGAATTTTCGGTTTCGGTTTCGGTTTTGGCCGAATTTAAAACCATAAAAACCGAACCGAACCATATTCCAACCGAACCAGACCGAAACCATAACCAAACTGACCCAAACCCATAAAAACCAACCCATATTATGTGTATGGATATTTGAAAAGTATTATTATATTAGTTGTTGATATAAAACTATATTTTAGGTTCTATGTTTTTAATATATTAGGGGGGAAAGTAGTATATTAAGAAGAATACTAAAAGACACTTTCAAATAACCCTTTTACACAATTAGAATTCATCAGTTCATCACTTCATCCTCTATTCCTCACCTGGCATAGATCATAATCCGGTCATCAACGTTCACGTAATCAGACGTGGTTTAATCATCCAACACTGCATCGTTCATCAAGGTAGCTTCTTTATTTCGTGCAATCGTTTTTTAACGTTGTAGGTTTCACTAAAGCCTGAAAATGCAAGCTTGAAACTTCGTTCTTTTGAGAGTTATGTTCAATAGTTCCACGTTTGAGTTTTATTACTATATTATTGTTGTCTGCTAGACTGCTACTCATTTTGATTTTATTTGTATATATTTGTAATTGATAATTAACCATCTTAATGATACAGATTATATATGTATGTTTGTTTGTGATATTTTGTTAAACTTTTAATTGTTTTAAATACTAGTGGTTTAAATTTTTTAATGGTATTGTGTGACTTTATCACATAACTTAGTTTTACACTTAAAGAAACAATAGGTTTAGTAGCTCATTTGAGCAGCTATAAACTAACTATACTACTACTTATTTGTTATTAATTTGTTCCAGATGGATACATCAAGTAGCAAAAATCCAGTTGTTAATGTTGATGAAGAAAACGTTATGGAATCGGTCACTAAAGTCGTTGAGGAATCTTTTGATAAACCGTCAAGGAACCGATCATGGGTATGGTACCATATGCTTATGGATAAAGAAACTAAAAGAGCAAGATGTCCTTATTGTAAGTATTTGTTTGAAGGGCATTCGAAAAGAAATGGTATGAGTTCCATGTCAAACCATTTGAAAACTGTGTGCACTAAATCACCAGTTTATAATAAGGTAGATAGGAAGAAACAATCTACATTAAGTTTTAAGCCCAATAGTACGGAAGAAGGTGGTAGAAATCTGGCCTCTCACATGTTTAGTCAAGAAAAGTGTAGGAAGATGCTTGCTCGGATGTGTGTAAAAGACAATAGACCTTTTAGTATTGTTGAAGATGAGGGTTTTAGAGAGTTTGTTTGGGAGTTAAATCCCATATTTAAATTTCCTTCAAGATGGACTGTTGCTAGAGATTGTTTGTTCATTTTTTAAGAAGAGAGAAAAAAACTTAAACATCTTCTGAGAGATCAAACTATATCTCTTACTATGGATATATGGACATCAGTCCAAAAATTTAATTATATGTGTCTCATAGTGCATTCGGTTGATGCTGGTTGGGTTTTGAGAAAGAAAATTCTTAACTTCTATCAAATCCCAAATCATAAAGGCGAGACAATAGGTAGATTTGTTTATAAATGCTTAGAAGCATGGGGTATTGATAGGGTGTTTACTGTGACTGTCGATAATGCTTCATCAAATGATGGAGCAATTAGATTTCTAAAAACAATGCTTAAGGGTCCCCATTCAATCTTAGATTGCAAGTATTTGCACTTAAGATGTAATGCTCACATTATCAATCTGATTGTGAAAGATGGTTTGGATGAACAAGATAACTCCATAAGTAAGATCCGAAATGCTATAAGGTATTTAAGATCATCTTCTTCAATGTTTCAAAGTTTCAAAGATTGTGTGAAATATGTTGAAATTGAGTGCAAAAAGAAACCTTGTCTCGATGTTGAAACACGATGGAACTCAACATACTTGATGTTGGAGTCAGCACTGAAGTTTGAAAAAGCATTTGAAAGGTATTTCTTTGTTTTAAGTATGTTTTATATTTTGTTTTATAGTTATCATCAATGATCTAATATGTTATATGATTTCCATATGTTTTTACTTTTTAGACTTAATGATGTGGATTTTAACTATCGAGCTTACTTTCGTTCGGAAATTGAAGACGACGAGGTGATCACGAGAAAAAGGAAAAAGAATGATAGAGTTTTGGGAGCACCCGACGAAATGGATTGGGAGAACTCAAGGTACTTTAGTTTCTATATTATTGTATCTATAAATATAAGAATATGTATTTTTTATATTCACTGTTAGATTTTTGTGCCATGTTTTTGCATTAGTATTCATATTAATAAAAAGCATCTGCATGTTTTATATTAGGTTTTACAGTATGTTATATATTAGTTAAGATATTATGTAATATTTTTATATTTATATATATGACTTATCCTTGCATGTTTTTATAGGTTATTTGTGGAGTATCTTAAAATTTTTTGTGATGTGACTAAAAAGATCTCGGGTTCTAAGTATGGCATCGCCAATTTGTTGTTTGGCGAGATTTGTGTTATGCATGCCACCATAGCAAAAATGACGTTAAGCATCGATGAATCAAAGAAAAAAATGGCGGAGTCCATGAAATTAAAGTTTGATAAATATTGGGATAACTTAAGCAATATGAACATGTTGCTCTATGTGGCTTTAGTTTTAGATCCTCGAAACAAAATGTCTTACCTTAGCTATTGTTTAGGCTTATATATGGTATGAAGTCCGATAAAGTTAAGAATTTGAAGATAGAAGTTGAAAAGACGTTTTAGAGTTGTATGAAAATTATAAGAAAAGGTTAGATAAAACAAGTGAAGGAAAAAGTACATTGGCGTCTTCTAATGTGGTTGATTGTGAGGATGTTGTTGATTTGGAGGATGGTTATTTAAAATATTTAGAGGAAGAATGTGGAGAAGGAATTAATATGAGTAAAGTTGACATTTATTTAAGAGATGGGATTGAGAAGAAGGTAAAAGGAGATGATATATATGATGTCTTAGGTTGGTGGAAAATGAATTCAAATAAATTTCCTATTTTTTCTCATGTTGCAAGGCATATTTTAGTAATTCCTATTTCAACAGTTGCATCCGAGTCGGCTTTTAGCGTTGGTGGTAGAGTTATCGATAAATACAGAAGTTCTCTCACACCAAGACCGCCGAGTCATTGACTTGTTTACAAGATTGGCTCCGATCAACACCAACCGATTTACAAGAATCTCACCTTCACGGACTACAAGTTTAAGACTTTGTTGATAATTTGGAGAAATTGAAAAATGGTAGTAACTTTAACATATTTTACTATATGTTTTTAATTTATACATAAATATTAATGTCAATATGTTTTTTGTAGAGTTTGAAGCTGAAAAAAAACATGCAATGACTCATTGAATGAAGATATGGATTTCTACATGTAATGACTTCTTGAATGAAGATATGCAATGACCTTTTGAAGAGTATGAAGATTTGTCGCATGATTTCTTAGATTACCTTTTGTTTTTAATGTACTTGTTCATTTGGTATGAAACGATCTAGATTTTGTTAGAATGTACTTGTTTTTATGACATCAAACAAGTTAACGATTACTTTTTGTTCAAATTGGTGGATTATCTCGTTTATTTAGATTTTAAGGTTAACAAAATATTGGTTTCAAAGATATTAAGATTATAGAATATGTAGATTTTTTTAAAGATTAACAAACGATTGGTTTAAAAACCAAAACCAAAACCGAACCAAAGTGAAATCCGAAACCAAATATCAAACCGAAAAAACCGAAACCAAAACCGAAACCGCAATGAAAACCGAAAACCAGAAACTGAAAAAACCGAAACCGAACGATTTTGAAAAAACAAAAACCGAAATATCGGTTTTTGGTTTTGGTTTTAGCTTAAAATCGAACAAACCGACCAAGCTCACCCCTAGTGGAGGGTTATGGAGAAACTGCCCTTGACAAGAGCATGGTCTCCGACCACATGCACTTATCACATCACACTCACATCACATGCAATCAATTTGGTCAAAAGTGAGAAATTTTCGAGACGCAAAACCCGCCCTTGATAGGGGCGGGTACCCATGAAGTTAAAACTCGACAATAAAACACCCTTTTGTCAACATACAACTTTTAAAAATCTAATATTTTTAAAAAATTGTCTACATATAAATTCAATCACCTGTCAAAGCCGATTACAAAAAATACATTATTTTAATTACAATTAATTTTTTTATTTAATTTTAAATTGAAATGTTGATAAAAAATAAACAAAATTAGGAATTTAGATTTATTTAAAATGTTCACAACTATTAAACTTCAAAATCTTCTGTTGGTTAACCCTAAAACGCACCTATATCATTTGTTGGGTGGTCACACACCCAAGATAGTTAACATGCAACTAAAGTTATGAGCCAAAGAGACACTTCAACCAAATTTTTGGTCAAGATATGTTGTGGGTAGTGGCGGAGCTTAAACATTCTCGTAGGGGGACGGGGGCGAAAATCATTTTTTAGAGGGGGGAAAACTCAAGTTTTATATAAAAATTTACACTAGCGGACTAAAAGAGGAGGGGCGGTGACGGCCCCGGTCCCTACTATGTTTCGCCATTGGTTGTGGGTGCTAAAATGTAATGAGACAAGTTATTGACCAAAGAGTGGATGTAATCAAATTCTTTGGATAAAGAACCCTACATCCGCCAAACAATCCTAGAAAACTGAGTATTTGCCATTCCTTTTTTTCTTAATTTAAATTTAGCAATCAAATTCTCATTTTCATGCAAAAAATACAAAACAGACGCAAATTTTAGGAATGCCTTTTATCCGAATTTTATCGGTGGCAACTTTTATTAAATTTTTGCAGCCACACTAATTGCGGCTACTAATTTTGTCTATCTGATTTTGGTTGGAAGTCTACTGTAGATACATGTGTACCTAATTTCTGAGCTTAATGTAAAATGTCTTTATTGTCTTGCACATATGTAATAGAATGGGTACTAATGAAATACAATGTGTGGTTGTGCTTATAATATTGAATATTTCATTGCTTTTTATGTAATAACGTTTATTGAACTAACTATATAGGTTTGTGGTTTTTTGAATAGATCTAAGTCAATTAATGATAATGAAACATATTCAAACTTAGTCATATGAAGTTCTCATGCGAATGGCCCATGCTAATAGACCATACGGATGAACAACTTCATGCTAATGAACCAGTCGCACGACTGAACCAGTCGCACGACTGAACCAGGAGACTGGATCAGTCGCATGATTGTAACATGAGATTGACTCAGTCGCACGACTGAACACTCAGTCGTGCGAATGGATCAACCGCATGACTCAATCGCATGACTGAACCATGCTAATGGTTCAGTCGGCCGAATAAGAAACCCTAACCTATAAATACCACTTAAATTGTGGAAAAACAAGATACTTCAAAACCTACGTACTAAATCGTACCTTAGCCGTCCAGAGACCTCTAAGAACATGTTCCAAGTTTATAGATCGCACTAGATCAATTACCAATCATTCTTAACGTTTAGATTCAATCTACAATTGTTTCTACGTGCGTTCTCACTGATTGGATCGCCAATCAAATAGGATTCCGCACTATTTGACTTGGTATACACATATATCAGTTAGTATTTCGTTCAATACACGATCCTAACATTTACGACATCTGTTTTTGCAGTCATGAATGCCTAATTCCCTAGTAGCGAAAATATTGCTTTGCCACAAGGCCAAAGTCGCCTAAAAAATCGTGCGCCCCTAATATACTAGCAGTTAAGAACTCAAGCTAAAAGATTATTTTCTCCTTAATTAGTTTGTGAGAGATTATTAGTGGACGTGACCCACGTTATACGATAGAGGTTGTAAATTTTGAAAGGCCTTAATGATAACTTATATGTTAGTATTAACCATCTAAAAGAATTCACGAGCAAAACAATTATAAAAAGTGTAATGGAAAAAGTATTAAAAAAAGGAAATTCTCGAAGCAAATGAAAAAAATGGTGAATGCTTAATTGATGATTTTATTAAAGTTAATGGGATATAGTGTAAGAAAAGGAAAGAAAATTTTACTAGAATTCATGAGATTAGTGTAAATTAGACATAACATGAGCGAGTCCGTGTAAAATTTAAAAAAAAACAAAGAATACAAAATGAGTAGGTAGTCAATTTGAAAAACAAAAGAAAAAGAAACATAAAAGTGTTGCGGTTGGCTTTAAAAATTATCTAGGGTTTTAGTTATAAAAAAACATAAGTACGTTTTTAATTATTTTGAAGTAAAAGAAAAGTATTGTACTAACGTCTGTAATTTCACTATTTATCATCTTCTCTATGTAATAAATAGTGAGTTGGTTCATGCGATTCGTAGAATGGAAGTGGAGCTATTGAAATGGATTGGAAAGTAAACCCTTGGAGGGCAAGGATTATGTTGTTGTCTTCATCTTCTTTATACCTCCAATTCTCGTGTCACCTTCTTCCTCTTCATCACTCTCATAAAGTTTGATAATCAAAAGAGTCACTGTGGAGAACGAAGATCATGACACGCATGGACTGGAAAACATTGGCTCAAAGCTGTGTCGGTGGCATTGTAGTCGGTAGCCACTAACATTGCTAAATGAGAGTTAGTATAATGTTTATTTCAAGAATTACAAAATAAGATAATATTTTAATTTAGTGAATTAAATAATCTTGTATTATTAAATAATGTATTAATAATATGGATTAAATAATGTATTACTTAAAATTAAGAAATTTATTAAATAGAGGCAAAATAAGAATATTGTATGGAGTACTTGTATCATATGCTTAAAAATTATATTAGATGTTATAAAGTTTGAGTAAAATCACAATTTTATGCGAAGATTTGTACTCTATAGAGTATAGAAATAGATAGAATAAGATAATAAACTTATGTTATGATAGTATATTAGTTAGGATTTATTTGTATCTTAGAATAGGAAATATAGTTTTTCTATTATATTTATAAATTATAATTGATTGGTGATCTACTTGTTCTAACCTATAAATGTAAGCTCTCGCAATCATAATGAATAAGCTATAACTCTTTCTATCTATCATTTGGGGTTTGTTATTTAGAATAGTTTGCAACTTGAATACACTTTGTCTCAAACCAGTGTTCGGGAGCGTAAAATTTTGGTTGTAGACAGATAGCCAGTAAGCCGAAAGCCTAATAAGAAAGTCACTTCTCTTCAGTTGGATGAAATTGTAAACCCTCGAGGCCAAAGTAAAAATGTGGAGTCATTTTCTAAATGTTATTGTTATAACCATAGTTAGGGATATATTGTGTGAGGGTAAAAGTGGATTTGTTAAAACAAGACTATAAGTATATAAAAAAGTTGACAACTTAAATTTATTTCTTAAAGTAGGACTGAACTAGGATTGAGTGTTTTCAAACCAAACAAAATTTATGGATTACTGAAACAATGTATATAACTAGTTTCCTTAAACATAATACTTACAGCAACCACATATATAATAATGAGATTCTCTTAGTAGTGGGCTAGATCGATCACATCAATCTATATCAAGTGTGACACTTTTGCATTATTGTTTATCATCATCCTTACATGATTGATGATGTATCTATACGTATCTCCAACTAAGCAAAAGGGCATCCCATTAGAGATGGTACAACCACATCTAGTTTGTAATTAGGGATTCTAATCTCCTTTCATGTAATTTATTCTACCATCTTGTTAGGTTTATTAATTATTATTGAATTTCTGTGTTTGTGTTTTGAAAGTAGTCAATGTTCAATTGTTGGAATGGAATGATAGACCATTGGAAGTATCAACTACATGTAAAAGATACAAACTCTATTTGTTTTCTTGTTCGAAAAGTGCGAGATCTCAATTCTTTTCATCACATCGATTATATTGACCTTATAAAATTAACTCTTCTTAAATAAGTAACTAATGTTACGATCTCATCTCCTTAAATTATTAGAATCATAAAATCTAGACAAAATTGCCACAATGGGATGGAGGTTGTGACAAAATTCATAAGCAGTTTGCCTGACTCTCATACCCAATTATTCATTTAGAGCCTCGAGTTGAGCATTATGATTGATTTTGCTTCCTTTCTAAAACTGCGTGAACAGTAGACTTTATAAATTCACATGCTTATTTTTAATTTTAGTGATACCCATCTAACTATAGATTTTCCTATGGTTATGTTATTTTAGATAAACTTTGGACTTAACTTCATACCTAATGGCCAATCAAATTATGTAGTCATAAGTATTATATGTGCGCTAATGTGTAATTAACACAAGTACGTATCATGTTGAAAGTAGCATGCTTAAAACATAAGATTTTTACGTTGTTAGTGTTATGAGTCAACCAATAAAAATGAGTTTTGATATAATAAAAAATAAAGCTTGAGTATTTCTCTCGTTTTTCATTGGTTAAAACAACTCATTATTTTGTTTAAAATTATCTTTGACTAGATTACTATAACTTTTTTTATAATGACGGTGTATTTTTGTAATAAACTAACAAGAAACTAGATGGTACATAAAAGAAAAACAATCTTGCAAACTAAGTCAAACAAAACAAAAAACTCAACCCTTTCCAAAAAGTAAGGGAGTTTATGGAAGTCAACTCATATAATATATGTACATTTTGACCAACAAATTATAGATTTCAAGTTTAAGCTCAAACCTTGCTTTTGACTTATGATCATGTCAAACACATTTTTTAAATGCTGCAATGTCAAAGACGATTTGAAATTCCATTTCCTATTATTTCCAGCCAATTTATAGTTACAAACAAGATATCTTCTCAACACATCTTATGATCTTGTTGGTAATATGAAGATCCCATTTTTGTCAGCTAGCACATCTTGTGATCAGATGACAGTGCATGTATATATTGACTAGCGCGTAAAAAAATTGTCTATTCTTTACGCGTAATAGACAAAAGTTATCTTTTATATGTTTGAGTACAATTTGTACCGAAAGATTGATACAATTCGTATCGAAAGATATACAAAATAGTAGCAATTCGTCTTATGTTCCGACTGTATGCTAAATAGTTAAAGCTATAAGGTTGAAATTAGGAATAATGTTGATACTTGAGAGCTGGGATGAAGATAATAAAAATTATGAAGTTTAAGAATCTAGCACCTTATACAAATCTAATATTATATTATTCACCGGAAATATACTAAGACATAAGAAACACTCTATGTCTAATACCAATGATGTTTTGAAGACATTGTTGTGAACTAAGAGTAAATCTTTAGTTACATGGCTTTGATGGGAGAAACTAGATGATGTGTGACTTCCTTATTAGCGCTCACTCAAACAACCAAAAACAAGTCTATAGACTTCTTATGAGCAAATCAGACGATATTAGTTGGGTGATAGACAAACTATTACAAAGATAATAGACACGATATAAAATCAATATAGAATCAATTGGTTAGTTCAAGAGAAAACCAAGAAACAATTAAAACACAACATGTATCTTATAATCATATGGTTTGAAATGTGCTCAACTTACAATTATTCAGTACTCAGTACTCGATACATATAGAGATTAATGTTATTATGCTCGGACTGAATTGAATTTGGTCATGAAGGGCTAATAACTCTCAAAGAATCATGACACACAAACTCATTGACTTCACATCGGCTCAACTAGTAGCACTCAAAATATCACCACTATGTAGTTTGATCATTAAATTTTATTTTAAGTAGTTTGTGCACCTTGTCTTTTATATCATTAAAAAAAATATTAGTAGTTTGATCATAACTGACCGAGGCTTCGCAGCTGACATCCTTACTAATATGAACTTGATTTATTTCAAACCTATGAATATGAATATGAATAAATAACAAATGTGTCTAATAAATATGAGTTTTATATCTAATACAAATGATTTTTTTAAACTTGACTTTTGTTGCGTTTCTCATTGGTTACTAACAACTCGTAGTTTTGTTTAAATTGAATATTGAATAAACTACTACAATTATTCTACTCTGTGATCGAATGGTAAAATATGCCAAACAAAACAAAGTCAACCCCTTCCAGAAGCAAGAGATTTACATAGCAAAAATATTTAGAAGTCAACTCCTAACAGCTATTGACCAACAAATTATAGATTACAAGTTAAAGTTCAAATCTTGCTTTTGTTATGATGGTCAAATAATTCTTTTATTGCTATAATGTCAACGGAATTTGAAATTTCATTCCCTGAAGTTTGCAGCAAATTTATAATTACAAACAAATATCGACCTAACATCTTATGATCTTGTTAGGATGTGAACATCCCATTTTTCAATTAATATGTTCTAGTGCGAAACATAATTTAATGTGTCTAGTGTGGTAACGTCTAAAAGAAACTTTCAAATAATATGTTTTCACAAGAGCCGTGTAATAAAGTTTATGTTCTAACTCTTACAAGTACTATTAAAAAAAGATGGATTATTGAGATCAAAACTGAGTATAACATTGATATTTGAGAGTTAGGGAGAAGAGTTTGTTTCTATCATAGTCTTTTGAAGGTCACGTGTCTAGCGCAAGTTGTGATTTACCTGATTTTATTAGTTAGCAAACTATTGATAGGTCTAATGAGTCTTTTGGTAATGTATTCTTATGGCTGCTGAGAAAAGATCATATAAATTGCAAATGTGTTAGAAATCAATATGCACTGTCCAAAAGCTACTACAAACGGCATTATGTATAAGGCATGAGAGAGACAAATGTTGTAAAACATACGAGAAGATAATAAACATAAAATAAAGAATTGATTGGTTACTTTAAAGCAGAACCGAACAAGTGTTAAGCCGCAATTTTTATAGTTTATAAGTGAATGGTCTTAACATATATTTCATCTAACAATACTTAATGCGCATGTATATGTTAGTGTGCATAAACAGGCTTACTTTTATCATCTCTTTTATGTCTTAAAAAAGCTTTGAGTTAGTAACTCTAAGCATAAATCTAGTAAAGGAAGGGCTTTCCCCCTACTTTCCTATAGCCCTCGAGTTTTGTTTTATATATACACTAGGTTATAAAGATGTTTTATATATACACTAGGTTATAAAGACGTGTATTACACGGGTTAAAAATAAAAATATATATAATTTAAAAATGTAAACAAATATTTAAAAACTAAGTATTTTTAATTCAAATGGTAATACAATGAAATAGATTGTATTCAATCTCTATTACTACAAGAAAAAACACTGTTGAATAGTTAAAATTGTGATCAATGTTGCATACATCAAAACTAAATATATGAATATGCAATTTACTTGGTTGAGCTCCTTCTTAAACAATTAGTTTTTCTTTAGAGTTTGAAATTTTATATATATTCGACCTAATGGCTTGTTAAAGAAAATGTGGAAACACAATTTTACCAAAACAATCAAACAACTAAATGGTTGTTCATGCCTAGAAAAGAAAATTAAAAAAATAGAAAAGTTTCCTAACAAAATAACCTAAAATAATTGAGTTGGCACTGAAATGTACCTGTCCATTCGTACTTTAATTTGGTTGTTATATAATCTAAAACTTCAGTATATTGTCATTTATCATGAATTATTTATCATGTGATATATTTAGTCATACATAAATATAATATCGTTTACAAATCAAACATCATATAGTCATCTTGCATGAGCTGGTAGGAAAAACCCACTATCACTCATATGCCATAACATAGATTAGCTTTAGTTATACATCACTCTCAGTCTCTCAGACAAGTACTACTATTATGTGATGCCACTTATGCCTGGTTTTTCACTCTTGTTCTATGTCACCTCCACAACACTCAGATTCATATAACAAATCGTCCAAATTATCCCTTGCATCGAAACATAGAGGGTTTGAATCTCTAATTAGGATTCTCGTCGAACTTTGTATTTGAACTTCTTTATCTAATCTAGTGTAAAGCATTTAGTTCACATATAAGCACATCATATATTGGAATGAGAGTTATTACCTAATAGAAACTCATTCCACATATCATCTATTACCCTTTCATACCCCCCATGAATCATGATCACAAGTTTCATGAAATAAATTTAAATTTAACTGGAAATCATAGTAGTATCTCAACAATACTGCACCTAACTTTTTTAAACGTTACACCCTTTGAAAAGATTACATAATAATTTGCTCCATCAATCGACTCTTTTGATGATCACTTATACAAACCTTGTACAAATTTAAGTAATATATTTCAAGGACTTAAAAGTGAATTTACAATACAATTATTTACAGTACTTATGATTTTTGTAACAGATAAAGGACAAATGTTTGAGCCTCTATAAAATCTCTGAAAATAATCTAAACTTGTAAAACCATGTTTGTTGGATCTATTTCTTCAATTTACATCCATTATACAAATAATCAACTTAAAATCAATATGGTTTTGCATTTAATCAACTCTTTAATCCCTAGTCGCATTTTCTCACCGTAACAACATATTCAGGTTTACAACTCCATCAACCCTACTAATTTAAGGCGTTTTACCTTAACTTAATCTCATAACTAGTTTTAAGAGAACCAGTATGATTAAGATGACAGCATGGCCACAAATAAAGTGTGAAAAGACGATATACAAATATTTACCATATATGAATTATGACCACCGATCCAAAGTATCATACCCTAATAAAGTTCAGGGGAGGGGTTCCTCAAAAACCTTCAATGCCATCTTCAAAGGTCGAATAATAGCTAAAACTTAGGAAGCTCAAGTTGAGCTTATGAGCACAAAGAGCGGCTTGTCGCCTAAACGGTCCCGACCCTGAAACAGACCAATGGTTTATACTATCCAAAGAGGCATCATCAAGTAGCTGTTGGAGTACAAATGAGAAAATGGGCCCATTAAGTTAACCCAAAAACACTTGTTTTTTTTTTCTGTATTTTGTTAATAGTTTATAGTTAATGAGTTAAATGTGATTATAGATTATGTTATTATAATAATAATCTAAAGCAATATGTAAAACCTTTGACCCCCTCTGCTCCCTCAAATTTTCCTTTTGTGGCTAATATTATTATTCGACCCGTTTGACTTTTAACATAACTCAAATTAATCCATTCATAAGTAAATGGTCCCTGACTTGTCACCTATATGTTGAGCTTCATCAAATAATGATGCTAAGCTTAAAGAGTTAGATCTACCCCGAAGACGCTAAGTGGTAGAAGCTAAGGTTACCTGGATCTTTGTCAAGTATTAGAGTGAAATTTGGTTTGGACCACGTAATCACTACAGGCATGGGAATGAATACAGATTATAACCATTAGGTGGTATGGAGGATACCCATACCCACACCCAAACACCCTCTAAAATAATATAAAGAAAGGTTGTACCTTCAGATCAGATATAAAACAAGATACAGAAATAAAAAGATATATATTATTAGTAATATATCTATTATCAGTGAAAAAGTATTGCATAAATGAAGCTATTATACCCACTTTGACCCGAATCCAGTTTGACCTATTACAAGACCCAACCCGACCTGCCCATTTCACCAGCCTTAATCGGTATGCTAGAACTTCATCACACTTCGCTGGTTTGGCCAGAAAGCAAAGGGTGTAAGTGGTAGAAAGAGAGAAACCATTATTGATCAAGAAAACTCACCAAGGAGCTTGATTGCAGCCACTAAGGTTCCGCTAGTTGCAATTAAATCATCTACTACAAGCGCACCTTCTCCCGTCTCCAACATGCATCTCCATTATGTCTGTCCCATACTCCAAGGAATATTCATCTGATATAAGAGCTCCTGAGAGGACAATAGAGGCCCACGGCTGATTATAGCACCTTAAAAGACCTGTTATTAATTAAAGAGTATACCCACATATTCATGTTGCAAAAGATATAGTTGAACTTCACTAATTTTACCACAGCTAATATATGCTTATATATATTGGGTTAAGTAGAGAACTCCAGAACTGCACAAGCACTTGTACAAATTGCCGATCACATATAATGGGAGAGAGAAGAGAGACCTTAATCGGTTACATAAGTGCCTTATGTATCACAGTTATACTAGTTCTTATGGTTCTCTACTTAAATTATGTATTAGACAACACTATATATAATAATATATGTGTGTGTGTACTTATGTATATGGAGTAATAGAGGTCACTATCCCAAATCTTTCAAGGACATCAAAATTAGATTGTGGATTGTAACTCTAGCAAAATTTATAAGTGAACTTTTATGATTTTAGCGCCCGTGAAATCGATAAACCCTCAAGTAGAAATGGCAAGTTCGACTTATTTTTTAAGAATGGGTTCATCTGGGTTGTGATTTATCTCAAAGAGAAAGTTGCCCAAACTCTATTTTAATGCATAGCCCCCTAACTTGGTTCCTCCACCATACACTCAAATTATTATTGTAATAATAATGATAGGTAATCATAACAAGGCCTTAACTGTGATTTAAAATATTCTTATAATGAACAAACCAGTGTTTGTGGGCCCAACCCAACCAAGCCCATTTCAAACCATACTAACAATTAAAAAATGACCTCAACCATTAACCCAACCTGACTCACCTGCCCGTATTGTCATCTTCTATATAAAAGAAAAGAAATTTAAAAAGAGTGGCATTACTCATGACAAACAGGGAACATAAATTGAGCATGCAATATGCATCAAGCTAGTAGAAATGGTTTTTGACCATTTGAAACAAGGAAGATGCTCCTATACAGCTGAGCACATGTGAACGAATAAATAACAGCGATTCCTGTCAGAATTAGCCAACTACATGTAATCAACAAAGGAGAAGGGATGTTATAATATAACTTTAACAATAATGCTGAATCACACAGGACACAGCCCTTGAATCACAAGTTCACAACCAAATAACCAACCTTGTTGCCAGCTGATTCGGACTTGATTGTGTTTAGACTGATAGATGTATAGTCAACCAAGAGACAAAACAAGCGAAGACTAAAACTTCATAGGTAAGAATAAGATAGCAAAAAGGAGATTGAATATTTGAGAACTAATTTTATTGGTTTTTTGTATAATGTAAATGCCCCTAACTTAAAAAGGGATTTGTGGACAAGAAGGTTCTAGGTGTAGCCTCTCTACCCTTGGGGTACAAGTAAGGTTTACCCACATCTCACCCACCCCATAACTACTATCATGTGGTATTTTACTAGGTTTGTTTGTTTGTTTTTTGTAGACAACAAGGTGCATTATAAAACAAAATCATTTGAGATTCATAGGAAGTCAATGTTAGCAGAGAGATATACCAGGTAACTTGTTTGGTTTTCTCAAAGAAACAAATTTTGCCCCAATGGCCAATGCAATAGGAGGACCAAATATGAACCCTCTTGTTTCAACACCTGCATATTGACACCAAATTTAGCCAGAATTATAAGTTTATAAGTGATTTGTCATTAACAAGTTAGAAAATCAAGTAAAAATATAAGCAGCATTACTGATATAGATAACTTTTTTAGCTTTACTAATGACCATCCAGTTTTATAATCCTTACAAGAATCTCTCTCTAGTACACCGACAATCATGACCTATTCTTCCAGAAATGGGTCTTTTAGTTAATTTTAGTTTACTAAAGGGTATGATTTGAGCCTACTCATATTATAGAATCGGTCAATATGAATCATTTTTATGAAACTTGAAAACGTATAACGGGTCCAAATGGGGCAGCACTGCTCACTGCAATGTCTACCGCCACTAACTACCATCGCCATCAACACAACCACCTGTCATCATAGCGTCCACCGTCCCCACCCCCGCTACCACTACCACCTATGTTGCTTCTGCCTGTCACCGTCTCAGCCCTCTGCCACTAGTTCTTATTAAAACAAATATAGCAGGTGAACTCTTGTGTACTTCTTCATTAAACAACCCATTTAAAACCTAGCCTATTTTTGTCCAAGCCTGCTTACGATCTGAAGCAAATTGATACATGTATAAGAAATATGTGTTGACGCGTCACCCGAGCCTATCAGCTCATTCTGCCAGGCTTACTTTTCACCCTTCAGAGAAGGAAAGATGTGAATACATTTTACATTACCCTAGCAAGCAAGTTGGCGAACAGCTAGCTTTTACCACAATAATGCCTCTTTATGCAAAAAAAAGCATCTGAAACTATTAGGTCCTACAAGGAGAGGTATAAAGTAACCTTTTTTATCTATGTCCAATTCCCATAAGATAATTACAAGATAGGTACCATATCTTCATTGATGACCTGTAGTAAGAATAATTTCATACATAAAACACCCAAAACTTGGAAACATAGGTGGCACCATCTTTGTCTCTTGGCTACTTTCACAATATGTAGCTGGAAATCAGTGGCAGGAATGGATACACAATGGGGATGCTCATGAAAGTGTAGAATCATGACTAACAAACGTACTTACCCCTGTTGTCAATAGTGGCTATAGCGCGCTACCTAGCATACATATAGAATCCCGCTATTTGTGTTTTGCGACCAAATAACGACCGATAGCGATTTATAGTGCCCAGGATAACATTCGTTAAGTTTCACTACAAGACACATAGCCCGCTCATGAATACGGATCCATCATCATACATCAAACCCACATAAGTAAAGTTTATGATAGTGCTTACAAAACTTTTCATCATCAAAAGGACACAGGGTAACATTTGTTAAGTTTCACTTTTCATTAATATTATTTTCCACTTTAATATATAATACTTAACTTAGTAAGTACATAGTATACCAAGTACAAGTCATCATAGAACATATCCGACCCTCCACAGAACAACGGGGGTTCGGGGGCGGCAGCCCCTGACAGCAAGGTCCTAGGAGCATCAGCCCCTTGTGGGGTCCAAAGGGCAATGCTCTTGGCTGGGACCGGGCTTCCAGGTAAGCGCGAAGAAATTTTATTTTTAAACATTTATGTAACACATTTTGTTATAGAAAAATCAATATTCTTATTAAAACCTCTTAAAATCTTGGTCATTTAAAACGTAAATTTAGCATGCATAATAGCCCCAAAACATGGAAAACTCCTAAATAAGGGGATCTAGAACTCACCTAGACACCATGAGTAACTTTTAAACTAAGCTTTCTAAGCTAGGATCACACTACACAACTTACAGATAAGTTAACACTCGAAGGGGTTAATTTCTACCTAAATTCACTACTAATTTCGCTTCCATATAAGTAGATTCGCTGCCAGCTTCGCATGGCAGTTTCGCCCAACTTTTGTTGGAATTCCATGGTTGCGAAATTACCTACGAAACTATAGTTTCACAGAAAACTCATAGTTTCACAGCTTCAACACCCAATTTTGCTGGATGCATAGACAGTTTCGTAGAACGCATAAAAATTACGAACCAGCCCGTTTTTAACCCAAAATCGCAACTTTTTACGTCCAAAACCTTAGTTTATCATCCATGAGGCTATATCTAAGATTTTTACTTGATTTCATACGTCAAAATGTGACTTTTATGTGATTCTTTGCAACTTTTCAAAACCCAAAACCCTAAAATCCGGGTTTGATCTACAAAAAGGTTTAGAGACTGATTCTTACCTGGATTTCTTGCTTCTTTCTTGTGGTTTGATGCTCAATCACCCAGATCTTAATTTCTTAACCTATAAAGCTTCAAATCTTGAGTTTCTTCACTTTCTCTCTTTAGAAATTGGTGGCTAGGGTTGCAAATAAGAAAGATGGTGGCTGATTAGGTGGGTTAAAGGGCTGATTATGAGCCTTTAATCACTTAGGCTCTTGCCCATAAACCATTTCCTCTCTTTATTTTTTTATTAAGTTAAAAGTTTAAATAAAAATTACAGATAAAAAAGAAAATAAAATTAAGTACAACCTGTTAAAACTAAAATACAACCCATGATACACAAAGAAATTAATAACTAACAATATATATATATATATATATATATATATAATATATATATATATATATATATATATGTATATATATATATGTATATATAGGGGGGAGATCAAATGAGAACTAGTTTTTTTAAAACTCTAAGAACCAATATCAACCATTAGTTCTCAATGACAAAATTGTAATCAACAAAAATATATTAAAAAACTATAAATCAAAAAATAACATAAAAATAAAAAAATAAAAACATAAAAATATTCCTCTACTTTCCATCTTTCATAAAAAAATAAAAAAAAATATAAAAAATAAAAAATTCCCGTTTTTTAACGAAATTCGTTTTACACATGTGTAAGATCAGATTTACACATGTGTAAGATCAGATTTACACATGTGTAAATCTAGTACTACACATGTGTATAATTAAATTTACACATATGTAAACAACGAATGTATTTTAGAAAAGTAGTACTGGATTGGTTCCTAAATATGTGTAAATCTCGTTATACACATGTGTAGTACTGGATTTACACATGTGTAAATCCGATATTACACATGTGTAAAACGAATTTCGTTAAAAAAACGGAATTTTTTTTAATTTTTTATAAATTTTTTTATTTTTTTATGAAAGAGGGAAAGTAGGGGAATATTTTTGTGTTTTTATTTTTTTATTTTTATGTTATTTTTTGATTTATAAAGTTTTTTAAATATGTTTTTGTTAGTTATAATTTTGCCATTGAGAACTAGTGGTTGAGATTGGTTCCTAGAGTTCTCACAAAAAAAGTTAGTTCTCATTTGATCCCTCCCCTATATATATAATATATATATATATATATATATATATATATATATATAGCTTTAGAACTTTAAGAACCAATCTCAACCACTAGTTCTCAATGGCAAAATTGTAATTAATAAAAACATATTTAAAAATTTTATAAATAAAAAATAACATAAAAGTAAAAAAATAAAAACACAAAAATGTTCCCCAACTTTCCCTCTTTCATAAAAAAATATAAAAGAATAAAAAAAATCTCATTTTTTTAACGAAATTCGTTTTACACATGTGTAATATCGGATTTACACATGTGTAAATCCAGTACTACACATGTGTATAACTAGATTTACATATATGTAAACAACGGATGTACGATTTTTTTAGAAAAATATATCAATATGGTAGGCGTTGGAAAGATAAAAGATACTGAATTTTATGGTGAATTTTTTTTGAAAAAATGATGCCGTGAAAGAAAGTTACGAACGTTTAAAAAAAGAAGGAAATGACATGTGATTTGCATGTGATAAAAAATGAGTGGCTGAGATTGGTTCCTAGAGTTCTTACAAAAAAAGGTGGTTCTCATTTGAACTCTCCCCTATATATATAATATATATATATATATATTATATATAATATATATATATATATATATATAATATATATATATATATATATATAATAATAATAACCGTTGGATTTGGGTGAAACGAAAAAGATGGCATTTTAAGATTTTCTTTATCAATAAAAATGGGACAAGATTATTAAGAGAAATCAAAAAAAAAAAAGAAATATGGGTTGTAGAATTAGTGTCACATTTTTCATGTTTAATCCATTGGAAAACTCTTCTCAAAGTGCGCACACATATATTGATTTTCCATATTTAAAAGGTAAGAATGTTGTTTTTTCTATATGTTTGAAAGATACGATTGGTTAGCAGCAAGCTTTGTTACTATATATAGAAAACTTTACCAATAGAAAATCGTCTTCAACCGCTAAAAAGCCTAGGAGTGAAATTATCTTCAAATTAACAATAGATAACCGTCAAAGCATTTGTCAATAATGTTTCCCCTCAAAAAATGACTAGATCCGGCCTTAAAGTAGGATTCCCCACAATGATTATCAATCTTCCTTGGGTTATGGTATCTGTCAGCAATATGTTGGTAATCAATGACGGGTTACTAACGAATTATTCAATTTACCTTTAAAATATTTTGATTTCTACTGAACTCCGTCAATAATTACTGATACATGCCATCCGTCAGTGGCATTCAATGGTACTCAATTTTGTAGTAAGAGTAAACTTGTAATGAACTATATGTCTTGTATAATATAAATTATTTGGATCTAAAGATAGTAAAAGAATATCCCTTAAATGTAGCTATTTTTGAATTGCCACTATAACCCACTTGCATATTACGTCGTTAGTGAAGTCTAAATACATGAATCATGATGTCATTTAATTACACCCCACAAAGTAGTTGCTGCTGGCTGGCTCTATGTACCCTGTCGCCGGTTTACTCGGTTTGATTTGTTTGACTCCGACCCGGTCTTTAGTCAAAGTCAACCACAAATTTGGCTTCATAGAATTGCTTAGGATATTTTTTACTATTTATTTTTTAGGACATTGAGTGTAGATATAGATAATTTTGATTAGATTTATTGCTTGGATAACAAATTTTTTAATAAATATGTTTGGTAACGGAATTTAAACTTGTTTTGTACGTTGTAAAAAACCATGTACTATAAATGATAGAATGTTAATTTAACGTGTTTATTTTGAAATATAATGAGTGAAGTGGGTGCACACATGAGTTTGTTAACAAATACGTGATAATGGAGGAGAGGGTGGTGACGTCACAGGTAGGAAGGGTGGGGTTATTATGGAATGATAGCGAGGATGAGTGTTCAATCCTCAAGTGAACTATTAATTTCCAGTTTGTTTTTGTTAAAAAACAAAAAATTATAATAATTTATTTCTGGGTAGATGTCCGAAGGGGATAGTTTGATGGTAAAAATTGTGTTCCCCAACCAAATTATATGAATTCAAATCCTGCAGTATGCAGGTTTGATTAATTTCCAGATAACAAGAACTGTTGTTCAAAAAAAAATTATTTTCGGATAAATCAATGTATGCACTGTTCTTAAAGGTGATAAGTAAGGAAAGAAAGTAAACTTCAAAGAATCAAGAAGAAAGAGTCCCATGTTATTCTATGAAAAAAAAGTAATGTCAAAGAAAATATTTAAGAAAGTGGTGTCAAAAAATGCCTATAAGCACAAGTGCTCTCATCTCACATCGTTTGAGGAATAAAATTGGAATTAAGAATGAATTGGATTTTGTTGAAATAGATACATTGCCGGTTAGATAGCTTTGAAGTTCATAATCATATATACTCCTTATAAAAGTTTGTCTTTATATTGTTCTGTCCTATTTTTATTTAGTTTCTAAAAAGTGTATTCTACTCAAAACTAGTTATTTAACGGCTTTATAATTTTTCTATTCATCTTCACATTTCTAATAAAAAAATATTTTTTTCAGTAAATGAAACTTTTTCAATCACATGTTCATATAAATCGAATCATGCCAAGTTCTAAGCGAATCAAAAATTAGTGGTCAAATGAATGGTGCACCACCACTTGTTTCATTATAGCACTTTCCCGAACCCGCTTTAGAATCTTCTTTGAATATGTTCTCCTTTTGCATTTTCTCTAGCTTCTTAAAAATTATATCACGTGATAAAAATATCACATCAAACTTTGTATGTAATTTTAAGTCTTAAGCAAAATGCATAGAACAGATATAAACAACTAACGATACATTGAACCCTAAGCCTCAAGGCAAATGGATTGAGACAAAAATATTACACATGTGTAATTAGAACTTAGAATGGGAAAGGTCGGACATTCAATCTAAAGTGAGAATCATAAATATAGACGACAACACGACTTTTATGAAGATACCAATACATTAAAAACCATTTGAAACATTAATGATTTGAAGCAAATCCATAATAACTATTTCTCATGCAAAATGAATATCATTCTTAATATGCTCTTTTTATGCTTAAGATGTATCATGTTAGTTAAAAGGTTTAATGATTTGATGTATCTTAACAAACTAGAGTTGTGTATAATTTTTTTATTAACAACATGTTAGTTGTTAGTAGAACCAAGTTAGTAATTACGTCAATGCTAAGGTTTGAACTTTGAACATTCAAAAGAGGCAAAACCTCTCACTTTCCCCTTGGCCACTAGACCAAGAGACATTGGCTAAAGTTGTATGTAGTATTATACACTAAAGCTCTACCAAAAAATTATAAAAGCCTAACATGTCATTACCCTCCTTATCTTGTGTTGTGGCTAATATCCTTATCTACTATATGACATCTCTCAAGACACATAATAAACGGGCATCGAATGACTAGTATCTAAACATTAGAAACCCTCCCAAATTTGCACAAGAGTATGTTGTAAGGTAAGAAACAATCAATACACAAAGCCACAAGTCATAATTCAATATGCCCTTGGTGCAACAAAGGATATGTCTAACGACGGTGATGCTTGCTAGGTATCTAGAAAAATTAGTGCGATAGAGAGCAACTACTAGGGTGTGAACACAGGATTATCAATTTTAAGTCTCTAACAAAAGAGGAAGGAGATTCTCCTTATGATCACTCATCAACGTCAAAATACGCATATTTTCTTTATGTTAATGTAGAAAACAAAAAAAAGAGTCGGGTTTTATAACCTTTCTTATTTTCGTTATCTAAATGTTAACGTCGTTATGTTCTTGTAAAGACCTTTTTGTCATTAATAAAACTATGCGGGTTATTAATGTTTGATTCTTTGTTAATTTAAAAGTTAATGAGTTAATTTATTAAATAATAATAATAATAGTAATAATAACAATACTAATAATTACAACCTTTGCTTATTATTTATGAATTTTGACTTAAATTACAATAGTAAAATAATAATAATAATAAGAATAATAGTAAGAAGAATAATAATTTATAAAAGTTAAATAACTAATAACTTAGAAAAAATTATTTAAATATTAAAGTTTAATTAAGTTTAGGGGGCCTTTATGTTAATTTGGAAACTTGAAAATGAAATCTTTTACATAAAATGATAAGAACTAAAACTACAGGGACCATTATGTAATTCCTCATAACCCAAACCAACCCCCCCCCCTTCACTCTCCCCGTAAATCCGGTGACTCGATCCGGTCGAGCTCCGACCGAGCTCTAAACTAGTGAACCACTTCGATTTATTACTCCAAATCCCTTCAACCGGTTCGCGAACATGAATCAAACTCGGTTATGTACTTTAATTGGATTGAAACAACGGTTATGAACCCAAACAATTAGTGCAACCGATGCCATTAATCGTTGGGTTGTTCGATCATTAAAACTCAATAATAATCAAATTAAATGGATCATAATCGAACGTTTAACTGATCCTAAGCTACAAACAAACTCAATTTCACATTAAACACACTTGAACCTCTCAAAAAATTCACACTCCATGTAACACCCGGTTATTTTTGAAGACCCAAACGAATGAAGAAAGTGAAGAAAAAGAAGGAAAAGAAATAAACCCAAGTCTAGGGGTTAAAAGTGACAAAAAGAACAATATTTTTGAAAAGTTGGTGATAAAGGTAATGGCCACCCATTCTTGCACATCTCCTTTCTGCTTACGGATTCTAGGGAGAGAAAGTGCATAGTTTCGGATTTTTAAAGAAGAACAAGAAAGAATTTGAATTCAAGGTAAGAATCATGGTTTTATGGTGTTCTTAACTGGCCTTGCCTTGGGTGTATGCTTATGTGTGTTTGTATGTTTGGATGTATGTGTTTTAGTGGGTTTCTAGGTGGTTGAACTCAATTACAGACAAGTTTGGAAGAAGCCATACTCAAGAGCTGCAAAGGTGAGTTCTAGAACCCCTCTTTTACTAGTTTTTAACTGATTTTGGGGCTGGAAATACATAAACTTATGTTTTTATGAAACTGCAGTTTTACCCGTATGTATGAATGTGTGTATGTTGTGATTATGATGTGATGTTGGGCTATGTTCATGCTTGTTGATGTTATGGTTGTGTTTCTAAAGCTTAGAATGTAAGATTTAAGCTTAGAACATGATAGATGGTAATTGGGAACTGAGATCTGATGTTTAGGGCTCATATGTTTAAGTTCTAGAATCTGCCTAAGTACGTAGAAGCAATGCGGATGAGTATTGAAAGTCAATGCGGATGAACAGTTAATGTGGATGAGCATTAACTACTAAGTAAGCCAATGCGGATGAGTATTAGAAGTCAATGCTTATGAACAGTTAATGCAGATGAGCATTGACTAAGTATGGGAAATGCAGATGAACATTGACTAAGTATGAGAAATGCGGATGAGTATTGGGGGGAATGCGGATGAACAAAGTCAATGCGGGTGAACAAATGTGGATGAGTAAAGTCAATGCGGATGAACTAAAACAAATGCGGATGAACAAAAAGGCAAATGCGGATGAACACTTAGAATAGTTTTTGACTTTCTAGGGAAAAAGTGAAATATAGGCTTTGACTTGGGAGGTTCCCAGGGGTTCATGTAAGTTGACTTTTTGAGGTCATAGATGATGTGATGGGTATGATGTTATGATGTATGTTTGATGCTTTGGCATGATGTGTATGATGTAATGCATGATGGTATGTATGATGTATGCTATGTATGTATGGTGCCCTGTATGATGATGTTGACAGTGTATGATGATGTTCCTTTTATTGTATGTTTATTTTCCTATGGCTTTACGTTGAATGTAAATGAATGAAATGAAAGTATTATGTAACGTAAAGTGGAAGATAATAAAAAGAGGAACATGCTGAATGAATGCATGCATAATAAACAAAGGAAAGTAATGTAAGTCTTGCAAGCCTTGAATGTGGGAACACGCCCCAATGTAAGGTGTTAGTCCAACGGCGTGTGGCTTAGCTACCCTAGAAAGATGCACATTGGGGTCTTTCTTTGTGATTGACCATTTGTATAGAACCTTTTTCATTTACCCTGGATACTGTGGTCAGGCTACTGTGCGCCATGACGGAAGGTCTATGATAGACTTCGGCCCAGTATCCACTTTATGCATGACGATGGGTATAGCACATGACAATGGTACACCTGAACTTACCCTAGGTATTGTGGCCAGGCTGTTGTGCGCCATGACGGGGGGTCTATGATAGACACTGGCCCAGTACCAACTTTATGCATGACGGTAGGGTAAAGTTCATGGTTTTTGATGAAATGAAAAGAAGTAATGATGAACGTATGAATGAAAGTAAAAAAGTATGAATGAATGAGAATGAAAGTAATGAAAGTGAATGGTAATGACGTACGATGAATGAACGAAAGTTAATGAACGAATGATAAAAATAATAATGATATTATCTATTTGTACGTATGATGTGTGATCACATGCAAAAGTAAAGAACGGTTTTTAATGAAAGTAAAGTATGTTTTATTATAAAACTAGAACTCACTCAGCAACGCTGACTTTTATACATTTTTTAGTTGGCAGGTGAGCATTGCTGAGGATGGCGCGGGGCAGCTACTTGGCATTTTGGATGGCATTCTTTTGTTAACGTTTCTGCATTGTAATGCGAACAAATAAAAATGTGTAATGAATGATTGTATTAACTTGCAAAAGCATTTTTAATGAAATGAAAAGTTGTTTTGATGTTCCGCTAGGATGTTTTATGAAAGTTAAATGTAATTATATGTTTTATGAGCAATGATTGGCCAGCTGTAAGCATCCCGGGAACGGGGCCTTACACTCCATCGCGTCTGCAACTGTATTGTTCATCAGCACCCGATCAATTTCATCTGAAATTGATAAAGGGTTTTCGATTATTGGGACCATTGGAAGCCTCTTATACAACGAATTTGATTATCAACAACACTTGCATCACGAACACTACTCAATCTAGTCGCGGCTGTTCTTCAACTTAATCCTCATCGATTCGATTTCAAACCGGGTAACTAAGCACATCTATACATTTGTTTTCATCTGTGTGATAGAAGCCCCAACCTTAATTTGGTTATTAACATCAATTTAATGTTCAATTTGGATCAAAATTGTTCTAGGGTTTATGTGGAATTGAGGGTTTCTTGTAGTCATTGCTTTTAAGAATTAAAAACCAGCTCTTAACAGGCATAGGTGCCACAGCCTACCGGTTAAGAGCATGTTACCCTATCTTTGAGGTCCCGGGTTTGAACCCGGGCACCCTCAATTAAAACCATTTTCTTTAACAAATTTAATTACAAAAAAAATTAGTTATTCTAAAAATCATTTTTGTAAACTTTAATTAATTTTAAAGTCATCAAATTATTTTATGCAAATTTTAAATTTAAATACTTATATATTCTTTTAATAAAACATTATAACAAAGGTTATTTTTAGATAATTGTTGGGCTTTAAATAATAGTTTGAATTAATAAATTATTATTGGGCAAAGATGTTATCTAGCAATTATTCGATTATTTGTTTAATTGTATTATCAAAACTTATATATTTTCTTTCATACTTCATGATTTTTAATCAATCATTATAAAAGATTTAATTGTAGTTCTTTAAATTAGTTACGTAACGAGTCATTTCAATTTCTTTTAAATCAACATATAAGTAATTCCATTGTTTTATTACTTTATACCCCAAATTCCATTGTAACCTTAGTTCACGTATGAATCGTTAATCTTATCTTTAAAGTTATTCTTGGAACTTATACGTTTAGGTATCTTGTATAAGGAATCGTTGGAGCACCACTTAATTTCTTATTATTCTTTTAAGAATCATCTTATATATCATATGAGTTTTCAAGCCCATCTTTTATCTTATTTCATAACTTTTGGGGTGAAACATGTTAACGTTACAAACTTGCACTTGTAAATGTCTTGATACTTGTAAATGCACTAGCAATTGTATTTAAACTTGTCATGGATATTTGTAATATTGTGAGACTTATATGATAGATATTTTGTGTAAACAATCATTAACTATTGCTAGCCTAGCAACGTCATAGATCTATAGGCCTGACAAGCCTATTTGGTGCTAAAGCCGAGGTTATTACCGGCTCTGATAACGTATGTTTATTCATTATGGGAACCAAATACACTTAGCTAATCGTTATAACTTATTATGGCTATCTTTGTCAAGGTTTGATTGTATCATTATGTTATTTATAACCTTTCATTATTGTAACGATGACATGAATTGCTACTTTTAAATTTTTATATGTATGTATGCATAACTCATAGAAACTCACTAATATTCAATTGTTAATTTTATTTTTAATATATATCAGGAAATACCCAAGCTTAATAGTAGATCTTGAAGTGGATACATGTAGGATTGAACCTAGAAATAAAAGACTTATTTTAAATTTGAGTTGTTGAACTTATGTATGCTTTGGTTGTTTGATTGAGACTTTTGGTTGTAATTTTACATTAAAACTTATAGTTATTTGTATTTACATTTATTGGTAGTGTTATTTAGTTGTGAACAATCTTAATTCTCATATTTTAATGTTTTTACCGTTAAAGTTGGGGTGTAACGGGTTTTTCCGGTAAGCGAATGCTATCATTCTTTGTGTGAGATCACTCAAATTTATAACAGGAAAGGAATGTTGTTATCATCAAAGTAACTATTTGATGTTGACATCCTCTTCTCATTGGCCACCACTAGTTAACACACACCTCATGTTTGATACATTGAACCATCTTTATAACTGCACATTAATTTAGTTGAAGGTTTAACACAAATGATAGTTGCTGATACCATATCTCTTCATTAGGTGCTATATCTTGTTTATTGAATATTGTTTAACCCGGTAAAATTCTATGTACGCAAAATTAATAACGTCCGTGACGAATCAAAGTTTATCGACAAAATTTTCTAAACTTTACCCCTTCAATTTTAAAAGTTTTTAATTTTACTTTTATAGTATATATAATATACGTTTTAACCATTAATTTATTACTAATTCATTTTTTCCTCAATAACATTTCTTAGATAATTTTCTTTTTTCAACTAACTTGTGAGTGTATTTATTTTTCCTAATGTCTAGCATACATTTTGTTAAAAATTTATATCTATTTACAATAAGTATTTTTAGGTATCCTAAGTTATATCGACTGAATCGTAATGTGTTGGAATGATGAAGAATGCAATTGATACTGACGAAGAACATTGATACCACTATATAATTATTTTCTATTTATGTTTTGATATTTAGAACCTAGTTTTCGCAACTTCATACGTTTAGTTATATATTTAACCACATTAATGTCATGGTTGCAATGCACATAACAAAGTTACGATATATAGCACGTGTTTAATTTCTAGTTATCATTTTCTTCGCTAATTTAAAGGACTTTCTTTTGCATAGTTTGTAGCTCGTTACCCTAAATGACATCAATGAAATACAGTTGAACTAATTAAAACAAATAAAAGCAAAATATTGGTGTTAGAATATTCTATATTCATATATATCCATCATGAAGGTGAGGACAAGACGAAGAACCTTCAATGCCGATTCTAGTCCATTCTTTTTAGCTGACTCAACTCCAACTGATTCCTCCACTTGGCACTCTACAAACAATCCATTTCTAATTTCCTATCTTCTTCTTCTTCTTCTTCTTCTTTATGACTATATTATTATAATTATAAATCATATGAATTAACCTTATTGTCTATGTAATATATACTTTTTGTGTTATCCAATTATGTCCCCATTATTATAGTATTCATTCCGATCATTGGTCTGTATATATTTCTATATATATGTTTATTTCTATATATATGTTTATTTCTATATATATGTTTATTTTATATATATGTTTATTTCTATATATATGTTTATTTCTATTATGATAAGTTAGGAAAACAGTAGATCACTTGTATTTTGTTCATACCATTATTCTTTTACATTTAATTTTATAAATTTAGATTATTGCAACACACCTTCGTGGTTTAAGCGCTATTAGGGTAGGGTGGTGTAAATTTCCAACACTAGAAGAAAATTCGGAAAAGGGGTTCGTCAACTGATCAGATGAGAAGCATTGTATACGAGTTTTAAGTTATATTGTTTTCATTTTGTAAGAATCTCATTGTTGGGTGTCACACTATATTTTGTTAAAAGAATGGATAAATTATATATGTAAAATGACTGATCCCCAACCAGTTGTTCTCCTCGTCTATTCTTCCTCAACCACTTACAATCGCAAACCTCTTGAAGGTGGGTGATCCACACCAACAATCACCTCTCTGTGTTTCTCTCTTCCCCAACTGTATCACTCGTTATTCGTCGATTCTAAACCAACAATCTAACAATGTGTAACACAGAGCACACACATCGAAAAATCAGTAACACCAAGATAAATGAGAGACAAAGGGCAATGACATCATAAAATAATGAACAACCAAGATAATTGGGCGCATGATTTGGTTACTTTAGTGATGGATGGCTACAAGGTGATATATGGTGGATCTTGTTTAACGCATTGTTTTGAAAAATATATAAGAAATTATAAAAATAAAATTTTAATAATTTAACAATAACGAGCCAAGCCCGAGCCGAGCTCGAGCTCGAGCTTTCTAAAACTAAAACCAGCCGACCTCGAGCCTAAGTGAACTCGGGATCGGCTCGACTCGACTCGTTTACACCCTATTCATGACAATAGTCGGTAGGTTGTTGCATGGTGGTGTGGTTGAAGGGTGAGTATGGGTCGGTTTGGTTCGGTTTTAGCCTAAAACCGAAACCAAAACCGATATGTCGGTTTCTAGGTTTTTGAAACCATTCGATTTTGGTTTTTTCGGTTTTTGGTTTTTGGTTTACTTCGGTTTCGTTTCGGTTTTTTTTTCGGTTTTATCATTTGCATGTCAAGTTTTTAAAGAAAAAATGATCCAAAGCAATGAATTTAAACTAAAAACTTTAAGCTTGTATTTTTTTAATATTTAAATGTAATCTACGTATTCTTAAAAATAACTTCACATTAAAATAATTGCAATTCATAAAATACAATAACAAAAATTTCCAATAAAATTTTTTAATCTACTAATTCAAACAAAGAAATTTAAGGATTATTCTTCAAACCTAAATATTAAAAAAAATAACATAAGTTAAATAAGTAACTAATAGGGACTAGTTAAGTTTATATGTGTATGAAAATACCTTCAAATTTACAAGTTCGGTTTGTGTGGTTTCGGTTCGGTTTTTCTCGGTTTTTGTTCCAGGCAAAACTAAAACCAAACCGTAAAAATCGGTTTTTAAAATACTATCAAACCAAACCGTCGGTTTCTTATCGGTTTCGGTTTTTTCGATTTGATTTTATCGGTTATTTCGGTTATAATTCGGTGATTATGGTTTCTTGCACACCTCTCGTTGAAGGTGTTGCACAAGTGTGCCCTAAAGAGACGCTAATATTTGTTTGTTATTTTTTAAATAATTCGTCAATGAAATTACATAACTAGCCATCGTCAAAGTTAAAATGCAATTAAGTCATTCAGCCCAACTCAACTGCTCACCTAACAAAAGCTGATGCCAGAATCTAACATTACCAATTCACCACAAAACAAAATCATGTAAATCATGTAAATCACATTTGTCTAATTAAGTAATTAATATTAACATTACAACAAATATAAATATATAATAATGGTCGCCACTTGATCCATAATAAACACACAACATGTGTACATCCACCAATATATATACTCCACTCACCACCACTCTCTCTTCACTCAACCAACAACTCTCTCTCTCTTTCTCTCTAATGGCGGTTGAAGCTTTGAATTCTCCGACAACGGCCACCACCGCCTTTTTCCGGCGAGATTCCGGCGACCACCTCAACTACCTACACTCATCTACCAAAGGCAAAAGATCAAAACGCCACCGTTTCGATCAGCCACCGTCGGACGACGAGTATCTTGCCTTCTGCCTCATCCTCCTCTCCCGCGGCCACCGTGATAACAAACCACCACCACCACCGCCGCCGCCGGCGCCGGAGAATCAACGGCCACGGAGGCGTTTGTTTACAAGTGTAACGTGTGTGATAAAACTTTCGGGTCTTATCAAGCACTTGGTGGGCATAAAGCTAGTCACCGGAAAAACAACCCCGCCGGCGCCGGAGCAGAAGCTGAAGAATTGAGTTCAACAACAACCACCGCCGTCGCCGCCGGTAGTGGGGTTGACGGTGGTGGGAGGGGTCATGAGTGTTCTATATGTCACCGGTGTTTTGCCACGGGACAAGCGTTGGGTGGTCACAAGAGGCGGCACTATGACGGTGTGATCGGCGGTGGTCGTGCCGGAAGTGGGATGACGTCGTCGGAAGGCGTAGGATCCACTGGTAGTAAACGTGGGTTTGATCTGAATATCCCTGTGTTTCCGGAGTTTCTCGCCGGAGACGATGAGGTTGAAAGCCCACATCCCGCGAAAAAAGCTAGAGTTTTTCCTGTGACGATACACACCACTAATTTATGATCATGAGTTTAAGTCGTAAGAAATAGTCAACTGTACGTATCGTTGGGCAATAACGATGCAGACCGTAAAACGATTAGTAAAGTCATAACAAAATCAAGCGTTGGATAGGTGTTGTTTTTTGATTTTAGGAATTTTTTTATTAGAATTTGGTGAGAGTACAAGTGGGTTTATATAGAAATCAATTTGATGTAAATAATTGTTGCAATTTGCATTTGATGAATTCAATTGGATTGATTTGTTTGGTGTAATTGAGAATTGAGATGGTGGATGATGATTGCTCTAACATTCGCCGGAATCTTCTATTGCACGCAGTTTGTACAATTGCGTGGCGTATGATAAATTGCGATGGATTGATTTGGGGTAAAAGTTGTATTCTAACGTTACGAAATCATGCAATTTCATTGGAGGAAAATTTCACTCTCTAAATATAGTCTTGAATCTATCAAATATCTACTAATAGGTTACAAGCTCTTTGTGTATTATTTGTTAGAAATCCAGCGTGAGCTAAATAACCTTATGTATGTGAGGCTTTGGGTGTTTATAATCTTTATTATAGATTGAGTTGAGCTAGGGTTTACGCAGGTAAGTGGAAATATTAACGCATCTTCTTTAGGTAGCAATTTCAGCTATGTTGGCGGGTTCATTCACCCAGTAAACCAGATGTCATAACAGTAACAATACCGTTTAAATGTGATTGTTTGCTGGATTTTTTTAGAAAATATTAATTTTTTTGCACTGTAAGTTACAATTATCCAACTAATTTTACATTATTTTCATACTACTTTTCTACTACTATAAAAGTTCATCTACTCAGAACATGATGCAAGAATGGTTTGACGCAAGGATGCAAAACTGTTTCACACCATTATAGAAATGTACATCGACCATTCATCAACACATAAATGATAATGTTCCCGACGAATAAAAAAGATAATTAGTTATATCCGTTAGGACATCATAATATTGCAATGCTATATCATACAGTAAAGAGTTTTTACTTACACTAACCGGTCACAATATTATAGTTTTTATGTTACAAATGAAAATCAACATGGCATTCCAAAGATTATTGATAGTAACACATGTACATATTTGGTATGAAAATTTTGTCTAACGAGTTTACGAGGCCAATATTGTCGAGATGATCACCAAAACCAACATTCATACTCGAAACAATGGTGTCACATGATTTATAGAATCTAGCATGTATGCTTTTGTGTTATCAGCTCAAAGAATAACATCAATGTTCTCAAGCATTTTCATCATTTACTAACAACACCATTTCAAATCAACATAGAACAATCTTTCCGGATGAAAAAAGTTCTGTTTGATTAGAAAGGACAACCATCAAATCAAACAGTATGCGTTCTAAGGGTGGATTGAGTCGAGGACGCACAATGGCCACTAGTGGGCGGGTGATGGAGGGAACACAGCTATAGCAGTGTCATTGATAACAAAAAAACAACGCGGGTGGCTTCCGCTCACCGCTTAAACCCAATCCACTCAAATGACTATATAGTTTTACACTTAAAAAAATTAATAAAATTTAAATTCCTATATATACAAATCCATTTTCTCAATCTTCTTGGCACCAACTTTCCAATTTCTTACCACTAAAATTTCGTTCTTCTTTAACATTTTACATTCTCACAAATGGTAATGGACTCTTTTATGCTTCCACCATCTAGTTTTGATTCCAACACAGAGACGAGACATCCTGACTTTAACCTCATTTTCATGTTTTCAGTGCAGCCAAAGTTGAAGATAATCATGTTATTTAACACTCAATGCCTCACTCAAGCCAAAGTTGACGATAATCATGTTTATATCTAAGGATTTTATATCAAATTAATATAATTACTAATATAAATGACTAGAATGGTGAAAAATAGAAGAAGAGTGCTTCAAGCGTCCATACTAAATTTAACACTCAATGCCTCACTCATCCAAGAACATCATTGTGAAAAGATCTCTTTGAGTTAGGGTTTTAAACTTGAGACCTAACGGATTTCAAGTTTTAACCTTCATCCTCATACTATGAACCGGAAGGTCAATTGTAAGTGTAAATTGGTAGGTGGCCGGGGCCTGGGGGATAGTAAGAGATGCGAGGGATAATTTCCCTTTACCCTAACATCAACTCCTTGAGTCGGGTTTCACTGTTGAATTACAAGTTTTCTATTTACTAATATGCCTTCTAGAAGCTTTTTTCTAAAATTTATTGCTTCCAGCAGTGAAGAAATCAAATAAGCGATATCAAATGTAAGCTCCGATAAAGTTTTATTCTTATCTATGAACTACGGACCATGCAGTGAAAATAAACTTGTTAGGAGTCCATTCAAGAGGATCATTACTATTAATGAGTGTTGTTTCTAGTATGTTCATCTAGACAAATGTGGCCAGTTCACTAAAGAGGCTTATCTACACATTTGTCCTATTGAATCACATGCATATTCTTATCTTTCAATATAAGTACATGTGGATAGAGCGGACCTTACAAGAGATTTTCACTGTGAAAATATAAAATCAACATTAATCTTAGTAGTTATTTGAGTTTAAATTTACTCTGGTAGTTTGGTATTCCTTTGAAATGTCTTCACTAAGTTTATCATTTCAATTGTTTGTGTATTTATGTCAAAATCTAATTTTATTATTTCACTGATAAAGAGCTACCAACATTACAATATTGTTGTGTATCTTTCTTCTTTCATTTAAACTTGCTTTTGAAATCATTTATCTTTAACTTTATTCATGAGTAAACCCCAGAACAACAATTGATATCAAGTATTCATACACGACGACAAACTTGAGCAAATTTTGTGTGATCTTAACGTGTGTTTGCTCAAAAGACAAAGCATGTCTAAATGAGCACACACCACGCCAAGTTCAAGAAAATTTTACTTCTTTAGGAAGAAAATGAAGCTGGGACTACTATGGTTGATGTCTGTGTTATGAATGATGAATCTAATTTATGAAAACGCCAAGTAGAAAGATTTATCAATTGCATACCTATATATCATTACAATTCTTTGACTTTCATCATTTTTTGTCTATAATTCCTCGTTAGTTGGCTTATATTTATTCTTCTAGTTCAGCTTTAGTTGCATTTCATTATATTTATAAAGAGCTACAAACTTTTACCATTCGGACAGGATGATAGAGATACTTGAGCTGTAGTTATCAGTTTATTGATGTCTCTATCTGATTTTGACACCCTCAATCAGCAGCTTCTTGCTGTTGCTGTTTGGAAACTACTGTGTGATTCATTCTTGCTGTCATACCTGAGAAATATACATTCTACATGACATAATCACACCAGCACATAGTGGTCTTACACAAGTCAACATGTCTATCAATCGATTATTCATAAAAATTGTGCATATAGATGGCAAGATGAACATGTAAGGTAGGTTGGGTAATGGGTCAGAAGACTCTGGTTCAAATGGATCATCTTTTGTACAGAGTCAAGAGAGTTTGGGTCAAGCTGACCACAAACACTTTTCTTCTGTCTTAATGTGCCAATCATGGTTACAAAACAATAGTCTTATAAAAACAATATAAATATTTGAATAAAAAAAGATTGTATACTCAAAAATAGACTTTGGTTGATAATCAATCTGTTGATGACTCATGACTTGCCTTTTTGCTTAAACCTTTTGATTTGACCGTTTAATATACTAGCATGGAATCCAAATCGATCCGTTCACAACTACATGGATGGAAACCACAACATATACTTGTATGTAAACAGTTTCACTTCCACATAATTCAGAAGTTTTAATAACACAGAAATTTCTGTTCATGTTACTCTACAAATCACCAAATGGGACACAATAAACCAAGGAATGATGGATTCACAAAGATAATCTCATTGCCACATGCTTGAGGTGATGAATTGAATTTCTAAATGGCATTGAATGATACAATAAGCTTTCAAGATGACTGTGTACCTTCGGTTTCACTCTTCTTATTGAAATCTACACCCTGAAAAACAACCCGAGAAGATCGATACTTGCTACCAAATCCAGTGCCAAAGCCCCATCCAAGGCCTAGGCCAACTCCACAGCCTCCACCTTCAATTGAAAAGCCAATGACTATATGTCTATATTAATGAAAATGTTTCATGAACAAGACTAGAGATGACATCATGACAATATGGATGGGTCAGGTAACATGTAAAAATGTGTTTGGGTTGAAAGTCATTTTGTAGCATACAAATGAATCAGTTGGTTATAACTACGAAAAAATACTAGTGCTACATTAATGATAAAATTTTTACTAAAATAAGTTATAAGGTTGTCTGTTAAAATAATCTTTAAGCAACTCTCAACATTTCCCTGTTAGCTAACTTTTTGATCAAACATGTGTGACCCATTTCATATAAATACATGACCCAAAGAATCACATTATACTTGCCAAAATTGCCACCTTTAAACAAAATACATGAATGAAGAATATGTTCTCTTGAAGTAAAGCAGTATTAGATGACATACCTGCACCAAGGCCTAGGAAATTCAAAGGCATACCTAGATGGGATACAATATTAATCAGTGAACCAATGGCCGAATCAAATGAAAGAACATAATATACAAAAGCCATAGATTAAGATGACAACATATTTACAATTATATCTATATACAAACCTAGAATAACATAAAAAATTGCTACAATTTCCATCTTGGGAATGGGATACACTATTTAAAGAACTTTTTGGTATTTCTGCAGGGAAACACAATATGTTTTTACTTCACTACCAATGTATGCAACATTGCAACCTACTATTCTTCTCAAAAGTCAAAAGGTTGAATATCAACAACCCCAACTTTCCCACAACAAACCGCCTCCGGCTCATCAGGTAAGAGGTATATCAAACTCACAAGCAACTGCTTAGATGGTGGCCCAACCAAACTGCTCCGGCAGCCTACTAATCTATTTTACCAAATGATCCAACATTCTTACAATTTCACTACCAATATATGTAACTGGTAAGAACCTATTATCTAGGTTACAAATTGCATGATTCAGTAAGAAACTTACAAGTATACAGCCCATTTGTTAAAAAACATAGTAGGTTGCATACTTTGGTAGTGAAACACTGGTACATTGTGTTTACCGAACTTTGCCCAATATTTTAAGCTAAAATAAACTCTAGTTACCCTATTGCAAATTGCATATTAAAGAAAGTGCTGCACATTTACTTCAAATTATAAAATAAAATCTGATATCAAATAAATTTCCAACTTTTGTCATGGTATACAGGATCTATGAGACTATAATTGTTACTTCGATAGCTAAATTGACATGATTTCAGGTCAATTTCTTATCTTTGTAAACCAGTCCAGTAATTGTTACTTCACAAAATCCCAATATAAAAAACCCCCAATCTCCCAAAATGCAATCTGCAACTTATGAAAACATTTCAATCCACATATGATTTCAAAATCTGAAATTTTCAAATCACAAACATGGAGAACAGATATACTTATTAAACACATCATCTGTATATCCTCCATCAATCATATGCATATAAGCCAATTCTTAAAGTAATTGAGTACATGAAGAATTGTATGATTGTATGATTGTGTGTGTGAGAGGGAGAGGGAGAAAGAGGAGACCTCCGAAGCCCCATCCAACGCCGAAACCACAACCGACACCGAACCCTAAACAGAGAAATGTAGTGAGAAATTGCAGGATTTATCTTAAGAAAAAGATGAAATTAGACTAAATGTTACCGAATCCGACACCGGCGCCATTGAAATTCGTAAGCACCATCTCGACGGAGCACTGTTATCACGACCACGGTGGAACCCTACACTTTCAACCTGCAACCCTCAACAAAGGACATGAATATTGTATTTGATTTTGTTGTTATCTAATGCTTTTGGAATTCTTTTCAAAATATTTATGAATTGAACCAAACTGAAATATAAACATTATTCAACTTATTTAATCTAATTCACAATTTGAATATGTTTGAATTTTGATCCGAACACAAGTTTTTATACAACTATTAACCGTGTTGATAATCAAATTCATAATTGCGGTTAAAACTGAACCAAAAACCGGATTCATAATTCGGTTACGGATATGATTTGGTTTTTAGGTTTTTACGGTTTTGTTTTCTTAAACACCCGTAATTTCAAGTTCTCAATTGTACGTATCCATTTCCCAAACGGATCGTGCTTATGGATTTACGAATCGAACCAACACAAACCAAAAATCTTACACTAATCCATAAACTTGAAATTGAGCTATTTTAGCTAATTACGTTTTAAAGGTTTATGATGACCTAAATAGTTTTACAATAATCTTTTCAAATCACACAGATAAACATGTGATGGCTCAAGGTCTGTATAGGACAAACAGGACGTCTTGTTTGATTACTTATTATTCCTATGAGAAATCAATATCGAAAAGGCAACCGAACTTCATAAGGGACAAATTATAAGTTTGACGATATACGAAACAAATGATTCTCACATCAACAACATATATGTATAAAACATCGTTCTTCATATTTTACGTGACATCTTTTATGTTGTCACGTTTAAAACTATCATAATTACCTTAATTACACGTAACTCTAACTTTAACATTATTCATTACGTTGTACGCACGATTAGAAGAGTTTTATGGATGTTTTATTAAAAACTCGACTAGGAACGAACACAAATAAATATTCTTAATAATATATCCATAATATTCCTCCTAGATGATATTTTCTTGTTAACATAAGAAAACTTTTGTTAGTATTTCCTCCTTTTATAATGCAGTAAGTTGTACATGGGCTTTGGTCAAGTTAATTCGGCGATCATTTGCTAGAATTGATTTGCTGGACCAGCGATCCATTACTCAAGTTAATTCGGCCCAAACATTAAAAGTGACAATTTTTCTCTCATTCGAAATTCCGATTATTTTATTAACCGAATCGTTTGTATCTTGTTTTGAAAATTTAAAAGTCAAAACAACCTACTAATTATAGTAAACCCGTGTGTTACACGAGTTGAATAATTATAATATTAATATAATATAAGTTATTAATTATAAAATAATATTCTAGGATATGATATGACTTAAATATATATGACAAATGATTATAAGTAATAAAACAGTTATATCAACTTTTTATAAATCTATTTTTAAATTTTTCTTAATTAGAAATAAAATTAGTAAAATAGATCTCTTTTTTAATTTATTAAATTTAAAAGTGTTAAATAATATTATTAATAATTAGGATAATTATTTAATAGGAGAGAGAGATGAAAAACTTTTGGTGAAGATGATTGTGATGTTGACAAGTGTCAATTCAAAATACATTTTTATTAGAGTAAGAAGATTGGTGATGCTAGTGTCCGCATATCACTTTAGTTAATTGGATTTTCTTAAACAAAGTTGAATTTTCAAATAACATCATTACAAGCTAGTAAGTGTTGGATGCATATTTATCATGAGACTATTCTGATTTTCAAACATCTAAAGAACCTTGGGGTTTAAGGCGGCTGTGCCCCTAGCTTTGTCAAGGGGGTCCAAAAGATTAAGCTCCAGTGTGAGTCTTGTTACCCAGTCTACAAATCATACATTAAAAATCCGACACCATGCTTGAAAGTCTTTATAAGTTGTTTTAGATCTGTATTGTTGATAAGAAGTTACATAAAAACTAGCTTTTATTGGAAAGTGGTTGTCGATGGAAACTAATCATTAGTAGAAATTGCTAATAAGTAGTTACACGAGGAGTAATTATCGCTAGGAACTAATCAGTAGAAACTTGTATGTAATTATGTAGGAGTTGCTTGATTAACGATAACTATATCATCAATAGTATGTGTGTGATGCTCATTAATTGTGGTTAGTAACAAGTTCGTCTATCAAGATTATTAGCAACTTGGACTATTAGCAGACAATTCTACAATCAATAATAAGTCAATAACTAAGTTATGTTAGACATAACCCATAATGTGTGACATACGAATCATTTAATTAAATTTTATCGAATGACATAATTAGTCCCTAAAAATATGAGGGAGTTATATGATGAAAATATCTTATAATTATTATTAAGGCTTCCCCTTATATATATTATAAATAAGGGCATATGGGAGAGAACAAAACACGTAAATAACCTCTTCTCTCTAAGATCATCCATCGATCCCTCTAAATTTAATAACGGGAACAAATCAACCAATCACGGCATCATTTACCTTAGTCAAAGATCACTATCCTCACAAGTAAGTCTTATCCTTTTTATGTTTGGTTTCATATTTGATATTGAATAAACATGATTAGAGGTGCATGTTTTAATTCATGTTTCAAGATATAACAACAAGCTATCGCTACTATAATGGAAGTCACTCATCAGAACTATGAGTTGTTTTTAAACTTGTAAGTTTTAACTATCAATTGAAATACTTTTTCACCAAGTATCACGTTTCACCAACACGTGATGGTTCACAACTACAGAAGACAAACTTTGGTCTAGATTGAGTACAAGCTTTCATAACAAAAACAAACGGCGAAGATATAATTGACATATCTTGTTTAATTAATCGTCTCTAAAAAGAATTGCACTAAATCATATAACTAACAGGGATTCATCATTTTAATTAAACCAAAGCGAGGATCCCTAAACTCGATAAGCTCTTCAAGAAACTCACATCTATGTGAAGTATACAAAGTACGCATCTAGCGGCGAAGATGACCCTAAAAATAAAACCGAAACTTAATCAAACACCAACATTGAAACCCAAAGGAAAAACAACTTTGTTAATAAGATTATAGTGTTTTCTGGACGTTGGGTCTTCAAAGGTAATTTATGATCTTTTAAAACTATATGGTGAAACGTGTTATAAAATAATAAAAATGAATAGCAAAGAGGAAAGAAATTAATTAAAAGTGGACTTATTTAATAAATCGGTTTGGGCACAGTTAATGGTTAATGGGCTTTCGCGTTTTGGATCGCTAGCCTGTGCTGATGAATTGTATTAAAGTGAGTTTCCAGTGATTTGATTTTGTGATGCCTTCAAGATCAAGGAGTTGCCAACTATGGAATAAGACATTCACCTTTTTCCTTTTTACAGGTTTGATCCCCACATGAAGCCCTTCAACAAAAGAATTTTATCAAAGTATTTCCCACCCTCTAAAACTGTCAAATCACATACTCACTTCTAGTTATGCTTATGTATGGGGAATATTTTTTATTATCCTCTTACTACTACATTATACATTATTACTATAGAAACTCTGGTCTTCTCTAAATCATTATATGATAGAAAAAGAGTTGTTTTCAGCTTTTAGTTATTCCATGACTATAAAGTAAAAGATTAACAAAATAGACATGTAGGGTCACACTAAAGTTTCAAGAGACTAATAATATTCATACCACATACATCTATCTATCTATCAATGTTTGCAATGGTTTCACTTGTCAAACAATTCCAATTCCAATGACCCACAAAAAGATTGAACTTGAATATAACTATGTTTTGCATATGACAAGATATTAAATGTCGATCTTTGAAACAAGATTTTACACGGGTCGGATCTTTCTACCCGCCCAACTTACACCATTTTATAACCAACAGAAAAAACCTTGACTTGATGATGACAGAACTCTTCTTGATTGAGAAAGATATCAGAGGCCCAAAAGATTATCATCCTCACAAATATTAACAGATGAAAGCAAACTTGCTCGTAATCAGTCGAGTTTCTATCGCGATCTAAAGTCAAATCTATCCCTATCGGTGAGCAAACCCAAGTCCTGCCACCAATTTTCTTTATTTTTTTTAATATCCCTCCTTAACCCGACATCGTTACCGTCCCATTACGTGATCTTTCTAATGCCACGACTTTAGCCCGATAAGCTGCAGCAGCCATAGCAGCAGTCTTGACCCGATCTTCTTGAGGAAATTCACACGCTTCACTCACATTCCCTAACCGTAACTCAGCAGGTGGAATGAAGCAATCGATTGAAAGCCCAGGGACGTTAAATGCAACTTCTTCAATGGTCCAAGCCTCTTCCATGCGGGTTTTTGTGTGGCTCATGGCGGTTTCACCAAACCTGAAAAGGGTTACAACTGAACGACCCGAGTGAGCGATCATGATCCCTTCAACGGGCCTATAGTCGTCAAGAAATGAGTTGATTGTGGTCTCCCAGTATACAGCATCTCCTCCGTTGGTTTGAATGCGGGTCAGATGAGAGTCTTCTAGGTGGACTAGGAGGCCTGTTTTCTGGCTGAAGTAACCGAATAGAACGTGTCGGATGATCTCTGCAGGCCCCTCACTTCTGGCTTTTAAGGTATGTGGGTCAGCACAGAGTTTGAGGATGAAGCAATCCTCATCGTTGATCTTCTTCTCTCCTGTGCATCGTGCGTTTGTGAACATGCTTGCGGTTGTTCGTGGGTCCAGACCCTAATAAATGCACCAATCATGTAATAGTAAGTTAACAGGTTTCGTGTTTTTAATGCTCGTTCAAACCTAACCCGTTTTGACCCATACTGAACAAAAAAAAACTTTTTTTAACTGAACCCATTTTGACCCATGAATCAAATTTCTCACCCACCCGTTTAGCACCTTTACAGTTTTATGTCAGCTGAGCAAGAAATTTGAAATATGCAAGAAATCATGTTAAAGACTAATAACCTGAAGAGCACGGCGTAAGGGTCTAACGGGCCCTTTTGCGGCATGTGCACCAAGCCAGGGTGTGTGGCGCCATACGAGCCGCCCATTGCAACCAGCATGAACCTTGCTTGCACCAAGTGCAAGCTCAACATACCACATATCAGGGTTCATCTGCCATAGCACAAAACCACCAGACTCCGCGGTTTTTGATGAGTTTCTATTCTTTATAACTTTTGTAGCCGTCTCTATATCAAATGCCAACATCTTCACTTTCCCCATGGCGTAAGCATTGTGAATCGAGTTTTGCAGCTTCTGACCGCCAGATGCCGCCATGTATTGCTGCAGTATGTATTGTGCTGATGAAGTTTCCTGCAACAACAGCAACCAAACAAATCATTGTAATGATAAGTTGTAACAACTAACAACAATACAACAACTTCCACCATTAAATTCCATTTTTCACAATTTAATACTCAACTTCCATTCCTTTGCATTTACTCAATAGCAACCAAAAATATGGTCAAGAATCTTGATTCTTGATCCACCTTATAATATATATATAAAAAAATTCCCTAAGAACAATAAAAGAAATAAATTCCCACTTCAAAAAAATGAAAAAGAAACATAACATTCATCTCCTTTTTGCATTCCCACAAACATGCATATTTCAAATTTGAATCATTGTACCTGGAAACATGTTCTACTTTAAAAAAGAAACGAAAATGATAAGACCAAAGAAAAAAAAAAGAAAATCACAAGTTGGAATTTCACTTAAAATAACCAAAAAACATAGAATCCACCAAAAATTTCAGACCATTCACATCCAAATAATCAAATCCTATATTTATAATACAGAATACTAATCTCTTAGTAGACCCTACATGATTAGTATATGCTGCATATAAACAAAACAACAATTGTTTTCACATTGCGTATGAAATGTTAAATGAAGATGATCAACCCAATATGCACAAATGATCTCATTCCCCTGCATACATCACAAATTCAAGAAAGATGAGCTGAACTTTGACTTTTACAGTCAAACAACCTAATTAAAGTCAAATCAGCATAGATTCCCAGAATGTTTTAGGACAAAATTTAATAACAGCAGAGAGATTGGTACTAACAATGGGTGTATCTTTGATGCTGAGGTGAGGAAAAGGCTCCAAGTTGCTAACGTGCACCGGCGCAAGCGGCGCACCCAAGACCCCAAGCAGCAACCTCAGATCCGAACGCTGGTATGATCCAGAACCCGAACCCGAACCCGAAGCGGAAGCACCCACCGGAGCACGGCATAACTGGCCCTTCATCCAGTGACCCCATCTCTCCACTTTCGACGAATCTCCAGCGAAATCAAGACCCGGGTCATTCGGATCCGGACCCTCCCGGAGCGGTGATAGAGCTTCCAAGGGCCTCAAGCTTCCGGATCTTGACATAACGGGTTCGGGTTGAGCGACATGGTGGCCTTTCCTCCGGCGGAGCAGACCCGAATTGGGCGACCCGCTTCGGCTCCGACCCGGTTTGGGAGTTCTATGGCGAGACCTTCCTGGAGATAAGCCTCTGACGACTTCATCCTTCAATGTGGAGAAAAACCCTTGTTTTTTCTCCATAATTAGGGCAAACCCAGATGGGATTTAAGGTGAAATCAGTGAGTGGTGAGTGTTAATGAGAGAGAAATGGGGGAGGGGATGACGTTTAATTGAAGCAAAACATGGTGATTGCTTTAAGAATTACAACGCAGAGAGAAAGGGGGAGCGATATGATTGATTATAATAAGGGAAAAAAGGGGGTTTTGGTGTGGAATCGATTAGCAATTACACGAGACAAACGACACTGTTGGTGCTGCCATTGCTCTCAGCTTTGTGTCCAATTCTTTAAAGGGAGATATTGAAGATGAATTATACATAATACATTATACATATAGATATAGGTGGTGTGTATCGCATTCGGTCCCCTAAATCTTACCTAATTTCACATGGATCCTTCATATTTTCACCAATATTATCCACTCCCCTTTAACTTTCTTTGTTAGTTACATTAAACTAAAAATGTATTATTTTATGTTTTATAAACATACAATTTGTAAAAATACAAACTTTAAACTATTATTGGCCGATAATAATTCATGATGAAAAATTAACTGATAATATTCATAACTTTTAATTTTGTATACAAAGATGATCCAACTTGTATAATAATTATAGATTTGCATTTGATTTTCTTTCGATTTTACTAGTGATGGGTATGAACGAAACGGAGGAATTAGTATCCTAGTATTAGAATAAATTGAGTATTTATATTATACCAAATAATAATTCTTCTATGTATAATGGTGTTGTATCTTATGTATTGGATGTTTTTTTTAATTAATTTTTCACTTTTGACTCAAAGTTTTTAACTTTATACAATTTAACATCTCAAATTTGACATTTTTAACTTTCAACCCAAAACTCTTCGTATATTTTGCAATTTAAAATCACAACTTTTATATTTTTCGTTTTGTTCTCCTGTATTTTTCATATTTCTTAAATTTTGTTTTACGTTTCGTTCTAAGTTTGGAACTTAACACGACAAAACATGCATGTGTGGTTCAATATTTTTATGTTTTGCTTTACGTTTCGTTCTAATTTTGATAAGTTAACACGACACAATTTGCGTGCGCGGTTTAATATTTTTATGTTTTTTCCCTTTTGAAGAGTTCATCACAACACGTGGATATTAGATCTACTTAGTTATTTTTTTATGTTTTACGTTTTCATCTAAGTTCTTCGTATTCACACAACACAACTTAAGTGTTGGTGGTCGTTAGTTGTGTTATGACAATGGTGTTATTTGGCACGACTTTACGCATCTGTCACAACACAAAAAGCTTAATGCTAGTTGGTCTATGATTATTATGCGTGTGAACTTTGTTTTTGATAATAAAGTAAAAGTATTATTTAACTATAAGTATATGATTATTATTGATCAATGTGTCATGGTTTAAGGTATTAAATTTTAACTAGAATCAAACTTACGTGTGTTGCCGCGGGGATCTCTTTGTCGCCTCATGAAAAATATATTAGTATAAAAAAGAAGTCATCTACATGTTTTATGTGTCGAAATGACATAACTGTTTTAAACATAATAGTATATCGATGTTATATATCAACCAACGATTATACAAAAATATGGTTTGCTTAGATATATACATAAATTCAATGTTTTCAGAACCAGATCGGACGCCTTACTGGTTTGGTGGTCGGACCGGTTGGACCGGATTTAACTATATTTTAATTATATTTATATATGTAATTAAATATAAGTAATTTATATATGATTTATATATATTTTTTATAGTTATATATAAAACTTAACTATATTTGTATATCCGACGTACTAATTTATGGTTTAACACCCTATTTTTACCCATTAAAACTAAAAAAAGGAAAACCGGTCCGGTTTCCCGGTCCGACCAGCTGTTCGGGACGAACCGACCGGTTCGACCACTTCAAAACGAGTCACACCAGACCGGACCGGACCAGCCCCCGATTCGCGGTCAAACCGGTCGGACCATCCGGTCCGATCCGGTCTCAACAATATTGCATAAATTACGTGATAGACCAACCAACGGTTGTAAAAACATATTACCAACTTTCGTAAAGTAAATAGCAGTTCGTTCTAACTTGTAATTTAATTCCAAAAAGAATTTTTAGAGAACGTTATTTAAACAAAGACATTAATAATTTGAAGTTACTTTTGTTGTGTATTATAAAATTTAACTCTAAGATATACTATTTTTGTGAAGATAAATGTTATTGTATATGCATATATATATGTGAGTAAGCTAGCTGTGCTTATTTGTAAGTTATTAAATTTTGGTGATCAAATTAAAAAGTTAAAAAGGTTCCTGGAGACACCGACATGTTGTAATAATATATAATATTTGTTATAAAAATATTATACATTATGCATAATTAAATTTATACGTAAGAGACTACTGCATGAAATTCTTTCTTTCTATCAGACACAGTATATATCGATTTTATATAATCTGTAAGTGGTGTTTTATATAGAAATGCAACACTAGTTTTTTAAGGTTAATTTCATGTCATAACCACTTGAAAATTAGAGTATTTATAGCTCATTTTCTAAATTTATGGTAGTGTATTTATTATATATATGTTATGATTATAAGTGGTTAGTGTATTTATTATATTATATGTTATGTTATAAGTGGTTGTGAGTGAATGCTATGGAAAATTTACTATTTATTCTGCATTCTTGGAAAACACTATTCAAAATATTATTATATTTTTAATACATTTTAAGTGGTTGTAAGTAGAAATAAAGAAAAAATAGAATAATAACTTTTAGTGTACTTATATGAATGAGAATGAAAAATAAGTTATGAATACTTTTATATATTTAACGTAATGTATGATTTACTTGTTATTACTTTTGGTTGAGAATTGATGATTTTCGTAGGTTTAGTAGTAAGGAGTTTTCAAGTAAAATAGAGTGACTTAAACTTTTAAAATTATATTTGGTATAATCATTTCTCTATTTAGATACTATATAGGTAATTAAGGTTGATATGATAAAAGGGTATCCAAGAAGAAATAAATGACGTTGGGAAAATTGGTTGAAAAGGAAAAATTAGATAGGCATGATTTTATCTTGTCCGTTCTTGAAGTGATGTTTAAATCTATTAACAAACATAACTTAGGTTTTGGAATTGATTGAGTTCTAAAACTGGTCTTCGACTATTTTCTCCATTTGTTAGAGTAATCACTTAATATTTTTATTACTTTTCAAAATTAAGGGTGTAAATGAGTTAAATTCAAAACACTTAGTCCTTCACTTATTTAACTTAAAAAAGATTAATCTTAGTTTATTTTGGATTTGGTATGTATATAAAGCTCGAGCTCATTTTTTAATTAATTTTATAAACATAGGATCAGCATACTTGACTTGTTGATTATTTTTATATAGTAAAGCTAAAATTATACAGATATCATGATACAAATATATACGTTCACTATAGTTTTATTATCATAGTTACATACAATACAATATTATCTATCATTTAGTTTTATGAATATACATAAGTAATTATATAAGTAATTTGCGTAATTAATCTCACAAGGCTAATCAAATTTGGTGTATGAAACTTACAGATTAGCTCGTTATAAATGAGCTTATCCTTTAGCATAGCTCAAACTAGGATTTATTTTGACTCAGTTTGAGATGATAACAAAGTAATTGGTATCAAGTAGCTGACAAACAACTCACGGTTTAACTCACTTACACCAGTATTTCAAATAAACAAATAGTAAAGTTTAAATTCTTTTGCTTATAGGTCAATAAATATGATTGTAAATTTGTCATTTCAGCCAAAAACTTTTCTTTTGTCATTTAAATCATTATATTTTATTAAATGATGTTATTTTCATTCACTTAAGTGAATTAATCATTTATATTCAATTAAAACTAAAACAATGAATCGACTACTGAAACCGGACCCTTCAATTTAAAATCTTCGATTAACTCAAACTTTGTTGTTCGATTCCTGTATGATTTCAATTAATCATTTCATGTGTTTTTTGGTTTAATTTGTCATTCCAATCCAAAATTTTGGTTAAATTTGTTCAAACATCTGATACACTATACTAACTGGAATGGCAAAAAAAAAATTTGAATTGAAATGGAAAATTCAACAAAACGTCATGGAAAAAATAACATTTTATTTTTTATTATCGCCTTTAAAAACATCTATTTTAAAGAAATATTTTTTAACATTCCATGAAAAAAACTTTTCTTTAACAAAGTCATTTCTTAAAAGTTCTTTCTATCAAAAACTTTATTTTTCATGTGATTTTGTTTTTAACGAGGTTATGTTTTTTCATAAAAAGAAAAATATGTTGTTACTTTTTTAAATATCTATTATATAATTTAAAAATGATAGATTAATTATTTTAATTTATTATTGCATTCTACATATTAGAGATACACAATAATTTTATTTCATCATTATTTTTTTTAAAATTCATCATTTTAGAAAAAAACACAACAGTATTCAAAATTAACACAATAACCAATTAAATTACACAATGAACTACACTAAAGATACTATGACGAGATATAAGATTAGAAACATGAATTTTTCTATCTTTTTATATAACAATACTACACTCGTTTTAAAGATTAAAAAACACTTCTTTTTATGGTGTAATATTTTTAAAAAAATATTATCGTATATAAAGTTATGAACGTTTAAAAAAATGAGGTAACTTACAAAAACTCAACAAAAGTGACTATTCTAAAATACATTTTTAATAATTTTTTCCTACAGTTGATCTCAATCATTGATAAAAAAGATGGATGGTTTAGATTTATGGATATACTTTTTAGTTTTAAAAGTTTTTCTATTTGAACCTTTCTTTAATTATTATAGTGGTTGATTTATTACTTATATTACTTTTTTGTTAACAACAAATATATACTAATATTAAATGGGAAAGATTCAAATAAAAAATAAATCTAAAACTAAAAAGTGTAATAAGTAATCTCAACCATCAATCTGTTTATTAATGGTTGAGATCGAATTTTAAGAAAATAATTATTAGAAGAATATTTTAGGAATATCCACTTTTATTAACTTTTTTGCAAGTTCTTCCATTTTTTTATCGTTTATAATATTTATGTATGACATTATATTTTTAAAAAAATTGCACCATAAAAACGGTGTTTTTTATCTTTAAAATGAGTAGTATTGTTATATAAAAGATAACAATTTTTTATATTTTAAGCTCATATCTCTTCATTATGTCGTTATTGCGGTTCATTATATCTTTTTGTTAGTTATTGTGTTTAACTTAATACTATTGTGTGTTTTCTAATATGATGAATCTTTTAAGAAAAGTTATTATGGTCGAATAACATTGGTGTGCACCTCTAATATATAAAACACAATGTTAAATAATAACCAAATAATCTAATCAATTAAAACAATGACAAAATAACACATCTTATTGTGTTTTTTATTATTATTGTGTTATCTTGAATACTATGAATTTTAAAAAAATAAATGGGTAAATTAATATAATTCTATAATTCTAATAGTAAGACAAAATGATAGATATAAAAGTTTATATAATCTATAAAAACAATGATAAAAATAACATACTGTGTTATTTTAAATGGTATAAGTTTGAAAAAAACATTGATGAAAATATGTCATTATATACTTCTAATTGTGTTACACGGTGATAGATACAAGTTATATAATGTATAGAAACAACGATAAAAATGACGCAAAATGAATTAAAATGTAAAATACAATGATAAATATATATAACAAATTATGTAAATTATATAAACAATAAACTGATACTTGAGACAATAAACATATCTATCTATTATAATAAAAGAAGGTTTTAAGATGTCACTTGACATGATTCTAGACCATCTAATTTTAATTTTCTCGCTTCTCTCTCCTATTAAATAATTACTTTAAATACTAATAATATTATTTAATTTCTTTTGAGATTAAAAATTTTTCAATAAATTAAGAAAGAGATGCTTTTATAAATGTTAATTCTAAATAAATAAAATTTTAAAATAAGTAATTTTCTAAAACAACAAACATGTTTAAAAATATGAAGTATTTCAAAATGGTTTTTTAAATAATATTTTATAAACAGCATAACTGAAATTAGGAGTTATAATAAGAATTTTTTTAATATTGATATTTTTTAAAACTGTTTGTTTTGCAATAAAATGTTTATTAAAAAAAGAATAAGGGTTTAAAAACAAATGTTTGAAATAATGATATCATTGGTTTATTACTTATATATTACTCATATACATTTTAAATTATATCGTTTTATAAATATTACATTTTCATTACTAATTATTTAATATTTTATTTATTTAACCTGTGTAATAGACGAGGTATTAACTTAGTAAGACATAATAAGAGGATATGTTTTATACAATGAGCTGATGTATTTGACACAATAGTTAAAATTTAATTCTCTTTAAAACTATAGAAGGACATGTGTCAAACTCATAATTATTTTAAAACCTTTTAGATTAAAAAGTTTCTTTACTATAACACTACCCATATAAATTACATCGTAAGCTAATTCATAAAAGCTAATCCAAAGTGTCCTAGATTACATTTTTGTTACTTATACCAAAGATTAAATGAAAATACTAAATAAAATCGGGACCAAACTTAAATTATAAGATATCAGTAGTCTTTGATACTAATAAAATTCTATAGAATTAGGAAAAAAATTAATTATATTTTATATTATTTATTCTAAAACTGAATTTAATGAATATCTTAAAATATCAATAAAATAAATAATTTACTTGAATACTTTCAGATAAAATTATATGAAAAAAATACCATGTGATTAAACAAGTATAAGATAGTTGAATGTTTAAATATATGATTATAATATTTTTTTACTTGGATCCTTCATGGCTATAAAATTATTTCCAGTATATAGAATTCAAAAAAGTATTTGATAAACAATTGATAATAAACAAAATTTTAAATGAAAAAAATATTTAGATAAAAATTGAGCAAATTATTAATTTAGTTGACTAAAAAGTAGAATTAATTATAGTGATCATTTGATCTAGTTACCTAAAATGTGTAGAAATATGATAGGATTGTTAATGTTAATTGTTAATTTAATATAAAATTTTTATTGAGAAAAAATGTTTCCTTTTTTATTACCTATGTTATCTATAATACTAGGGACAATATATTTTGACTTGCTTGGAAGACATGGCTAACCTAGAATGGTCACATCTAAGGAATTAAGGGGGATAATTGTAGTCGTTAAATCTTTGAGGTTCTATCTGTAATTTTTCTATTGAAGAGGGATTAAATGTAACTAACCTACATATTTATCCGCGTCTTTCGGCTTTTCGGGTCATTTTTTTCTTTTTTCTTTTTCTTTCTTCTTTTTTTCTTTTTACTATTTTATGGGGTAATTCTATATTTCTATTTGGAATGGAATCAATCTTATACTATTTATGAATGTATAAAGTGTGCTATTAGATACATTATAGTCATACTATAGATCGTAAACCAAATATAAGAAAACTCATTATATTTTTACATCTTTCTATGATTATTTAATACGTTAAAGTATGACTTCGAATTAGGGGTGTTGATCGGGTAGGTTAATCGAGTTTTGTGTTAATCGGTTCGGGTTATTCTGGTTTTTTACCGTTGAAAGTCTACCTAAAACCCGACCCAAATAAAGTTTGGTTTAATCGGTTTCGGTTGTTCTGGTAAAGGATTGTTCGGGTCGGGTTTCGAGTATTAAACAATATACTCAATTTAGTATTTTTTAATGATTTTTTATTTGAAATCTTATAATACTAGTGTACTTAAATTAGTTTACTTCTATAATTTATAAAATGCACTTAAATATATATATTTATATACAAACAATTTGATCAATTTGAACAATCTAAACAAGTGTATACATATAATTTACTTAATTATAATATAGGTTGATCGGTTATTCGAGTTTCGGGTAATTCGGGTTTCGGGTTAATCGGTTCAGGTTTTTCAAGTTTGAAAGTTTATTAGAAACCCGACCTGAATAAAAATCGGTTTAATCGGTTTTTGGGTTGTTCGGATAACGGGTTGTTCGGGTCGGGTTTCTTCGGGTACGGGTGAGCTTGGATCGAACGGGTTAATCCGGTACGGATAAAATCGATGGCAATACTTCGAATCATATATCAGGCAAAATGGTGTTATGACCTCATTTTTTATTAAACAAAGTTAGTCAAATGAAATTTTAAAGAGAAATTGTGATATGAATTTATATAGTTCGATCTTATAATAATAATGGCTGGAGTTTATTCTTATAATTATTTATAAACTAGGTTTTGGCGCGCGCGTTGTCACGCGTATGCGAGTTTTAATGTAACCTTAAATCAAAATCAAAATGAAGGTTCAAAACCACAAAATCAATAAAATAAGTAAAGTAAAACACACAAAAAACACTAAATCCATAACACACCAGAACATGCAGAACCCAAAAATAAATCAAAACCCAACACCATACACAAAACAAGCGAAAATCAAAGCCGCAAAAAAACGTCACAGTCCAAAATAGAAAACCGATGAAAATCAAAGCCCCGAAAAAAACAAACAAAAGGAAAATGAACTCTACAAATCAAACCACCCCACTGATCAAAGCTTTTAAATAGAATAGTAATATGTTTGCATGTTCGTAACATTTGATAATGTTTCTGTGTTGGTAGCATTTGAGGAGATTCCATGATGTAAACATTAGAATTAAGATACCTTATGTGATGTTAAATACACACTATTTTTATTATTTTTATGATTTATATTTGTTTTTATGCTATAACTTGGCAAATCAATTACATGTTATCAATGAGTTCTAGATCAAATAGTTTAGGAAGAGCCATCCTATAATTTTTCGAAGTAAAAGTCATGGGTTGGAGTCTTACTAGAGACGATATATTTCAAGTGAGCCAAAGATTTTACCACAGTTGGCCTTTGGGTGGTAGGTTTCCCTTGGAATGGTAGGCGGGCCGGGTCACAAGCGCTATCTATGTTCGCGGGCGTGGGTGGCTTTTCGCCAATGGGTTTACCCGGGTGATCGGGTTTAAAAATTATTTGTTGGTCATTCAAAAAATTAATGTTAGTTTAGCATTTTTATTTAACTTATCACCTTTTGATATGTTGAGTCAGAGATTTCTAAGGTTTTTAACTTCATTTTTACTGGTTATTGTTTGGTTTAAATAACATATTTCATCTAAAAAATTTAAAATCTTGATTTTACTATCTGTGGTTTTTAATTTGTCTTAACTAATTCCATTAACGTATATGTTTGTCCCTTCAAATATAAGAATATTATGTAAGGACATTCATATTAGATTTCTTATATTTATGTGAGTGTATTTATTATAATTTAAGATATGGTTGTAAGTAGTTGTGAATTAATAAGAGAAAAAATTATTATTCGATCCTTATAATTTTTTTTAATATTTATGAAATTTATTGTGTGTGAAAAAGAAAAAAAAACATATTTATCTTAATTTTAAAGACAGAGAGATAAATAACTGATATAAATACTCTAATATATTCAAATTAATAAAAGAAATAGTTTATAAATTACCCTTCCCCTCCTCTCTATCACCACCACCGCCATATTTCACACCTAACAATAACCATTGAAAACCACCACTCACTTCACCCTCATTTCTAGCCTCCACCAAACAGGAAAAAAGGTTCAAATGTTACAAAAAACAGGACTTAAACACTTAACATCATTTATGTGAAAGAACACAACTAACTACCTATACAAACTTTTGACTAGTTTCATGTAAGTTTTAACTTCTTTTTTGGAATGAAACAAAAAGTAACTAAAAACAACATAACTTAGGGAAAAATGATAAGGTTTAGCAGTTAAACGGGACATGAACACCCGACACCTTCCCTCTATGAAGGGATGCGATTAACCAATAATGCTAGCTACTGTCTTATGTTATTTAGTGAAAATATAAGTTTTAATTCTTATATTTTGAAAAACTTAGGAAAAAGTGAACGGGGAGGGGTTACTCAAGCTTGTAAATTGTTAGTAATAATGATGGCTAGAACACCATAACTTTCAGAATGGTAAAGTGTTATTGTCTAAACACAAAAGTCACATTGAGTTAAAAAATTTACAAGTAAAATTGCTTTTTAAGCTATATTTATGCATAATTAAGTGTTTAAAGTGGAGAACAACTCAACATTGTAGGTACTCTCATCTACTAACTTTAATTCTTGAATCTTGATGATTAAGTGTGGGTTTTAGCTTAAACCATAGAATTCAAAATTTAAGCTAGTTTTGGAATCTTTTAGCTAAGAACTCTTATAAACACATTTTATGACATGATAAAAATGTTAATTTATGATACTAGTCTTTTTTATGTTTATAAATGTAAGGTAATATGTTGTGAGGTTTGATCAGGACTTGTTCACATATGGTCACAACCCACTAAACATGACACCCTCAGTATGACCAGGACATGACGAATTGGAGGTAACAATGGTCACGAGAAAAGCAGGGTCCAATTCGAAGAAAATATTTGTTGGAAAATGATGATATGCTCATTATTTTTTTAAAATTAACCCTACAAATATACAGACATTTTAAACAGTCCTATAAACTCAACATTAACTAAACAAATACAAAACCTCTCTACAATTTCTACGAAACTCTATTCCATGGTTCCAAACAACCCTTACTAAAACGTTTTGTGAATTGCTATAATTAAATCTCAACCAGAACCCAACAACTTAAACAACCAAGACAACAGTTTCTTCACGTTTGAAATTGGTACCAACAAGGTTCTAGTTTAATCCAATTCGAAATGGTGCCCCAAACCCAACCTGACCCCAAGGCTAGTAGTTCGAAAGGAGACACAAAGAAAATAAATTCCGAGAAAAGGACAAAACTGAATAACACAAACTGAATAAGAGATGGGAGACGAGGGCGTTCAATGTTGCGGTGATGACAGTGAAGGTATGGCGGTTGACCAAACATACAATGACAGGTTGGCTCGTGGTGAGACTAGCAAAGGAAACAATAGTGATGATGGTGGGTGACTTTTGCAATGACTATGAGTGGTCGAAGATTCCAATTGCTCTAGTTGAAGTCCTTCAAAACTTAGAAATAATTTAAATTCTATTATAGGAATGAATTTTAGTGAATTAATTACACGTTTAGTTCATCTTCTTAGCAAAACACACTTATAATAAAATATAGAATCAAATTTCAATAAATTCTACAAACCAAACAAATTTAAAAATAAAATTTAGATTATAATTATGTTAAATTCCACAAACCAATACGTCTTACGATTATTCTAGCACACTAGGGGGATTTTGTAAAGTAAAATACATGTGTAAGATACTTCCATGAAGAAACGTTTGAGGAAAAATGATTTGAGAAATGTCTTAATAACTAAGAACATACTCATAGCAAAAAGTCAATCAAAGACGCAACATAGCTTAAAACAAGACTTCATGTAAGAAGAGCACCATGGCGAGGAGGTAGTGAGTCCTAACCATATCATCATCATATATTAAGTGAACATGAAACATTGCACCCTTTCATGGTGACAAAGATGAAGATACAAAATTTCATAAAAAAAGAGAGTAAGAATTAAGATTACATTGCACAAAAAAAAAGCAATAACAAAGTAAATTGATTATAAGAATTTTAGACCTGTTTGATTACGCTGACTGACTCAGAAGTTTACCAAGACTAGAAGTTTTGACGGACAGCATCTAACTGAAACTGGGTTTTTGATTCAGGTATTGACAGATCGATTCAGTATTTAAGTAACAAAACCCACGGAGTCACACACCGGTCGGAACAACCACTATCAACGTATACATTCCGACCACCACCGCAATCCACCGTACCATAAGCAGTGCGAAGGAGGGTTGTGTGCGCGAGGGGGGTCCCACCAGGGGTGGCGTTATGTGGGTCACGAAGGGGTTGGGGCTGTGGTCATGAGGGGTGGCGGGCTGAGGGTCATGAGGGGGGGTGGCGGGCTGCGAGTCATAGGGGGTGGGGAGCGCGGGCACGAGTCAACCGGATGATAATTGGGGGTTGTGGAAGGGTTGTTGGTGAATCAAAAAACAAAAGCTCTTAGAATGACTACACAATCCACTATCACATTTCATGACCAGGCAAAATTCTTAGAATTCATAAGAATCAGACATATATAACTATATTATACCCACAAAATAAGTCACATCAAACATCGATTGACAAGGAGTCAAGGAGTACATGATGCCCATCCCTATGACGTCTCCATCCACAGAGTGTTTAGGAAGCCTCTTATATAAAAAAAAAAGCAAGAAGAGTTTCAAATGTATGCCTGTAAGGATTCCTGAAGTCTGATGCAACCCAAAACTGCCTAAGTGTTTCAGCAACATGCACTAAGTACTGAAGTGAAGAATGCTTCGGAAGAATTACACAAAGCATTAGAAAATACTCTAAGTGTAATATCTTCCGAAGCCAAGACCAATATCTTCCGAAGCCTAACATGAAGTCTTCCGAAGCTTGAAGAGACAAAGTCTTCCGAAGCTTCAACCTATGAAGACAGATTTCTTCCGAAGACTTTTAGTACACATGCTTTATCTGATGTACTGTTCCAGAAAGCACCTTTTCCGCTGCGTCTCTGATAAGCCACCAACTTACAAGAGTTGGTGAAAAGGTCCATGCTTTTGGTAACTGTACATTGAGGTCTTGTGTCTGAACTTTCTACTTTATGTACTTTATCCTTTTTGTAATGTATAAGGATGTGAGCTATGGCATGTCATAGTCACAAGGTCAAAAGGCAGATATGCCTTTTGATCCTACAATTGATTTTGTTAGTGTCTAGTCAATTGTATCCAGCTGGCTTTCATAGTATAGCCGGCTGTAGGTTGTAGTATAAGTATTCCAAGTTCTTGTATCTTTCATATGCTTTGTAACACTTGTAAAAGAACTTGAGAAAGCATATACTGCTACCTTGAAAACTATACTCTTGTTCTGTCTCTTGCTTTACTTGTGTTCTCTGCATCACCTTTGGTTACCTAGTTCACTGTTTGATTAAGATTTAGTTAATCTCCTCATTGTGTTGTTGTGTTGTAATTGTGTTCAAGCCCTTGAACGATCCTGCAATTGGTATCAGAGCTTCAGGCTCGTGATATAGATCTAACCATCTTAAGATCCCTCACACACACAAAAACTAAACTTTTTCAAATGGCTTCCATCTCAAAGACTGATATGGAGACTGGAACCATGAACAATCCCCATTGATCACTCTTGATGACTTCGACACCTGGTGCATGAGGATGGAAGGCTTCATCAGGTCTCTTGACTCAAGAATGTGGGAATCTGTTGAATATGGACCTTTCATACCTAGCACCCCCTCTGCTACCGGTGCTGGTATGATTCCTAAAGATGTGGCAACTACTCAGATGAAGATAGGAAAAGAGTAGAGATTGACAGGAAGGCCATGACTGCTCTTCAGACTGCTATTCCAAACTCTGTGTACAGAGGTTTTAAGAAGTGCAAGACAGCTAAACAGCTGTGGGATGCACTGAAGCTGATGTATGAAGGCTCCTCTGAAGCCAAGGAGAACAAGAAAGATCTTCTGAAGCAGCAGTTTGAAAATTTCACCTTTAAAACAGGTGAAACCATGACCAACAATACTTCAGGTATGTTGAGATTGTGGATACCCTTGTGGATGGAGGAGTTCCTCTTGAGAACAGAGACATTGTAAGGAAGTTCATGTCCTCACTTCCTAGGCAATGGACACACTATTGTGTGGTAATCAAGAGGACTGAGAACCTTAAAACTCTTACTCTGACAGAGTTATATGGGATTCTCAGTGGATACCAGATGGAGATGAACTTACAAGGTTCATCTGGCAACTCTAACAATCAAATGGGTTCAGCCCTTCATGTGGTTGAAAGGGACAGCATAACCCCAACATCATCTCCTATGCTACCCTGACAACTCACAAAAGGGTCCTTTCATCACCTTCCCGGAGACACCAAGGGAGAACTTTACTCAAGGAGTCCATTCCAAGAGACAAGTTCTTCTCAAGCCTTTGTGTCTGCAGATGAAAGCTGTGGAAATTATCTCTTCACTCTTGAAGATCTAGACTGTATCCATCCAGATGACCTGGAATACATGGAGATAGTTCAGCAGATGGCTCTTCTCACTCACAGAGCCAAGAAGTTCTACAAGAGGACAGGAAGAAAATTTCCAAGCAATGCTACCAGTGGTAAGTTTGGCCTGGATAAAAGCAAAGTTAAGTGTTACAATTGTAACCTTATGGGTCACTTCGCCAGGGAGTGTAAGGCACCCAGAGCAAATGGGGGTCAAACACAACTCAGACCAAACTTCACCAACAATACCCCTCAGGCTGAGAAGACAAAGCAACATGCTGCGGTTGCTGTTGAAGAGGGAGGATTTGACTGGAGTTTTCAGGTGGAGGATGCTTCTCCAAACCAAGCATTGATGGCTGATCATGATGAAGCCAAGGTATTAGAACATCTTTGCTCCCCTGAATGCATTGCTAAAGTAAATAGATACAGGTCCTACAACCTAGAGATGAGATCTGATCTTGAGTCATTAAACATATTGAAATCTGACTTTAGAAAATCTGAAAATGATTACAAGTTAAAGATAGAAGACTTGGAGAAAACTATTTCAGTACTAAAACATGAACATACAGATTTTAGAACTCAGATCCAAGATCTCATCACTAAGTTGACTAAGTGCCAGGCTGAGCTTGTGATCAGCAAAGCCCTGGCAGAGAAAAGTGTTCTTGAAGAAGAGACCTTCAAGAACATGATATCCTCATCCCTACACAATAAGGTTTGTTATCAAAATAGACAGGGACTGGGATCAAATGAGATAGCTCCTCCACACAATCTTGTCTGTAAGATCTCCTAGGTGTGGAACTTGTGAAGATGAGCTTCCTCTCATAGATCCAGTAAGTGAGGATGATGAAGAAGTGATAGTGAGGAATCCCTCTGAGAAGAGTGAAGAAGAGGATTCCTCCAAGGGCCACTATCCTTCTGAGGAGAAGAAATTAACTGTGATGACCAAGTCCAAGAGAAAGAACTTGATCAGGAAGAGCAAAAGGAAAGCAAAGAAGGCTCAAGAAATCAAGGCTACCTTTGATGCTAAGCAGAAACAAGTGTTTATCTCTGCAGGTTTCAAAGCAATAAGGACTGAAGACATCCACCAAAGCCTCTTATCTAAGAGTTCTGGTTCATGTTCAAATCATCTCAGTACAAAGAAGAAGACTGAGCTGCTGTGTACCACTGCTGCACAGCCTGGACCATCAAATTCCAAGAACAGTTCACAGCCCAAGGGAACTGTATCTGAATCTACCAAGATGAAGGTGAAAAAGGGATGTGACCAGGCCAGTCTTGCTCTCAAAAGGAGATTTCTTTGAAGAAGAAAATGCTGTGTGTTATGTGTGAAAGTACTTCTCATATTGCCAAGGATTGTCCATACAATCCTAAAAGTACTATCCACATGACCAATACAAAGACTTCAAAGAATCTCAAGAAGTCTCAAGCTTCGGAAGGAAAGTCTGTTTCCTTCGGAAGCTCCAAATCAAAGAAGAAGGTAAATGGAAAATTACCTTCGGAAGCAAGTTGGTCTCGGAAGAAAGGAGTTCTTCCGAAGTACTAAAGTCTACTGCAGTGACTGTAGATTCTTCCGAAGTATCAGTCATTAAAACTTGTGAAGCTCCAAAAGCTTCTAAGGTTTTGAAGGTCAAGTCCAAGACTCCAAAGGTGGTGTGGAAGTCTAAGAAAGACCAAATGACTGAGGTTTCTCCATCAACAACAGCCGAAGATCCCCTCTGTACAACCATAGGATCTATTACTGTTGCATTACCTTCTATTACACTTACTGAACCCAAGACAAGTAAGGCTTGGGTTTCCAAATGTAACTAATCATTTTCTTTGTGCAGGAACAGCTCAAGACAAACAAGAATGTCTGGATAATTGACAGTGGCTGTTCCAGGCACATGACAGGCGATAGGTCTTTACTTCATAATTTTGAGAGAATTGATGGAGGACCAGTTGCTTTTGGAGGAAATGAAGGTGGTTACATTTATGGAAGGGGCAAGGTCACAAATGGTAAGCTCAGCATTGAGAAGGTAAACTTTGTTAAGGAGCTTGGGTACAATCTTCTGAGTGTATCTCAATTTTGTGATCAGAGTCATAACATGCTCTTCACTGAGCATGAGTGCATTGTTCTCAAACCTGGAGTGGTCATTCCTCATGAGCATATTCTGCTCAGAGCCCCCAGGAAAGGGAACATGTACAAGATGGATTTGCAAGAAACATCTCCCTCTGGAGAAGTTTCATGCTTTCTATCTAAAGCAAATAGTGATGAGTCTTTCCTATGGCATAAAAGAATGTGCCATGTAAACTTTAAGAATATGAATAAATTAATTAAACATGATCTGGTAACTGGAATGCCAAAGAAAGAGTTTACAAGTGATGATCATTGTGTTGCATGCCTGAAAGGGAAGCAACACAAGGTATCTCACAAGCCTAAGGAAAAGAACTCCATCACTACTCCCCTACACTTATTACATATGGATCTCTTTGGCCCCACCAGTGTAATGAGTTTAGGAAGGACCTTATACTGTCTAGTGATCACAGATGATTTTACAAGATTCACTTGGGTTTTCTTTCTTAGAACTAAAGATGAGACTCCTGAGATTCTAAAGAATTTCATCTTAAAGATTGAGAATCAATGTGATCACAAGGTCAAAACCATAAGATGTGATCAAGGAACTGAATTCAAGAACCAATGATACATTTTGTGATGACAAGGGTATTACAAGACAATACAGTGCTCCCAGGACTCCTCAGCAAAACGGAGTTGCTGAGAGGAGAAACAGGACACTTATTGAAGCTGCAAGAACTATGTTGTCTGACTCTAAACTGCCTATCACCTTCTGGGCAGAGGCAGTTAATACTGCCTGCTATGTGCAAAACAGAGTCTTAGTAGTTAAGACACATGGTAAGACTCCTTATGAACTTTGGCACAAGAGGAAACCTTTCATTGGTTTTCTCAGGTCATTTGGATGTCCCTGCACCATCTTGAATACCAAAGATCAAGTTGCCAAGTTTGCTGAGAAATCAGACGATGGACACTTCATTGGATACTCTTCTCAAGCTAAAGCTTATAGAGTATACAATCTCAGAACTAGAATCATTGAGGAGTCAGCCAATGTGACTTTCAATGAGCACACTCCCAGTGTGGCTGGTTCTGGTCCGGATTGGCTATTTGATCTTGATTTAGTTACCAACTGTTTTAATAAATCTTGTGAGCATGTTTCAGGATCTGCAGAAAATTTAAATACAGGTGATCCTGATCCAAGATTTGAGCTTGGAAGACCTTCAGCTCCAGTTGGAACTACTTCGGCAAATGAGGTTTCTATCAGCACAACAATGATAAATCCAGCTGATACATCTGGCATGCCTTCAAATTCCAGTTCAGAGGCCTCTCAACCAGATAAAGACATCTCAATTGCAGAAGATAACAATGGTGATGGTGAAAGTGATCAAGAATCTCTTGATGCATAAACCATACCATAGATGATAACATCAATGATGTCACACACTCATTGGATCAAGTTAATTGATAAGTGTGATAATGTGGAGGATCAATCTTCAAGACCAGATCTAAATTTCTCAAATTTGGATCTATCTCAGCAACTTGCTGTGATCCCTCAGCTAAGGATCCACAAGTCTCATCCTACTACAAACATCATTGGAGATGTTATCTCCGGGGTAAAGACAAGAGGGCAAACCATGAAGCAAATGTTTGTCTTCACTCTTGTTTTCTATCCCAGTTAGAGCCAAAGAAAGTTGAGGAGGCTCTAAAGGATGGAAGTTGGGTTGAAGCTATGCAACAAGAGCTGCTTCAATTCAAAAGACAGAAAGTTTGGAACCTTTGTCCTCTTCCTCATGGGAAGACTACCATTGGAACCAAATGGGTTTTTAGGAATAAAAAGGATGATAGAGGAATCATCATCAAGAACAAGGCTAGACTAGTTGTTCAAGGATACACACAAGAAGAAGGGATTGACTACACTGATGTCTTTGCTCCTGTAGCTAGACTAGAAGCTGTTAGGATATTCCTGGCATTTGCTGCATCCAAGAACTTCATGGTCTACCAACTTGATGTAAAGTGTGCTTTCTTATATGGAGTGATTGATGAGGAGGTTTATGTCAAACAACCACCTGGTTTTGTAGATCCTGATCATCCTGATTATGTCTGCAAGCTTGACAAAGCTCTCTATGGGCTGCATCAGGCACCCAGGAAGTGGTATGAGACACTGTCTGAGTATCTCTGTAAACATGGTTACAGGAGAGGTACTATAGATGGAACTCTCTTCATCAAAGGACAAGGAAACGACATTCTGCTAGTTCAAGTATATGTGATGACATCATCTTTGGCTCAACCAATTCAAGGCTCTGCAAAGACTTTGAAAAGCTGATGAAAGATAGATTTGAAATGAGTTCAATGGGAGAACTTAATTTCTTTCTGGGAATTCAAGTGAAGCAGGTTGAAGATGGCATTTTCATAAGTCAGTCAAAGTATATTCAAGATATACTCAAGAGGTTCAACATGACTGATTGTAAGACTGCTAAGACACCCATAGCCAGAAACCACTCCCTTGGTCCAGATCTTGAGGGGGAGTGTGTAGATGAGCACTTATACAGGGCTATGATTGGGTCTCTTATGTATCTTACAGCTAGCAGGCCTGATATCATGTTTGCTACATGTATTTGTGCAAGATATCAAGCAAATCCTAAGATGTCTCACTTAATCACTGTGAAAAGGATTTTAAGATACCTCAAAGGTGCTTCAACACTTGGTTTATGGTATCCAAAGAATTCTAATTTCAATCTGTATGCCTATACAGACAGTGATTATGGTGGTTGCAACATGACTGCAAAGTCTACATCTGGGGGATGTCAATTCCTTGGTGGAAGGGTTGTCTCATGGCAATGCAAGAAACAAACCTGTGTGTCTGCATCAACTGCTGAGGCTGAATACATTGCTGCTGCAAGCTGCTGTGCTCAAGTGCTTTGGATTCAAAATCAGATGCTAGACTACGGATTTAACTCAAAGAGACTCCTATCCACATAGACAACAACAGTGCTATCTCTATCACTGAGAATCCTGTGCAGCACTCAAGGACCAAACACATCAACATCAGGTATCATTTAATAAGAGATAACTATGAAAAGGGGTTAATTAAACTAGTCAAAGTTCACACAGATGAACAATATGCTGATCTGTTCACAAAAGCTTTTGATGAACAGAGATTTAAGTATCTGATATCAGCTATTGGGATGATCAACTTTGAGTAGATTTTTTTTAAAACTAATTCTAATTATTTCTTCTTAAAAATATGTGTGTCCTAAGTTGTCTAGTTCATCACTTTCATAAGCTCATGTTTTCTTTGAATGAAAAACTCTTTTTGAAGATTTCCTTAGATTCTTGAAAATTTTCTGATACTTCGGAAGATAATTTTACCTTCGAAGAAAAAATATGTCTTCAAAATAAATGACTGTCTAAGAATTTTACCTTCGGAAGAAGTCAAAATTTATCTTCCGAAGCTTAAAATTCTCAACTTAGACACTTATTCATTTTTAAGGACTTTTTCCTTCCGAAGCAAAAATTACTTTCGGAAGCTTTGTTCATTCTTATACAAAGCTTTCCAAAGTTTATTTCTCTTCCGAAGCATAAATCTTTAAGACTCTCAGGAAAATTCTTCCGAAGTCACTTTAGCTTCGGAAGCTTTTTCAATCAAACTTCCGAAGACAAATTACTTTCGGAAGCTTTTCGAACTCCAAGAAAACTACTTTTTGAGCAAAAAGGTAAACTACTTTTTCAGAGGTGGGACCGACATACGGATTTCAAAGTTTATCCTCTTTCATTAAACTTTATCTGAAATCCTTCTCTCTCATATAAACCCAACGGTTTCCCCCTCTTCTATCATCTGCTTTTCTTCCATACCTAAAACCCAAAGCTTTCTCTCTGAAATTTACTTCCCATTCTTTCTCTTCATCTCTGAGCTACCTCACAATGGCTGACCTTACACACAGAAATGATCCTCACTTTGCCATGCAGCTACACAGACAACACAATCAGGTTGCTCTGTTATGCTCTGACAAAGATCCTCATTTCTCAGAGGTTTGCCGTTTCTTGTCTTTGTCTCACTACTTCACCTCCCTAACCATTGATCCTCCTCTATATGAGGATCATCTGCTTGAATTCTGGAAGACCTGCCAAGAGGTCATTATGGATGGGGAGAAGGCACTGTCTGCCACAGTGCAGGGGAGAACAATTTTCATCACTCCGGCCATCATCAATCGACATCTTCAGCTGGATGATGAAGCAGGTGAAGTGTTCTTTCCAAAAGAAGCGGTTAATCATTCCTTCGAGCAGATGGGCTATGAAGGAGATTTCTCTGTAAAGACCTTCAGGAAAGGGAAGGTCTCACCAGTGGAAATACCTGCTCCATGTGGTTATCCACAGCTTATCAAACAAGCATGGTGGATGGGACCAGATTCCTGAGGATCTCTCCTTTATAGTTCATGGAATGGTTCAGGGGGTCAAGTTCAGGTATTCACAATTTGTTTATACTAATTTACTTGCAAACTTAGACTCCTTAGAATTACATGTTTCCTAGATATGTTCAACACATTCTTAACTGTGAACTGGGCTCACAGTTGAGGGAAACAGGCAATATTCTTAAACTGGGACAGATGAAGCCCGGCATCTTTAAAATTATGAAGAAGCCAACTGTAGGCTTCTCAGGGGTAGAAACAGCCCTAGTCCCAAAAATGTTAGAGCTCATTGCTCAAGGTGACAACATAGCAGTCCAAGCTAGTGTTGAACCCACACCTACTGCTCTCTACCTCTTCACAACCTCCAATATTCATCACCTACAAAAGAAAATCCCAACGAACCCCTGCTCAGGCTATTGAGTCTGTGCAGGCCCCCCAATACTCAACCTTACAGGAAGAAGTGGACTCCAGAGCTCCCACTTCTCCTGAGGAGCAAACCACTCCCATTACTTTACCTATCAGGGCTGAGGTTCCTCAAGCTCAACCTGATGAGCTCATTAGCCCAACAACTGTAAGCCTTCACTCTGAGTCTCAACACTCAAGTGAACAACCTTCAGGGGACAGCTACCATCCCCAGCCTTTGGATCTAAACCAACCAATTCCCAACCTATCCTTTTACACTGATGAAGACTTAGGATTCAGTGAGTACCATGAGTCTCTCTTCTCCTCCCCTACTCAAAGAGAGATGAGTACCTCTGACTCTCCTCAGTCTATCCCTCATCAGTCACCTATTACTGAGGTGGACACATCTGAACCTGTTCAGGATGTCCATATGGAAGAGGCTCTCACTTTTGAAAGTGATTACATCATTAAGACCTCAACCATGGCAACTCAGCCCATTGGCATCTTAACTGAGGTTGCCAGTGAGCAGAGGAAAACCAGCAGCCAAGAAACTCAAGCTGGTGGTGAGAGAAGGGACTTTGGTCCAATCCTCTCATCCCCCAGTGATTCTTCTGATGAAGATGAGGGGAATTTGAGACTAAAGGTACAACAATTGTCACAAACATGTACCTATCTAGTCTCTAAGGTTAGTCACTTGGAATCTCAGGTGACTACCCTGCAAAACAGGGTCAATGATCAGCAACTCCAGATTTCATATCTGCAGGAAAAACTAGCTGGGAGACCTTTAAGAGAGCTCAACCAGGAACACAAGAACCTGTGGAAGTGATTGATTTATCCTCCAGCTCACCTATGCAAGTGGGTGATGCTACCAAAAAGGGGGAGAATGTTATCACAACCACAGAACCTGGGAGTTCTTCAAAGAGAATGGACATAGAGGACTCACCATCCTCACTTGCTGTTGTGCATTCTCAGCAACTTCCTCAAGTTCACATTAATGTGGACTCTATAGACTCTCTCATCAGGAGTCTCTTTGAGGAAGGTATACCAAGGGCTGTCTCATCTCCACCACATGGAACTGGCAACTACATCATCAGATGGAGGTATGATGATGACAGAAGAGCCCTCATACTTCACAGAGTTCAAGGTCAACAAGAAGTCTTTCAGTTCCAAAACCTGAGCTTCTATGAAGGACTGGGATTTAGTCAACATGCCACTTGTCAACCCAAGCAAATCTAGACAAGCTGACAGGCTGGCTCAAAGAATCCAAGACAGGATCCTTGCAGAGTTCTCTCTAAGAAGGAGACTTAGGCAATCAGGCAATGTCATCGGTCAACTGGATGCTGAGGTGGACCCTAAGATTAGTTTCATAGGGGAAACCTTGGCTGAAGGCCCAGTGGCAGAACCTGAGACCCTTGTCTCACCATCAACAACTGCTGCAGAGATCCAAACTCCATCTGAGACACCTGCTGGTGAAGGTGTTTCTCAGCCTCTCTCTGGCCAGAGCATGGAAGCTACACCAAGCAATGAAGGCCAAGCCTCAATCCACCCTGAGTCACAAAGGTCTGTTGGTGACAAAGGGAAAAGGATAATGACTCCTGAGGAAATTGAGGAGGAAGAGAGAGAGAGGAAAAGGAGGCTAAGGGGAGAAAGTTCTTCTGGGTCATCAAAACTCATGCAAGCTGCAATCCGGGCTGCCCCCAGACCAGATACTCAGAATGATGAACAAAGGGCAGTCAGGATTAATTATTTACAGACCAGGAACTATGATGTTGACGAAATCATCTCCCTCCCCTTAGAAGAATTGAATGAACTGGCTGACATGGAAGTGTCAAGAGAGATTAAGGAGAAAGAGGATGCAAGGTTACTTCTCCAGTTCAAAGAGGAGAGGAGACAGAAAAGACTTCACAAGCATACTCCCACTCCCTCTCCAGTTCAAGAAGTCCTGCACAGGAAGATGTGGCTCCACAAGAACCTCAGGTAGATAAAGAAGAGGATAGAATCAAAATGATAAACTACCTGAGTGCCACAGGCTTCTATCAGGCAAATACACTTCTTCCCCTGTCCTATGACTTCATTGAGTTCGAGTACTTAAAACAACTTGAGCTTGAGTTAGTCAAAGAAAGAAAAACAACCAAAAGGAAGCTAAGGGAAGAAGCTGCAAAGTCAAGGGCCATCATTCAAAAGAATGCAAAGAAGTCTGCTGACAGACAAAGAATGATGAGTTTCTTGAAGTCATATGGATTCTCCGGAAGGAGACTTGGTCCCATGTCTCTATCTACAATGGATGAGCATATAAGGGTAATCAAGCAGAAGATTAAAAGTGGTGAACTCATTGATTTGCACTCTCTTCCAAGTCAAGTCTCACCTGAAGTGGAGGTCAGTTTGAACAACCAGAGACACATGAACCAGAACCTCCAGCTGAGCCTCAGCAAACTTCATCTTCTGATCCAAGACAGGGTCAAACTCCCTCTCCTTCTGAACCTGTGAGGGAGGAACACCCAACTGAGAAAGACACTGATGATCAACATGGTGCTGCAGACCAGTCTTCTCAGTTAAAGACATTAAAGAGGAAGAAGAAAATGGCCTCTAAACCAAAGACTAAAAAGAAGAAGCCAAAGTCATCTACCTCTACACCCCAGGCTGAATCAGATCAACCTGAGGAAGTGCATGATGAGGCAGCCCAATCAACTCCTATGCAAGTGGCTCCTCTAGCAACCGAGACACCCATCTTATCCTGGACTTACTCTACCAATCCAGAAAGATGGAATGTTATCAGAGATCAAGGTGTTGAAAATGTCTACTCATGGCAAGACATAATCAACTTACCTCTGCATGATCTCTTTGAAATGAGAAGATACTATGAGAGTCTTGATGATCCTGACCATCAAATGAAGAAAGGGATGGTATTGATTATTCTGAAGACTACAAACATTTAAAGATCTCTAGGTGTTTTGGTAGCATCAGCCTAGGGGGGTTTGTAAGGATTCCTGAAGTCTGATGCAACCCAAAACTGCCTAAGTGTTTCAGCAACATGCACTAAGTACTGAAGTGAAGAATGCTTCGGAAGAATTACACAAAGCATTAGAAAATACTCTAAGTGTAATATCTTCCGAAGCCAAGACCAATATCTTCCGAAGCCTAACACGAAGTCTTCCGAAGCTTGAAGAGACAAAGTCTTCCGAAGCTTCAACCTATGAAGACAGATTTCTTCCGAAGACTTTTAGTACACATGCTTTATCTGATGTACTGTTCCAGAAAGCACCTTTTCCGCTGCGTCTCTGATAAGCCACCAACTTACAAGAGTTGGTGAAAAGGTCCATGCTTTTGGTAACTGTACATTGAGGTCTTGTGTCTGAGACTTTCTACTTTATGTACTTTATCCTTTTTGTAATATATAAGGATGTGAGCTATGGCATGTCATAGTCACAAGGTCAAAAGGCAGATATGCCTTTTGATCCTACAATTGATTTTGTTAGTGTCTAGTCAATTGTATCCAGCTGGCTTTCATAGTATAGCCGGCTGTAGGTTGTAGTATAAGTATTCCAAGTTCTTGTATCTTTCCATATGCTTTGTAACACTTGTAAAAGAACTTGAGAAAGCAATATACTGCTACCTTGAAAACTATATTCTCTTGTTCTGTCTCTTGCTTAACTTGTGTTCTCTGCATCACCTTTGGTTACCTAGTTCACTGTTTGATTAAGATTTAGTTAATCTCCTCATTGTGCTGTTGTGTTGTAATTGTGTTCAAGCCCTTGAACGATCCTGCAATGCCCTAACTCACCCTTCATATATATTTGATAATAAACTTTCGCCTTTTAGTTCTACCAATAGTCTTATTCTCTTGACCCGTGACTTCGATTCTAACTAAGATAAATATTTTTCAATTTTAATTCACGCTTATCAATAATTGAAAAATCTAAACTATTCATCAATCAATAAATTTCCTCGATATCACCACTATTATTTACGTGATAAAGTTACCTTTAAAATACCTTGATCTGTTTGAACAAGCTATTTGTATACACATATGTATGTAACAAGTTTATAAACTCAACCTAACAATTAACAAGCCTAATGTTACGGCTATATTGAAGGTAAAAAACAAGGACATCTGGTTCATAAGGAGCACGTAGTCATCAAAGCTCATCGAGACATTGATCTTGATCCAACTAGTTTAGCCTAAAGTGTAATGGCGGTTTTAATGAATGCAATCGGCTTGCTAGATATTAAATGACTCTAAACAATCAGAAGATGACAATACTTACTTGACAAGTGCAAATCATAGGGCCCGAATCTCTTTGTATTTATTTTAGTCGAAAACAACATACAACCATAACGAACATATATATACATAGACAAGAACAACATCATCAATTTTTAACTAAAATCATACTCATATGTTTGTAATCAACTTCGTATTTGTTCATGATTATATAACGTTTAATACGACACGTTTGTCCGTTTCCCTATACATGTATTCATAAGATTAATGATGAAATAATATTAATAATTGATGAAATAATATTAATAATTGATGAAAATGAAGGTCCATGATCACTCGTGCAAATTTGCGATTTCTTCCATTATGCATGCTGGGGTCCAAATATATAATTTTCAATTTTCATATTTTTTTAATAAATAATATAAGCATGAGCACTTGAATGATATTTCATATAATTATTTAATAATTCTAATGAAAAGAAAATGCGTTCAGTTGTTATCAAAATTAATGATCGTATCTATGTATGACCGCATCATAAAGCTACGTTAATGTGACATTTTTTATGGCAAGTTGGTCGTCAATTTCATTAACGGCCATAATATGTCCTGTAAATATCTAGAACACCTAAAAAGTATTAATATTATTATTGAGTTATAAATAAAATATAGGGGGCGTGTCACATGTTTAAAATATAAAATTTAATGTTGAAGGTTAAAATGTGGTTAAAGAAAGAAGAAAAACGAAAAGGGAGAATAATGTTCAATATAAATATTTTTTATTAATAGTATTTGTTTTTTTAGCGGGCCAAATAGAATTAATTAAAAAAAGATAGACTAGCAAAATGCTAGACATCAAAATACATGAGATAGGGATTACAACATGAAATTACTCCAAAAGCTCCACTCAAGATTCCCTAATCTTCCTTTGTTTTTTATTCATAGAAAATAATAAGTTCTGATTTCTCTGTATTGTTGCGTCTCATTGAGAATTGTTAAAGTATCTCATGCTTCTTGCATTTCAAATGCATTAAAAGAAGCATTTCAAATGCACCGAATACTTGTTAGGAAGATTGCTTATATTGAGTATTTGTACGTGCCTGTGATTGGTCTAGAGTTGTATAAGAGAAGAATCTCTTTAACCGATGAAACAAAATCCCTTAACAACTTACGCAAATTAAAAACTTTGCCCTTTACATCACTAGCTAACTCATAGTCGAGGAGTATATGGTCTGTCGATTCCCGTAGATTACAGCAAAAAGAACATGTCACATAAGATCTAATACAACGCTTCAACAAAAATGATTTTTTGATAGGATCCTATAAAAAATAGCTTGTCATCTGAATATGTAATGAGAAAATAGTTTTGACCCAAAGGTTTTTGTGTTCTTCCTTGAGTTTCCACAGCCATTTACAAATGCTTATGTTATGTTTGCAGCTCGAAGTGAGCCTAACCAACATTATATCCCAACTGATCCAACAAATCTTTGAGGTTGATTCATTCGTACCCTAACCAAATCTACAACAAAGTATTTGTTAAAGATTATGTTATTATCTCTCTCTCACACATATTATTTTTACATTTTTATATAATACTTAGAATAGATTTAAAGTGAAGTTCAAGTTCAATATATCTCATTTGTTAGAGGTTTTTGCCTCTCCGATAAGAGCTACTAGACTTAAATCCAGACATGAGTAGAACAGTTTAGACTACTTTAGAAGTATGATTAGAATAGGTTTGTACTTAAAAGCGATAATAAACATGATTTTAGTAAAGCTTTTGAAAATAATAACAAGAATTTTAACTATTATATTTCTGACTTTTATAAAGTATGAATCAAATACGCATTAAGTATAATTTTTTAAGCTATCAACTCAATCTCTTTCTATATAATATAACTAGCTATAGTAAACCCCTGTGTTACACGTGTTGAATATATAAAATATTAATATAATAAAATTTATTAATTTTAAAATGATATTTTAAGAAATAATATGAATGAAATTATATATGAGAAATGACTATATGTAATAAAACAGTTATATCAACTTTTTAAAAATTTGTTTTTTAAGTTTTTCTTAATTAAAAATAACATTAATAAATAGATCTATTTCTTATTTTTTAAATTTAAAAAAGTGTTAAATAATATTATTAGTAAATAATGTAATTATTTAATAAGAGAGAGATGCGGGACAATTTTAATAAGAATAATTGTCGTGATAACACATGTCATCCCAGTATACCTTTTTATTAGAATAACTAGCTTTAGTGAACTCGTGTATTACACGGGTTTAATAAATAAAATATTAAATTAATAAATAAAATATTAAATTAATAAATAAAATATTAAATTAATAAAAAATTTATTAATTATTAAATAATATGTGATTTAAATTATGTATGAGTAAGTACTATAAGTAATAAAATAATGATATCAATTTCTTAAAAAATTGTTTTTATACTTTCTTTGTTTTTTCTAAAAAAATAAATCAAACATTTCGTTTCAAAAACAAAACATATTAAAAAATGTCATTTTAAAATATTTCATGTTTTTAAAAAAAGTATGATGTACTTTCTAGAAAATTTTCTTTTATAAAAATTTCTTTATCTAGAAATAAACATTAATAAAAAGATCTATTTTTTAAACTTTTTAAAAATACCTATAATAAAAATAGAATTAAATACTATAATTAATAATTAATTGAGTCATTTGATAGGAGAGAGAAGTGGGATAGGTAAAAAAAGATAGGTTAAAATCTCATATAATACACGGGTTAAATAAATTTACTGTTATATCTGTAATAATATATGAAGTTGTGTCTTAAACATTATGTATTATATGTATTGAATAAACATATATATTACACATTTGAAAATTTGAAGTTAAGATATTTAAAGTTTTAATTATGGATAGTTATTAACTAAAGAATATTTATTTGACATTTGAATTTAAAACATTTTTTTTATATTTATTATTATTTAAAAGAAGAAAAAGACAGAAAAATCAACTATTAAATATCTTAAAATGATGACATGTGTTTATTTTTATTTATTAATACAAATAAAAGATAATCAAATATACTTTGTACTATTTGAATTCGTGGCCTCACTTTAATAAAAGGAATATGTGTATTCAATAAATAGTACTTGTGGTACTTAACCTTTGATTACCTATCACATTATTTTTAGTTTTTAATTTGAGAGCATGTCATATATTATTGGGGATGTTTATTAGTCGTCTTGAGTGAATGATAGGAAAAATTTATAGGATTGTATCGTAATTTCTTATATTTAAAAAACACGATACAACCCCATAAATTTCTTTTTATATTTTAAAAGTGGTTTTGAGCAGAGTAAAGAAAAAGAGTAATAATAAGTATATTAAAAATATTATTTAACTATAAAAGAAATTAAAAAAATAGTGTTTTTAATGTAAATATGAAGATAATAATAAAAAAAACTAGTGTGAATGCTCTTAATGAACTAAGGTTCGAATGTAGCTATCAACAATCTTTTTTTCTGTTTTATTCTTTTCTTATTCTTTCTTTCTTTTTATTTTGTTTTATATTCTTCTATTCAACTCAACCACATGGTTTTTATAAACATGAATATATAAGATTGAATTGTTTGCAAGAGTTTAGTTTTTGTAATTTTGTTTTTTCAATTCTAGTTTGTTTTGTTTTTCTTTTATCTTTCTGTTAGACTCACCAAAATGTTATGTCACTTTTACGATGAAGTGCACGTTAGGATTGTATGGCGGAGTGAAAGTTGTAGCGACATGTTTTTTTACCTTTCTACATGCCTTATGTTTTACATTGAAATGACAACGGTTTCAATATGTTTAACATCCGTGTTTTGATATTCAAATTCATGATAGAAGTATTTGCGCATGGCGAAAAATCTAGTTATCTTTAATTTATGCTAAATTATTGAACCTAAGATAACTAGTTTTGTGTTTTCGAGTAATCAGATAGACATATCATGAATATAAATAATTGAACTCTTTGACTTTTATTGCTTGATTAATAACAGCAAGTTAGCAAGACATGATGTCATTTAGCATTTTTTAAGGAAAAAGAGAGGAAGTTTGAGAGGCTTTTGCCAGCTTGTGAAATGTCCGTACGCCTATGTCCATTTTCTTTTATTCTATTACCATGTTCAATGGTCATATACACAACACCTTATATATAGATAGTTTCAAATAATCATCAATAAATATTTAAAAATCATTTTATTAAGGAAAAATGTTACACAATAATAATTAACTTTAAAAAATGTTTTAATTTGATCACTAATGCACATATTTTTTAAATTTGACTACTAAAACATCAAATCAAGTTATTGTTAAAAATATTATGTCAAGTAATGAAAAAGAAAATGTGAGGGTCGGAATTTTTAATATATGAAATTATATTAAAAATGAAAAAAACATGTTTTAAAATATTTCCTAATTGAAATAAAAAGAAAAACACGCTAAAAATATGTTAAGACTTATAATTTAAATAAAATATGAAAGCTGAGTGACCTAATTATAATATTTTTTAAACTTAAGTTGCCTAATTGAAACAGTTATAAAAGTTGGTTATTATTTACAAAGTTATCCCCTTTATTAATCAATTAATCAATGAATAAACACATACACTAATTTAAAATAGTTCTATATATAATAAACTAGTATATTATCTCGTATAGTACATGAGTTGATTAAATAATATATGAACATTTGTAATAAAATTTAAAAATAATAAATGATATTTGTAAATAGATATGATTGAATTAGAAATAAATAAGTAGTTCAAGAAAAAACAACAATAGTACCATTTTAAAATTTCATATTATAAGATTGTGTTTTTAATTGTTTTATTAAACATTATGGTCTTTTTCTTATTTTGAAAAAATAATTACCTTATGAAACTTAGGGAAAATGATATTAACATACTTGGTATTTAAAAGAAAATTTTGTGTCACATATTTTTGAAGTGTATTTTTCATTATAATATCAAGTTTTTAAAATTTTATAATATTTATTTTTTAATTTAAAAATATTTTAAATTATATATTACTATATAGAATACTATTATTTATTAGAAAAGAGAGACGGGAAAATGAAAATAAAAATGCTTAATATGTTGGCATGTGACATTTCAAAAACCTTTTTTTTATTATAAGTAATAGATTGAAGATCTACTATTCACCATTCACTAGTCGTTAATACATGATAATTTATTAAAAATATATATCATGTAGCTAGTGATTCTAATTCATCATATTAGAAGACTAACAAAGATTGTAGTTTATAGTATTGCAACAAATATTATTTGTGAATAAAATAATTCATAGTAATTTGATGGTTGTTATTTAAATTCATCTAACTTTATGTGTATGTTAGAATCATAACATTCTTTACATGAATCCATGTTCCCATTTAGATCTTTACACATCTTTACATAATTTTACATGAATCAATCTTTACATAACTAACTTGGATGTCACATATAATTTAATGAAAATCAACATATTAATCATTATGAATAAATTTTCATTTAATATGATAATGTATATCTTTATGATCGAAATATTGGTTTTCAAATGGTCACAACTCTTTTTAACATTTAAATATCATATAATTTAATATGATAATGATTTTAAATTGAAATATTGATTATGATATTTTAAATAAATAAAATTTTAAACCTTACTAAATATGATAATGACATTTGAATCATACACTTTTTTAAACCCAATTATACAAGTTTTATTCAATCTATTATTTTTAAAAGTATTCAATATGGGATTAATCCAAAATCGAAACTGCTTATTTAATTCATCATTTACAGGGTCAACATGTAACCAAAACTATTACGAGTCACAGTTCTGACCGCACACCAAGGTCAGTAGAAATTGGTCAGACCCTCGAACCAACCTTCAAAAATACTAAGCCGACTCTCAAGCGGCGATGCGAAGTGCAAAGTGCGCCATCAAAGTGTCATATTGCGCCCACATTCACATGTCACCCGTGCGTGTGCGAGTGTGAGTTAAGGGTGCTTCACACCCTTCGCAAATCCACTTACTGTGTAACTTTACGAAACAATATAGTCAAGAGGCCGGTTATAAAATATAAACTAGTTTTTATTCTTTATTTCCTCCAATGTGGAACCATTTTTCCAGACTATTAATTACTAATGTCATTCAACATATTAATTTATTGGCTAAAATATTAATAACCATTTTAATATTATCAATAAATTTCCAAAAATCCACCATATGAATGGAAATCAATTCTTTAAAAAATTCAACAGTCAAGTGTTGCAGGATAGGCAAGTCTTTCCTTTGAACCTTCCTTTGTGATATATACTTAGTCACCTAGTGATGTGTAAACACGATGTCTTTGAACAAACCTTGTTTTATGCAAACAACAATATACATTCACACAACACTCTTTCTGGTTTGATCAACCCCTTATTGTCATGTCTGTTAATGGTCATGGAACACTTTCCTGGTTCTATGAGAGCTCTAGGATTTGCGCCTCCCTACAAATCCATTCGAATTGACCCTAGTTCTATCTAACACAGGTGATTCGATGAATCATTAAAAGCATAATGGTCATATTGATTCCTACAAATCATCTAACCTTAATATTCTTAACCTCACTTTAGTCACTTGTTCGGGGTACTTTGTAGAGTGAATGGAAAAGGAAGTTTGTGACTCCCTTTTAGTTTTAGGGTATTCCCCTATGACGTCGTAGGTCATATGCTTAAGTTGTCATATTGAACCTAGATCTTGGGGATCTCCAATCAATTAAGTTAGGTTTCTATCATATTCCATTTTTTCATGGGCTTTAGTCTTATTCCTATTGACAACTCATAAACTAATTTTGTGCTTAAGCCTTTTGTCAACGGGCTTGCAATGTTATCTTTTGACTTGACATGGTCAATCGTGATAACACCCATTGATATCACTTGTCGTATTGCATTATGATTACGCTTGATGTGCCTTGATTTGCCATTGTACATTGAGCTTTTGGCTCTACCAATTGCCGACTCACTATAACAATGTATGCAAATAGCTAATAAAGACTTTGGCCATCTTGGAATGTCTTCCATAAACTGAAGTAGCCATGTAGCCCCTAATTTGGCCTTATCCAAAGCATTAAATTCCAATTCCATTGTGGATCTAGCTATAATCGTTTGCTTGGATGATCTCCAAGATATTGCTACTCCACTAAGTAAGAGCACCTACCCACATGTTGATTTGGAATCTTTTAAATATGATATCCAGTTTGCATCAATGTACCCTTCAATCACGATTGGATGATGAGTATAATGCAATCCATAGTCTCTTGTGTATCTTATGTATCTAAGCACCCTTGTTATACTCTTCCAATGTTCTGAGCTTGGATTACTAGTATATCTCCTTAGCTTGCTCATCGCGTATGCTAAGTCGAGTCTAGTACATATCATTAGATATATTAGACTACCAATGATTCTTGAATACTCTAACTGAGCAAAACCCTTACCTCTATTTTTCTTTAGATGTTGTGTGGTATCAACTGGAAAACGTACTACTCGCGTGTTGTAAGTCCCTGTTCCCGGGACGCTTATAGCTGGTCAATCATTGCACAAAAACATATATTTGTATTAACTTACTAAAAACATGCAGCAGAAACATTATAATAAACATTTCATTTCATTATAAAAGCTTTTGCAAAATAATACATCGTTATCATATTACAAAGTACTTATTGCATTACATCACAAAAGCATTATAAAAATGGATTCCATCCAAAACGAGCCAAGTAGCCGCCCCGTGCCATCCCCAACAACATTTACTTGCCAACTAGAAACACATAAAAGTCAGCGTTGCTGAGTGAGTTCTAGTTTTAAATAAAACATACTTTACTTTCATTAAAACCGTTCTTTACTTTCTTTCAAAATCATACTGTACATTTTGCACATGATCACACATCGTATGTACACATAGATAATAACATTATTATCTTCATCATTCGTTCGTTAACTTGCTTTCATTCATCATACGTCATTATCATTCACTTTCATTACTTTCATTCCCTTTCGTTCATAATTTCTTACTTTCATTCGTACGTTCACTACTTTTCAATGACATGTACATTACCCCGAACATTATGCACGAAGTTGGTTACTGGGCCTAAGGTCTTTCATAGACCTCGAACATTGTGCACGAAGCTGACTCCAGTACCTAGGGTAAGTACATTCACCACTTATCTTTTCTCTTTCATTCCTGACCAATGCCATATGTTATACCCCGAACATTATGCACGAAGCTGGTTACTGGGACTGAGGTCTTTCATAGACCTCGAACATTGTGCACAAATCTGACTCTAGTACCTGAGGCAAGCGGCAATGATCCCATACATATGATTAATCACAAGGATTGGACCCCAGTGTGCATCCTTCTAGGGTAGCTAACCAGCACATAGTTGAGCTAACACCCTTTATTGGGTGTGAACCTCCATACGTTTTCTTGCAAGCCTTTCATACTTTCATTCATTCATTAATGCATGCATTCTTTCATTACGTACCTCTTTTCATTATCTTACACTTTACATTACATAATACTTTTCATTTCATTTATTAACATTCAACGTAAAGCCACGGGAAAATAATCATACAAAATAAGGAACATAAATATGAACATACAACATTACCATACAAGGCACATCATACATACATCATACATACCATCATGCATAAGCATCAATCATACATCATCAATGACCTTAAAAAGTCAACTTACATAGCCCTCGGGAACTCCCAAGTCAAAGCCTCCTTTTCTACTTTTTCCCCAAAAATCAGAAAATATTCTAAGTCTTTAGACGTATGAACACTATGCAAGCGCATGGCCTTTCAGACGCATGGGGAACACTTAGGCGCATGAGGAACCTTGAAGCACATCAGCACTATTGGGGCGCATGGGCAACACTTAGTCATTCAAACCCCACCCCAAATCACACACACAAACACATACGGGTATAGAACCCAACTTTTATAAAAAGTTCGTACATGCATTTCCAGCCCCAAAACAGTTTAAAACAAGTAAAAAAAGGGGTTCTAGAACTCACCTTTGTAGCCTCTGGTTATGACTTCTTCAAAATCCTGTTTGCAACAGAGTTCAACCGCCTAGAAACCCACCAAAACACACACCCGAACACATACAAACATACATAGGCATACAACCGAAGATAAAACCAGTTAAAAACATATTAAACACACGAATTCTTACCTTGAATTTGACTTTTCTTCTTGTTCTTCTTCAAAACCCGAGAGCTTTCTGCTCTTGCCTTCTCTTTCTAGAATTATCCGAGATATGTGTGAGGAGAGGGTAATGGGCGGCCATGCCACCTGTAATCACCAACTTTCAAACTTTTTGTCCTTTTGATACTTTTAACCCTTCAACTTGGGTTAAATGGTTTTTCTTTCTTTTTCTTCACTTTATTCTTTCTTTACTATCTTTAAAAGAATCACTGGGTGTTATAAGTCCACCCCCTTATATAGGTTTCATCCCCAAAACCTGTTATTCCTCAAACAATCGTGGGTAATGATGTCTCATCTCTTCTTTAGTCTCCCACATAGACTCGGATCCCTTTCTGTGCTTCCACTGTACTCGCACAAGAGGAACCACTTTATTCCTCAACCTCTTCTCTTTATGATCAATGATCGCCACTGGTTGTTCCATATAATTAAGCCGTTCATCCACCTCGATATCTTCTAGTGGTACAACCATATCCTCGCCTGCTAAACATTTTCTTAGATGAGATACATGGAATGTCGGGTGAATCCCACTTAACTCATCTGGTAACTCTAGTTTATAGGCCACCTCTCCTACTCGAGCAATGATTCGGAAAGGCCCTATGTATCTCGGGCTCAACTTGCCCCACTTTCTGAACTGAATGATTCCTTTCCAAGGTGAGACTTTTAACATGACTCTATCCCCCACCTGGAACTCAATCGGTCTACATCTCTTATCTGCATACGACTTTTGCCTATCTTTAGCTGCCTTCATAAAAGCTTTGATCCTTTCTAGCTTCTCAGTCGTATCCTCGACCACTTCGACGCTCCCTAACTCTTTATGACCAATATCACCCCAAAACACAGGTGTTCTGCATCTTCTCTCGTATAGCATCTCATAAGGGGGCATACCAATGCTGGCATGATAACTATTATTATATGAGAACTCAGCTAATGGTAAGTGGTTATCCCAAATTCCTCCAAAATCAATGACACATGCCCAAAGCATATCTTCCAACATTTGAATGGTCCTTTCTGACTGACCATTTGTCTGAGGATAATAAGCCGTGCTAATATGTAACCTCGTCCCCATAGCATCATGAAATTTCTTCCAAAACTAAGATGTAAACCGGGTGTCACGATCAGACATAATAGACACCGACACACCATGACGAGTTACAATCTCTTTGATGTAAATATCCGCTAACCTCTCGGATGAATATGTCTTGCGGATCTATAGGAAGTGAGCACTCTTCGCCAAACGGTCCACTATCACCCTGTTAGGTCGGTTTCTTGGATCGATAAACATCCAAGCATGTTCTTGACGGAAGGATAAAAAACATCAAACCAAAAGTCAAACAATAATACGAACTATAACTGAATGGTTTCATTGATAAAACTTAACGATTACAAGCTCGTTACAACATAAGAATCAAGACTCTTGGCAATGGGAAGATCGAGTATGATCTCCCCTCTCATCCAGCAGCCCTAGGCTCCCGGGCATACTCTCTCTAAAACCCTTTAGAGAATCCTTAATCTCTCTACACATTAAAACTGGTATATATAGGCCTCGGCCCATATTAGATGCGACTGGGCTCATTCGTGCGATTGGACCATGCGTATGGTTCAATCGTACGACTGGACCATGCGTATGGTTCAATCGTACGACTGGACCATACTTATGGTTCAGTCTTACGAATGTCCCAATCGCATCTCTCAGTCGCACGACTGGTCCATTAGTATGGCTCAGTCGTACGACTGAGTCTTCGCATATGCTCCTGCGAATGACCCAGTTTCATGTGTTTACAACATATCAGGTGTATAACATTAAGCCTAGACTATTCGACAAGCGACAGACACACTATATATGACTATATATTCTCCAACAAATTCCCCCTTGGATGTTGCTTGCGAATAGTAGATAACACCTCTTACAATCTTCAGTCAATCTTTGCTCTGGTTGCCAATAGAATCAAACGAAAACCATATTAGCCAACGTTGCCGATCCGTCAGGTTACTACCACATCCCTGAAAATGAATTTAGGCACAATAGCTTTCATTTACTTTGCAGAACACCATCATAGCAGCAAGATTCCCCATATGACTGATTTTTCCAGATAATGATACAGACAGTTTTCCATTGCTTCAATCTTCACACAGGCTAACCTGATTAACATCACCACCTGCAGAAATTTCCCCTCACATTCAGCATATCCCAATATATAGACATTGTGCTCTCCTTGCGTCTTCACACGGTGTATTGGGCAGAAGGTTGAAGGTTCCAATCCAGAGCTGAAAATATCAACCAAATCAGCATGCACGAAGATTCATCATCGGAAACCGGTTCACATCATCACTTTCTGATTGCGTCTTCACTTTCTTTATACAAGGATTCCCCCTAAAAAGCAAAATCCTTTCTGTGCGGATAAATATAACTTGATTGGCCCATAAGTAGTCAGATGCTCCTGACTACCTCACAAAAACAACACCAACTACTGACCTCTTCTCTTCTCTCTTTCGTGTTCCAATTACATTCACCTATTCTGGAAGTCCGACGAATAATGGGGTATACATCTAACTTATTTGACAAAAGAACCTCAGGGTGAATATTCTTTGCTCATCCTCAAATCTGTGCAAGAAGCTGTTCCAGACTCTTTTTTTTGGTCTGGAACAAATGCGGATGAGTCAATGCGGATGGCTCATTCGTGCGATTGAACATACGATTGGTCCAGTCGCACGACTGAACATACGACTGTTCCAGTCGCACAAATGGTCCATTCGCATGGTCCAGTCGTACGAATGGTCGATTCGCATGGCCCAGTCGCATGAACGGGTCTGCACGTAGATTTTCAGATCTGCAGCTGCCAGGGCTGCCCAAAACCCTAATCTGACGAATTTAACATGAACCGAAAAAAAGTAGGCATCATCAGATTCGAAAGGGTGATATGAACGTGGTTTCGAATTTGATTTTAACATAGAAGCAACACACGTAACAAGATTTGAGCAAAACACGAAGAACACGAAGTGGGTTTAACGTCAAGATCTGAACTTTGATCCAGAATTCAAGAGCTCGAGTTGCTAGAATGATTGTTAGATCATTCCAGCAATAACCGGCTCTGATACCAATTGTTAAGTCGGTTTCTTCGGATCGATAAACATCCGAACATGTTCTTGACGGAAGGATAAACAACATCAAACCAAAAGTCAAACAATAATACGAACTATAATTGAATGGTTTCATTGAACAAAACCTAACGATTACAAGCTCGTTACAACATAAGAATCAAGACTCTTGGCAAGGGGAAGATCGAGCATGATCTCCCCTCTCATCCGGCAGCCCTAGGCTCCCGGGCACACTCTCTCTAAAACCCTTTGGAAATCCTTCATCTCTCTACACATTGAAACTGGTATATATAGGCCTCGGCCCATATTAGATGCGACTGGGCCCATTCGTGCGATTAGACCATATGTATGGTTCAATCGTATGACTGGACCATGCGTATGGGTCAATCGTGCGACTGGACCATTCTTATGGTTCAGTCTTACAAATCCCCCAATCCCATCTCTCAGTCGCACGACTGGTCCATTAGCATGGCTCAGTCATACGACTGAGTCTCATTCGTATATGCTCCTACGAATGACCCAGTTTCATGTGTTTACAACATATCAGGTGTATAACATTAAGCCTAGACTATTCGACAAGCGACGGACACACTATATATGACTATATATGCTCCAACACACCCATATGGCATCATACTTTCTAGCGGTACACGGTAGCTTCGTAATAAAGTCCATGGTGATATGTTCCCACTTCCACTCCGGTATATCAAAGGTTGGATCTTTCCATATGGCTTTTGATGCTCGGCCTTCACTTGTAAACAAGTAAGGCATTTACTCACATACTCCAGCACATCACATTTCATACCCGGCCACCAATAATCTTTCTTCATGTCTTGGTACATCTTTGTAGCACTGGGATGAATAGAATATCGAGTCTTATGAGCTTCATCCATAATATTCGCGTGTAGATCCCCAAAACGAGGAATCCACATCCGCCTGAATCGGGTCCTAACACCGAGTGTGTTTTCACCTAATTCCACGACCAGACCTCTCACTCTTTCAGAGTTAAGATGATCTTCTTTCAATACCTCATCTTGAAACTCCTTGACTTGCTTCATCACCTCAGAGGTCATGACTAAGTGATAAGCCTTCACCTGAATCGGCTCGGGTCTCTCCTTTCGGCTAAGGGTATCTGCCACCACGTTGGCTTTGCCCGAATGGTAAAGGATCTCGCAATCATAATCTTTTATGAGCTCCAACCATCTCCTCTGCCTCGTGTTCAAGTCCTTCTGCTCAAGTACTTTAAGCTCTTGTGGTCAGTGTATATGGTGCACTTCGTCTCGTATAGGTAGTGCCTCCATATCTTTAACGCAAAGACCACGGCTGCAAGCTCCAAGTCATGAGTAGGATAATAGAACTCATGAACTTTCAACTATCAGGATGCATAGGATATAACCCTTCCTCTTTGCATCAACACACATCCTAACTCCGAGTAGGAAGCATCTGAATAAACCACCAAATCTTCATTTCCATCGGGTAGCGACAAGACAGGAGCTTGAGTCAACCTCGCCTTTAACTCCTCGAACGCCTTCACTTGAGCTTGACCCCATACAAAACTTTACATCTTTCCGAGTTAACTTGGTTAGTGGGGAAACGATCTTAGAGAAGTCTTGGATAAATCTTCTGTAATAGCCCGCGAAACCCAAGAAACAACGGATCTCGGATGGCGTCTTTGGTGACTTCCATTGGATCACCGCCTCCACCTTTGTTGGGTCCACGATAATCCCCTCGGGATTCACTACGTGACGCAAGAACTGAACTTCACGCAACCAAAACACACACTTGGAGAATTTAGCCTACAACTTCTCCCTTCTCAACGTCTCCAACACTTCTCGAATGTGACCGGCATGCTCATTCTCGCTCTTTGAATAAATCAGGATATCATCAATAAACACAATCACTAATTTATCCAACATCATCCGACACACTCGATTCATCAAATCCATAAAAGCAGATGACACATTGGTCAAATCAAAAGACATAATGAGAAACTCGTAGTGTCTATAACACATGTGAAAAGCTGTTTTAGGAATATCCTGCTCTTTCACCTTCAACTGATGGTAGCCAAATCGAAGGTCTATCCTTGAGAACCAACTGGCACCCTGAAGCTGATCAAACAGATCATCAATACTCAGTAAGGGTACCGATTCTTCACTGTTATCTTATTCAACTCACGGTAGTCTATACACATTCTCATACTATCGTCTTTCTTCTTTACGAATAAGACCGAAGCACCCCAAGGAGAGATACTCGGTCTAATAAACCCCTTATCAAGCAGCTCTTGCAATTGCTCCATCAACTCTTTCATCTCAGTTGGAGCCAACCTATACGGTGCCTTAGCAACAGGTTAGGCACCTGGTATCATATCAATTTGAAACTCGATCTCACGGTCAGGTGGCACTCCTGGTAAGTCTTCAGGAAACACATCTGGAAAGTCGCACACAACCGGTACATCGGACAGTTGTGGTGTTGGCATATCCACATCCTTTACATAAGCCAAAAAGGCACTACATCCATGTCTCATGCACTTTCCCGCCACCGCCATCGAAATCACTTCGGGATCATCATGACTCGATCACCATAATCCGTCACCGAACTCCCGTCAGGTGCTGTCAATCTAATCATCTTCTTGGGACACACAATATTTGCTTCGTAGTCCGCTAACCAATCAATTCCTAGGACTACATTGAACCGCCTAAGGTCATCACAAATGGTCTAACAAGAAACTTGTGACCTTCTAGTTCTACGTCACAACCTTCTATCATCTCAGAGATCCTGGTAGACATACCTATGGCAGTTTCTACATCAAATGGCGTATCTATATTCTTACTACTAACAAGCAATTTAGCACGGAAAGCAGCAGAAATAAAACTTTTACTAGCACCCGAATCAAATAACACATAGGCTAAAGTTTGATTTACTAGAAACGTACCAGGCACAACATCCGGGTCTGTCCTAGCCTCCTCCTGCGTCATTGTGAACGCTCTGGCACTCGCCCTCTGTCTTTCTCCTCCAGCCTTCTTCGCTCCCAATCCTTCAGCCCTTGGCTTCTTGCAATCCCTACTCATGTGGCCCTCCCCGCCACAGTTAAAACATCTCCCCACTTTGCACTCCCGTGCCATATGACCTGGCTTACCACACTTGAAGCACATGTTCAATCCCCATCTACACTCGCCGGTGTGCTCCTTTCCACACTTGCCACACCTCTTCATCCTCGTACCATATGTGACCACACGTCGATCATCCACCCATGCACCCTTATTGCTTGGAGTGGCCCTGCCATATCCAATCCGCTTCCCATTCCGGTTCTGATCACCAGCACCTTTCTTGCTGCCTTCAGCCACCACCATAGTCCTTTCATCATACAACCTCCCTGCCAAGTCAACCACCAACCTAAACATGCTCGGTCGGGCAGCGATTATATGCCTGCGGACATCCGCCGACAAGCCCTGGATATATCTCTTGATCTTTTGTGATAAGGGTGTCACTTGATCAGGCACCAGCCGTGCCATCTTATTGAACTTCGTGGTGTATTGTTGGTGTATCATTGTTCCCGCCTCCAGCTACAGGAACTCTCTACCAACTTTATCCATATCTTAGTGAGGACAAAACTCCTCAATCACCAGCCTTTTCAGCTCTACCCACTTCATCCTTCCAATAGCCCGGCTACCCTCAGCTTGGACAATATTGTCCCACCAGCACAAAGCCGAGTCCACAAATGAGTGGGTAGCAAACTTCATCTTCTGGTCCTCTCGGCCCTCGCTGATATTCAATACAACTTCTATCTCTCTCACCCATCGATTAGCAGCAGGAGTGCCATTACCATCAAAGGTAGGGGGCTTGCATCTTTGAAATGTCCCGTAGTTGCAGCCTCGTGTCGTTTCCTGCACAAGCTCTTCTTCCTCCTCTTTCATCCGAGAAAACCGTCTCAGTCTCGAGCCATCTCCTTTCGCCCATAGGCCTTTTCCTTTCCTTCCTCTCCCCCTCCCGTATAGCCTTTATCACTTCGGTCACCACAGACGGTAGGATCGTCTGCATGACCTGATGCACTTCCTCAACTACAGCCTTTTTCATTGAGGCTCTTAAGTTAGCACTCTCATCTCCACCTTCTGGATGGGGAGTCTCGTGTTTTTCATGAACCACCTTTTTGGCCCTAGGCCTTCCTCTTGTGAACCGTGGTTCAGCACCACGTCCACCACGACCTCCACCACGACCTCCACCACGTGAAGCCTTCGACGATCTACCACCGACCATCCTCTAACACACTATAAGATTCAAACACCAACATGGTCATTCAAGGGAACAAATCAGTTTATGTCAAGTATAGTAAGTCCCTAATTACAGTGGCCAGTTGTGATTAGCCACTTACTTTACTCTTCATACACCAAGCATTACCTATCCTGACTACATCAGTATCTAAACCTAAAACAACACATAAACCACATAACATGCACACATAATGCCGGTTAACATTAAGAAAATACCTGATGGCACGCAGCTACTCGGAGTGCCATCCCTTCCCTTTCTGTCCCATTTTCAGTTTAAGTTTTGGTTTATTTTGAAAATTTACCTATAAACTTTGGCTCTGATACCAACTTGTAAGTCCCTGTTCCCGGGACGCTTACAACTGGTCAATCATTGCACAAAACATATATTTGTATTAACTTACTAAAAACATGCAGCGGAAACATTAAAACAAACATTTCATTTCATTATAAAAGCTTTTGCAAAATAATACATCATTATCAGATTACAAAATACTTGTTGCATTACATCACAAAAGCATTATAAAAATGGATGCCATCCAAAACGAGCCAAGTAGCCGCCCCGTGCCATTCCCAACAACATTTACCTACCAACTGGAAACACATAAAAGTCAGCGTTGCTGAGTGAGTTCTAGTTTTAAATAAAACATAGTTTACTTTCATTAAAACCGTTCTTTACTTTCTTTCAAAATCATATTATACTTTTGCACATGATCACACATCATACGTATACATAGATAATAGCATTATTATCTTCATCATTTGTTCATTAACTTGCTTTCATTCATCGTACGTCATTATCAGTCACTTTCGTTACTTTCATTCACTTTCATTCATACTTTCTTACTTTCATTCGTACGTTCATTACTTTCTGATGACATATACATTACCCCGAACATTGTGCACGAAGCTAGTTACTGGGCCTGAGGTCTTTCATAGACCTCGAACATTATGCACGAAGCTGACTCCAGTTCCTAGGGCAAATACATTCACCACTTATCTTTTCCCTTTCATTCCTGACCAATGCCATATGCTATACCTCGAACATTATGCACGAAGCTGGTTACTGGGCCTGAGGTCTTTCATAGACCTCGAACATTATGCACAAAGCTGACTCCAGTACCTGGGGCAAGCGACAAGGATCCCATACATATGGTCAATCACAAGGATTGGACCCCAGTGTGCATCCTTCTAGGGTAGCTAACCCGCACACAGTTGAGCTAACACCCTTCATTGGGTGTGAACCTCCATACGTTTTCTTGCAAGCCTATCATACTTTCATTCATTCATTAATGCATGCATTCTTTCATTACGTACCTCTTTTCATTATCTTCCACTTTATGTTACATAATACTTTTCATTTTATTCATTAAAATCCAACGTAAAGCCACGGGAAAATAATTATACAAAATAAGGAACATAAACGTGAACATACAACATCACCATACAAGGCACATCATACATACATAACATACATCATACATACCATCATGCATAAGCATCAATCATACATCATTAATGACCTTAAAAAGTCAACTTATATAGCCCCCAAGAACCTCCCATGTCAAAGCCTACTTTTTACTTTTTCCCCAAAAATCAGAAAATATTCTAAGTCTTTAGGTGCATGAACACTATACAGGTGCATGAGCACTATGCAGGCGCATCGCCTTTCAGACAAATAGGGAACACTTAGGCGCATGAGGAACCTTCAGGCGCATCAACACTATTGGGGCGCATGGGCAACACTTAGTCATTTATGGGCAATTCTAGGCGCATGGGCACTATGCAGGCGCATGAGTGCCTAGGCGCATGAGCTATCTGGGCGTATGAACACTCAGTCAATTTCTGCCTATTTCTAGGCGCATGAGTACTATTCGGGCGTATGAGGTTTTGGGCGCATGGGGACACTTAGGCAGTTATTTACAATTGGGTGCATGAGCTACTATTTAGGCACATGAGTAGTCTAAGTCATCCTAAACATTATAATTCGGTCCCCAAACAACACCTATCATGTTCTAAGCTTAAATCATACATTCTAAGTCTTAGAAACATAACCATAACATCATAAAACACATACATAACCCAAAATCAAACCCCACCGAAATCACACACACAAACACATACGGGTATAGAACCCAACTTTTATAAAAAGTTCATACATGTATTTCCAGCCCCAAAACAGTTTAAAAAAGTAAAAAAGGGGTTCTAGAACTCAAAATAGTCTAGACATTCCTTTTGTCTAAAACCTTTGACTACTAACCTTGCTTTGTATTAATCAATACTTCTATCGGCTTTCATCTTCTTTTTGAATATCTAATGATGTCCAAGTGGTTTGCAATAAGGAGGAAGATCTACTAGTTCCCAATGTATTTTAAAATTTCCTAATGTTGCTATAGGAAGAACCATTCTTATAGAGGTTATGAGGGTCACAAGTGAGTAAGTATCAAAATAGTCTAGACATTCCTTTTGTCTAACCTTTGACTACTAACCTTTCTTTGTATTAATCAATACTTCTATCAGCTTTCATCTTCTTTTTGAATATCTAATGATATCCAAGTGGTTTGCAATAAGGAGGAAGATCTACTAGCTCCCAAGTATGGTTGTGAAGAATTGAATCAATTTCATTCTTAATTGCCTATTTCCATTGAGGTTATTCCGAAGAGTAGACCGCTTCGTGATAGGTATTAGGCTCACCCTCGACCATATAACTTACGAAGTCTCGACCATATGATTTCTTAACTTTTTCCCTTTTATTTCCTCTAATTTCCCCCTCCTCAACCTCAGGTCGTTCATGTTGACTATCATGAACTATGTCATCAATTTATGTTGATGAACTTGTACTTTCATCATCAAATCGAGTTGATAAAGATGCATGTGTTTGTCCTCTCAATGAAAATACATTTTCAAAAAATAAAGCATTTTCTGACCTTTTCTCCATTATAGTGTTCCTTTGTACATTAGGATTGTTGGATTCATGTACAAGAAAAAGATGTGCATTACTGTTTTGAGCATATCCAATGAGTATGCAATCAACAGTTTTAGGCCTTAGTTTTTAAGCTTTAAGAGGTGGAACAATCATCTTAGCTAGGTACCCCATACTTTGAGATAATTATATGATGGTTTTCTACCCATCCATAACTCATAAGGGATTATATCCCTTTTCATTGGTGATATTTTATTTAAAAGATAATTAGTCGAGAGGATAGCTTCCCCCCACATGTCATGGCTCATCCCAGAACTTATCAACATGACATTCATAATTCCCATTAAAATACGATTTTTTTGTCCCGCAATGCCATTTGATTGTGGTGAGTAAGGTGTTGTACATTCATGTATTATATCACTTTTTTAACATAAATCGACGAAAGGTGCAACATATTCACCACCTCTATTGCTTCGCACAACTTTAATTTTCTTGTTTAGTTGATTATCATCTTTGTTTTTATACAAGAAACTATGTTGATTACCTTATGCTTACTTTTAAGTAAGTATACATAATAATATCTAGTGTAATCATCATTAAGATGATGATGTATTTTTGTTGTCACCTCTTATTAGGTGATATGATAATATATATACATGTTTTCAATATATATTTCTTTACATTTAAGTCAATTTTGATACAAAATTCATAATTTAGACACTTATTTGTGTTTTATTTGAATTTTGTAGTTTTCGGATGAAGCTTAGTAATGTTTTGTGAAGAAAACCCAAGATTTGAAGAAGTTCAAGAGGAAAAATGCTTATGATATGACCATATTGAGCCGAATATAGTCATATAAGCTGTCAATATCTAGATAATTTATTTTTGAAGCTGAATATGGTCATATCACGCAAATATGGCCATATTCGGGCAGAAAACAGGTTTATAACCCTAGTACACCTCATTTCCAAGAAAACTTTCATTTTTTTCAAAACTCTAGCCTCCCTCAAACCCTTAGTTGTCTTCGAGCATTTCTCAAGAGTTTTGGAATATTAGAAGGCCAAGATTGAAGATTTCACACATTCAAGAATGATCTAACATCATCCACTTCATTTTCACTCAAAATTGGTTTGAATTCCTCTAAATCTACTATGAGTTCTTCGATGTTCTTGAGTTTCGGTGTGTCTTTTGTATGCCTTATGGGCTAAAACTCTTATGATCACTTAGATTAGATGAAACGCAGCATGATTTAACAACTTGTGCGTGATTCTTGGTGTTGTTTATGTTAATGTCGTGATGAAAATTGAATATTCTTTAATGATTATGTGTATCTGTTCTAGTTTGATGAAATGTCCAACCTTATGGGTGTTGTAAGCATGTTATGTTGAAAAACCTCATGTTGTTACAAGATTTGCATATGATTGCATCTTTTGTATATGGTTTGTGACATTTGATTAGGAATAGTGAATGAAGGTTGGGGGTTTAGTAAAATTAGGTAAATATGCATCCTTATGTTTGAGAAAACCATGGTGTATGTCATGAATCTCTCTGTTATTGGTTATGAATTGATTTTGTAATCATGGTTTGATGTTCATATGTTGAAGGATAGTTATAGTTTTTTCTATTTTACGTAAGTTGAGGTGGTTATCATGTGTTTATTGTGTTAACTTTCAAGAAATTTGTGGAACTAGATAACCCTAACGGGAGCCTAATTCACCTTTAACATTGACATAATTGTATTATTAGTTCTTCATGGCATAACTTTAGGTGACTATTGTGTGTTTATCGTTCTAGCTTTTTGAATGGTTATATGTCTATATATCCTTGACAGGGGTTTAGGCTACTTCCATGTATTATATGTAAAAAATGGTCTCGCCTTAAGTTTGTGCTAGTTGTTAATTCTATGCTAAGTGGAATCAAAATCCAACTGATATCTTTAATTGATTGTGTATCTTCATCTTTACTTTCCTAATTTATTAGTTTCAATTGCTAATTGTTTTAGTTAATTATAATATTCATAAATCCAAACTCATTGATCGGTTAAGTAGTGATGATGATTTAGTATTGGGTGCCATTGTGTCCACGGATCGATACTCGGTTCTTACCTCAAGCTATACTAATATACGATAAGTGCGCTTTCCTATTGTGTGTAGTTAGTCTAAAGGTGATAATCGTTTCTGTAAAATTAAAACAAATCGTGTGAATTTTCATATATATATATATATAGATATATATACACACACTTTACATACATCATTAAGTGTGCTTTTAAATCATATATGTTAGTGTAAATTAAACCAAGGATGTCTATTATTCTTTCGACCAGTTTAAACAATGATCTTGTAAGTTTTGCTTCAACGCATTTTTCACATTTAAAGTTTGTGTCAATATGGAATGTAGGTATGCATTTTAAGTTCATTAAATGGTGAATAGAATTATAATTTACATGTCCTAGTCTACTATGCAAACATTTGAAGACTCAAACATATAAATAGAACTAGTAGTATTATTCATTTCATTTTTAACAACGGTTACATTTACCTTAAACATACCATTGAGGGCATAACCCTTCCCCACATACATTCCATGAAACAAAGACAAATTTGTCTGACTCAAACACTAAATGAAAACCAAAATTATTAAGCAATCATCCCAAAACAAGATTCTTGTGAATCACCAGGACATACAAGGTGTTGCTCAAGGTGAGTTCCTTCCCGAAAGTCATCTTCAAGATCACATTTCCTTCACCTTTGATTTTGGTCATAGCCTTGTTACCCATATAAAGTTTTTCATCATCCTTAACCTTTTTAAAAGTGCTAAAGAGGGTCTTGTCACCACACACATGATGGGTAGCTCCCATATCAATAAACCATCCATGTGGGTTGTCTCTTATGAGGTCAACTTCTTCCACCATTTTTGATAGCTTGGTGATCATTGTCACAAGTGGTGCACCATCTTCAGCCACCATATGCGCACGCTTACGCTTTGGTTGTTTGCATTGATTTGCCCGCTGCCCTGTGTTAGGTCCAAGATCAATAGATCTAGTCCATTTTGTATAGGCTAGAACTTGAATTAATATCTGTAATGAATGCTTGTAATTCATTATTATGTATGTATTAAATGTATAGGTTAACCCATATATATGTGTGTTGATTTATGTATGTTTGTAGGTAAAACATTATAATTGGTGAATTTCTGAAAATTGACCAAGTGTAAGAAACATCTACGAATGAACATTTTGTTCTTCCGTAGATATCTTTCTTACAAGTAAAATACATCCAAAGATCTTCTACGAATGAACAACCAGTTCTGAGGATGGAAGAACAAGTTTGCTTCGAAAGAACAAGTTTGCTTCGGAAGAACAAGTTTGCTTCGGAAGAACAAGATTGCTTCGGAAGAACAAGATTGCTTCGGAAGAACAATATTGCTTCGGAAGAACAAGATAGCTTTGGGAGAACAAGATTGCTTCGGAAGAACATGATAGCTTGGAAGAACAAGCCTTCTGCAGAAGAACAAACATCTACGGAAGACCATAGTCCTACGGAGTCCAAACACTTGTATTTAATAATACAAGTGTTACCAGTCAACTAGTCAACAAGTCAACAAGGCAGTTATGCGATCCCAAGAGATCCAATGATTCCTTAAAAGAAACAACTCAAATCCCAAGAGATTTGGTGTTCCTTAAACAGAAACAATTCGAATCCCAAGAGATCCGGTGTTTCCTTAAACAGAAACACACGTGCCTATATATATGGATCCTAGGTTTCACATCAAGTAGACGGCTTCGACGGCAAACATCCAAGCAACAAGATTACAACCAAACATCACATCAAATCACACAAAACCCTAGCATCCGTCACATCATTAAACACTAAAATCAATATCATTCATTCATTCATTGTTTATTCAACTGCAATCATTAACATGTTTTTAATGAAATACATTTGAATTGAATATTTGTCTGATCATTAATTGTGTTTCATTTATTGTGTTCATCTTGTTCTTTAATCATTATTGATATTGAAATTAATACAAACAATTAAACCAAGTTAACATTGATTTCGCAAACGTTAACTTGACATCAATCAACACTGATAATTCCTGATTGCGATCCTTGGATTCACAGGTGGTATTAGAGCCAAGTGCTCATTGATTCAGACCAATTGATCTATCAATGTTAGTTGTGTTTAATTGTTTTTAGAATTCTTTAGATTTGTCAGTTTCTACTGATTAGATCTATTGTTTTTTTAGCAAAGAGTTTGTGTGATATTTGATTTGTCGTTCAACATTACATAATTCGATTAACTTGGATCTATATTCAAATTAATTGAATAGCAGATCTTAGTTATTGATCAAAAACAATAAATTGTTCATATCTATTGAACAAGTTCATTAGTTAAAGTCTTAGATCTTAAGTAATCATGAGCAACTTTGGTGTATCATCTTACCAACCTCCAAAGTTGGAAACAAAAGCAGACTTTAAATCCTGAAAAATCAAGTTCAGGAATCACGTAATTTTTACAGATTCTGACTTATGGGTCTTAATAACAGAAGGTCCTTATATTCCACCCACTTTTGGGCCCGATTATAATGACAATAATCAATCCATAAGTACAAAAGATTTGTCACCTGATGATATTAAAAAGGTTAAAGTAGATATTAAAACATACAGTTTGCTTAGTATGGCTTACTAGAGGAAATATTAATTAGGTGTGAAAATTACAAAACAAAAAATTCCTTATGGAAGATTTTTCATACACTCTGTGAAGGGAGTGATGAAACCAGAAGCATTAGAAAGGACACCCTGCATTCATAATATGAAACTTTTCATCATATTGAGGGTGAATCAATTCCTCAACAACTCCATAGGTTCATGTAACTTGTTATAGAGAAGAATATTTTGGAGTTCAAATACACAAATGAGGAACTGAACAAAAAGATGCTCCATACTTTACCAGAAAGTTGGAAGCAAACTATATACATGTTCAAGAACACCATAGACCTCAAAGCAGTTGGCTTAGACACTTTAGTGGCTAAAGTTGAGGCTCTTGAAATGGATGAAAAATCAAGAAACAAGAGTGTGAGAACTCATGTATCACCATATCACTTTAAAGAAACAAGAAGTGCTGGAAGTGCCTTTATGTCCAACAATGATGGTGATAACTCTTATACTTTGAGTGAAGATGAAGAGGAAGTAAGTTTCTATGCTTCAAAACCCCCTAAGAAATCTTCTCAAAGTAAGTCAAGAAAAGAGAAAGAAAGAACTGATGATCAAAGAGATACATCATCGGAAAAGCCATTAATCAACAATCAATCAGAGTCCATCACTGTCATTCTGGACTCTGACGAACAAAAAGCAGCTTTTGCAGCTTTCAGTTCAAGCTTTCAAACTTACCTAGGAAACTCATTAACCTCTGCCAACATGTACCAACAAGACTTGGAAGAACTACCTCCAAATGTAGTGGAGGAGATGGATCTACAATGGCAAATGGCAATGATTGCCTATAGAGCCAAATAATATCTAAGAAGAAACAAGAATTTGGCTGCTGGAAGTAAATCATCACGGATTGGTGTTGATAAGTCAAAGGTAAGATGCTTCAAGTGCAATCTCTATAGACACTTCTCTAGAGAATGCAATCAACAAAATCCTGATTCAACACAACATTAGTCTAAACAAGCTTCATCATCACAAAGATCCTTCAGGCAACCACAACTTGCCAACTCATCCCCACTAGCCACTAATATATCAGCAGGAACAAGCAACTCAAAAGAATCTGGGCTGATCATTCTTCGAGATGGAGCCTGTGACTGGAGTATGTATGAGAAGGAAGTATTGGAAGAAAATCAAGATTTAATGGCTCATACAGAAAATAAAATTCCACCCATGGCAAGTGAGGTAAGAGACAAGTTATGTTCATCAACATGTGTCAAGGAAGTAGAGAGATATAGAGTCCATGCTCAACAATTGGCTGATAAAGTTAAAGAAACAATGATTTTGAATGAATCTCATGTAAGAGAACATAAATTATATCAAATAAAAATTAACTCTTTACAAAAGGACTTATATAAAATTGTTTATAAAATTTACAGTTTAAAAGCACAAGTTAAGCATCTGACCACTTTCTTAACCAAATCTATGGCTGATCATGTATCAACTAAAGTGAAACTTCAGAATTTCAACTTTCATCTCAGCAGTATGAGAAACTATTAAATTTTCATATTGAATCAAAGAACAGGCCTGGGTTGGGATATAATGCAGTGGCACCTCCTACAAACAATAATTATGTTCCTTTGCCTGAATCAATGACAAATAACTTGTCAAATCATTTTGTGCTAAGCACCAATATAGGAACAAGTTCTAATCAACAAAACATTGACAATAAATCTAAGGTGAATGAAACTGAGTCTTCTGAATCAGACAAAATTAATCAAATGAATTCAAATTTTGACTTTTATGAGTGTGATGACTTTGATGATTCTGATGAACTTGATGACGATCTTCTAAACAAGGGTAAGAATATTGTTTTTGAAACAAGTATTCCAGAAGTGCTTAAAGAAACAAAGCTGCCATATCCTTCTAAACAAAGAAACATGCTAAAGACCATCTGCAAGAGAATAGCTCAATTAAATGAAGGTCTTCAAGAACTAAATCAATAACAAAAATCTTCCAAGAAGTGAATGAGAAGTGTGCCTCTACTGAGGAAAGACACAAATCATCCATGGAAATGGAAGATAAAAGGCTTTCAGCTGATCATCAGCGGAAGAAGAACCTTTCATCAGTACCAGACCTACGAAAGAAGAAAACCTCCTCAATAGAAGTTAATGCCGATTCAGTAGATGATCTATGGAAGAGGAATTCAGCAACAAACAAACCAAAGCTCCACAAACTAGAAAAGAAAGAATGAACCTCAAAGCTGAAAAAGGATTCAAAGCCTCAGAAGTTGGTGAATCATAAGAAATTAAATGATTCTGAGAAAGAATTAGATGAGATGTATTGCAAATGGTGTGACATGAAAAATCATAATACTGAATTTTGTTACTTCAATAGTTATTGTTCTATTTGCAATATGAACAATCACATGACATCTGACTGAGACTTCAACAAACACTGTGCTATCTGCAACAAACATAACCATTCAACTCAGGAATGTTATTTCAACAAAAGGAACAAGAAAAAAGGCACAAAGAAGAAACAATCAGATAAATCTGAATCAGACACTCAATCTACTAATTGTGAAAAAGATTCAAAACTAAAGAAGTCTAAACAAAAACAAAAGCCAAAATCAAAGGAAAAGACATCCATTGATGTTCATCCTTTAAAGAAAAGAACAACTTTCAAGCAATCAAAACACCTCATAAAAGGGTGGATTTGACTGAAAAGAAAACAAAAGATGATGATGCATTCTTTGATAATTTTGAAAAGGGAATTCATATACCTCATTCAAAAATAAAAGATAGTGAAACATTTAATAATCAAGATTCATTATCAAAACCAAGCCTCAAATGAATAAACATAAGTTGAATAAAGAAGAATTTGAGAAACAAGAACCTAGTTCATCAACACCTCCTTCAACAGAATCATCCTCATCTGAAACAACTCAGAATGAATCAAGCAAAACTAAAACTGAAACTTCAAGACTTATTCATGAAGGAGTAACTATTTTAGACACTGCTGGCAAACCCAAGATCATCAAGGCTTGGGTTGTCAATTCTATCTGATTTATTTTTGAATGCAGTAACAATATTATAAAGCTGACAACAAGTGGTATGTTGATAGTGGTTCTTCCAGGCATATGGTAGGAAACTGTTCACTTTTCCATGACTTCAAACATAATAATGCTTCTTATGTGGCATTTGGTGGGGATAAGAAGGGAGGTAAATTTGTTGGTGAAGGAATGGTAACAAATGGTGTGCTTAAGTTTGAGAAAGTAAACTACTGTGAAAATCTACAGCATAATTTATTGAGTGTGTCTCAAATTTGTGATCAAAATTATACCACATTGTTTGATAACACTAACTGTTATATTCTTAAGCCAGGTTTTTCTGTTCTAGTAGATTGGGTACTTCTTAAAGCATCAAGAAAAGAAAACACTTATGTTTTGGACATGAACAAAACCTCACTCACAAGACATGAAACATGCCTCTTATCTAAGTCATGAGAAGATGAATCTCAATTATGGCATAGAAGGCTTGTCCCTAACTTGAAGAACATGAACAAATTGGTGAAAAATGACTTAGTGGACTGCCAAAGAAAAAGTTTCATTACTCAACTCATTGTTCTTCTTGTTACAAAGGAAAACAACATAGAGTGTCTCATAAATCCAAAACTATCAATTCTAATACTACTCCACTCAAATTGCTACACATGGATCTGTTTGGTCCTACCAATGTGATGAGCGTTGGAAAGAGACAATATTGTTTGGTGATAGTTGATGATTTCACAAGATTACATGGGTCTTTTTCTTAAAACAAATAAGTAAAACATCAGAAACATTAATGGACTTTGTAATCAAGATTGAGAATCAACTTGATGCAAAAGTTACAATTTTTAGGAGTGACAATGGTATTGAATTTGTCAATTTTGACTTGGATTCCTTTTGCAGGACCAAAGGTATTGCAAGGCAAATTAATGCACCAAGAACTCCACAACAAAATGCAATGTTCAAAACAGAACAACACAAGCTGACTCATAATTGCTTATCACCTTTTAGGCTGAGGCAGTGAATACTGCATGCAATGTTCAAAACAGAACCTTAATTGTCAAAAAATATAACAAAACTCCTTATGAGCTTTTATTTAAAAGAAAAACTTAGATAGGATATCTTAGAGCTTTTGGGTGTCATGTATCAGTTTTAAACATAAAAGAATCATTGGGTAAATTTTCAGAAAAAGCCTATGATGGTTTCTTTGTTGGATAGTCTGCAACATCTAAATCTTATAGGATCTATATTCCACAACATAACATCGTGGAAGAAAATCCTAATATATCTATCAATGAATATGTATTTTCTAAATCAATTATAGGATCATCATGGTTGTTTGATATAGATGCTTTAACAGAGTCATTTAACTACGGTTATTTGAACAATGCAAGAACTGATGATACATGTTATCCTTTTTTTCAGTAGGCAGGAAGGGCGCGGGTGCTACCGTTTCTAGAATGCAAGCAAGCTAATGACTCTCCTAGTAGCGAAGGAAAGGGGCATTCGGGAAGCGACTAGTTGCTTCTGCCCAATATGAATGAAATGACATTATCTGCTGATCCTCCAAGGATTCACACATCATCAGATGGAAACACTTCAGCAACAGCTGCTGACACTGCATTTACAGATATACACTATACATCCGGAGATGTGAATGTTGTGCCTACAACTGCTCCATGCTCACAAGTGATTGCAACAAACATTGAAAATGTTTCAAGTCCTCACTTATCATCCAGAGAAGTTCCTATAACTCCTACGGAAGAGCAAAATGCTTCCGGAGAAGCCCTCACAGCTCCTGTGGAAGACACTCATGATGCTACTATTCAACCCATGGAAGATCATTCAACACAAAATGTTGAACAGTTTGACTACTTCCTAAACTCTCAATATGGTTTGGATCAATCTGCCACAATGGATATGACTAACTTAGAATCATCTATTCTAGTTGAAACAACTCCATTAACAAGAATCCATAAGACTAATCCAATCATCTATTTCACTTGTTTTCTTTCACAAGTGGTTCCTCCAAACATCACTGTTGCTTTAAAGGACAATAGCTAGATTGAAGCTATGCAAGAAGAGCTTCAACAATTTAGAAAGCAAAAAGTGTGGTCTCTAGTTGATTTATCTAAAGGCTAACATCCTATTAGAACTAGATGGCTCTACAAAAATAAACTAGATGATAGAGGCATTATTGTGAGAAATAAAGCAAGGTTGATTGCTCAAGGATACACGCAAGAAGAGGGAATAGACTATGATAAAGTTTTTGCACCAGTTGCAAGAATTAAAGCCATAAGAGTGTTCCTAACTTATGCATCATATAAGAAGTTCACTGTGTATCAAATAGATGTCAAGTGTGCCTTCTTATATGGGAAAATTGATGAGGAAGTTTACGTGTCACAACCACCTGGTTTTGAAGATTCTCATTACCCACACAGGGTATACAAACTTGATAAAGCCTTGTATGGTCTTCACCAAGCACCAAGAAAGTGGTATGAAACACTATCATCTTTCCTGCTCAAACATGGATACAAAAGGGGAACCATTGATCAGACTCTATTCCTCAAAGAAGAACATCAAGATCTCTTGGTTGTTCAAATATATGTTGATGACATTATATTTGGATCAACTAATAAGAGATTGTGTGTAAGTTTTTAAGAATTAATGAAATCAGAGTTTCAGATGAGCTCAATGGGAGAATTAACTTTCTTTCTTGGTCTTCAAGTTCATCAAAAGACAGATGGAATATTCATCAATCAAGAAAAATACATACATCAAATATTGAAGAAGTACAATCTTGCTGATGCATCTTCATGCAAAACACCAACCTCAACAATTGAAAAGATTGTACCTGATCCATTAGGAAAATCTATTGATCAAAGATTATATAGATCAATGGTAGGATCCCTTATGTATTTAACTGCCAGTAGACCTGACATTATGTTTGCTGTGTGTGTTTGTGCTAGGTACCAATCAGATCCAAAAGAATCTCATCTGAATGCTGTGAAAAGGATCTTCAAATATATCAAAGGAAAACCAAGACTTGGTCTTTGGTATTCAAAAGATGGTGACTTCACTCTTTACTCATATTCAGACAATGACTATGGTGGCTGCAACAGCAACAGAAAATCCACAACTGGTGGATGTTAATTCATCGGACCACGACTAGTATCATGGCAGTGCAAAAAGCAAACCAATGTATCTGTATCCACAGCTGAGGCTGAGTACATAGCTGCTTTAGTTGGTTGCTCTCAAGTCCTTTGGTTGCAAAACCAATTGCTTGACTATGGTTACAGTTTCTTTCAAACGTCAATTTACATAGACAATTCTACTGCTATGTTTATAACTACTAATCATGTGTAACATAGTAAAACAAAACATATTGAAATAAGATATTATTTTCTGAGAGATTTCTCAGAAAAGGGTTTGATTAAGTTAGTCAAAGTGGATACAACAAATCAGCTTGCTAATTTATTCACTAAAGCCTTTGATTCAGTTAGATTTAATTTTCTAATTGAGTCATTGGCCATGATTAACCTTGATTAATCATAATGAACAAACAAATAAAAGCATGTGTCTGTGTTTGTACATCGTTTTAATAATAAAGCTTTAGGATGACATATGAATGGGAAATGATTGTACACTATGTCTTTGCTTTTCCTTGAATTCTTAAATATCATTAATATCTGAGCTAGTTTTTTGATATGTGAGTAGGTTCATCTTGAGTGGAAACTATACTTAGTGCATACCAAACATAATGCAAAGTGATTTTTTGTGGGAAACTTCATTTTGAGGATATAGAAAGTGAGTCTTATTCTGATGTGATCAAATCACTCATCTAAGCACACTATATACCAACACTTTATAATATCTATCTTTGCAAATCATACTCCCTCAGTTTTGTGTAAACAAAGACCTGGGTGTATGATCACCATACTGTATATCAGTAACCAAATGGTGAAAAGATTATGATCCTCATCATCCCTCTGTTTTGTGTAAACAAAGACCTGGGTTAAAGGCACCTCTGTTTTACGTGAGTAAAGACCTGGTGACCTGATGATGATCATATCTAAGTTCTCAAAAGAATCCTATGTGATCAACTGTATATTCATCTAGAGCTTTTATATCAATGCATTAATGAGATGTCCAATGCATCTTAAGATAGAACGTATAACTTAAAGAGTTATTAAGTGTGAAAAAATGATGATTTGACTCATAAAGGGAGGACAAAATCTTCATGAATTGAATGTGAAGCCCACAACAGTTATTTCCTAACCAACATGAAAACATGATAAACAACATGCCTAGTTGATACATTAACTCTTGTATGGATTTAAGTGGACAATATACTTGCAATCAGAACTAAGTTCAGGTATCAATTCAACAAAATAACTCATCAAGGTGAGGCTTAGTATTATAGTATGATCCCATTATATGTGTATATATATATATATATACTTGTGCATTAACACACTGCCACATGTTCTTCATGATAACATTCTTAGAAATTTGTGATAAATACATTCTGTCATCATTAATAAAAAATTTAGGGGGAGTAGAATCATAAAGATATGTTAATCCATCAACAGATTTGTCTATTCCATTATCAATTTAAAGGAATTAGAACATGAGCATCATCTTAGCTCTTGGATACATGAAGTTTCAGGGTTTGAGCTTTGATACTCTTAAAAAGATATGCAGAATAGAGATCAAATACACGTATGATGATCAAAAGAATGCAATATCTTACTTCAACAAAAGGATGGTGGAAAGATTGAAAGAACTTTCAGTTTTAAAGAGCTGATTACAAGTGTCTAAGCTTAAGGGGGAGTCCATTTTGTATAGGCTTAGAACCTTGAATTAATATTTGTAATAAATACTTGTAATTCATTATTATGCATGCATTAAATGTATAGGTTAACCCATATATATGTGTGTTGATTTATGTATAGTTTGCAGGTAAAACATTATAATTGGTGAATTTCTGAAAATTGACCAAGTGTAAGAAACATCTACGGATAAACATTTTGTTCTTCCGTAGATATGTTTCTTACAAGTAAAATACATCCGAAGATCTTCTGCGGATGAACAACCAGTTCTGAGGACGGAAGAACAAGTTTGCTTCGAAAGAACAACTTTGCTTAGGAAGAACAAGATTGATTCGGAAGAACAAGATTGCTTCGTAAGAACAATATTGCTTCGAAAAAACAAGATAGCTTCGGAAGAACAAGATTGCTTCGGAAGAACAAGATAGCTTCGGAAGAACAAGCCTTCTGCGAAAGAACAAACATTTACGGAAGACCATAGTCATGCGGAGTCCAAACAGTTGTATTTAATAATAAAAGTGTTACCAGTCAACCAGTCAACAAATCAACAAGGCAGTTATGTGAATCTCAAGAGATCCGGTGATTCCTTAACAGAAACAAGTCGAATCCCAAGAGATCCGATGTTTCCTTAAACAGAAACAATTCGAATCCCAAGAGATCCGGTGTTTCCTTAAACAGAAACACACGTGCCTATATATATGGATCCTAGGTTTCACATCAAGTAGACGGCTTCAACAACAAACATCCAAGCAACAAGATTACAACCAAACATCACATCAAATCACACAAAACCCTAGCAGCCGTCACATCATCAAATACTAAAATCAATATCATTCATTCATTCATTACTTATTCAACTGTAATCATTAACATGTTTTAATGCAATATGTTTGAATTCAATATTTGTTTGATCATTAATTTTGTTTCATTCATTGTGTTCATGTTGTTCTTTAATCATTATTGATATTGAAGTTAATACAAACAATTAAACCACTTTAACGTTGATTTCGTAAACGTTAACTTGACATCAATTAACACTGATAATTCCAGATTGCGATCCTTGGATTCACACCCCGTTTTATTGCAATTGTAGCAAATCCCTTGGGAAGGTGGAGGAGGAGGTTTTTTTTCACAATCCTTTTCTTTGGTCCAAGGTTCACCTTTGGTTTCCCAATTGAATTTTTTCCTTTACCTTTATAACCCCTTGATAACTGCCCTTATTCAACCATATTTGCTTGAGCCATCGGTTCCACATGGGTGCCTTTTTGAGCCATTTTGTTATCTTCTTCATTTGAAGATGAACAATAAGTTCATCTACAATCATCTGCTTTTGTTTGAGCTTAAGATAACTCTTAAACTCTATCCAACTAGGAGGTAATTTTTCAATCATGACTGCAACTTCGAACGTGTCATTGAGAGACATACCCTTAGCATGAATTTCAGGAAGTATAATTTGTAAGTCTTGAATTTGGCTAATCACAGTATTGTCATAACTCATTTTACAATTCAAGAACCGAGCCATAATAATTTTTTTGCTACCGGTATACTCGGTTTTATACTTCTTGTCTAAAGACTCTCATAGTTCTTTGGCAGTCTTTATATTGCAATAGACATTATACAATGAGTCACATATTCAAAACGTAATTGCGACATAGGAAAATCCAAATGCGTTCAAGCATCAATGGAACTCAAGGCTTGAGCATCATCCTCTTTTTTAGGTAGGGGAGCAATTTTCTCCAAGAAATGTGCTAAGTTCAAGGTGGTCAGGTAGAAGAACATCTTCTCTTGCCATATTTTAAAATGGACACCAGTGAACTTTTTAGGTTTTTTAGCCTGGTTCGCCATGGTGATCGCTCCCACAGTGGTTGCAATCAAAGGGGCTGATAAGTAGAAACTCAAAGCACGAGAAGATATGTTGTTTGTTGTTTGACATAAACAGTTTAAGTTAGAACAATTTTAAACAAAATTGAAATAACAAATAAAATTGGATAAAAATTTTCAAACTATTTTTAGAATTCTATAAAATTCAACAACAGATGTTTTAAGTCCAACGTTGAAGATCACTCGTGAATAAGAAACTTTAGGAAACAATATAGTAAAAAACTTATAGAATATAAAATATTTTATATTTTTTCTTTCCTTTAATATAGGATAATTTCCCACACTATTAACTCCTAATGTTTTTTAACACAAATTTTCATTCAACACATTAATTTATTGACTAAATATCAATAACCATATCAATATTATCAATAAATTCCAACATATAATTGCTCTGATTTTAATATTATTGGGTGTTGTTTATTAGAGTTAATTTCGAATATCTAGCGAGGCTATGGTTTTATGTCATGTGCCTGCGGTTTGCAAAAAGGTTTGTATTATTGTGATTGACTTTATGTACGGTTGAAGTGTTGTTTTTGTTTTCTTGTAAGATAATTAGGTCTAATATTTTGCTATCAATTGTTTTGATTAATAAATGTGTGTTGCTTGTTACTTGCATGTGCTTTCAAAGTTGAACCGTTTACCATATAGAGAGTGCTATGATTTCCTTATTGATTGTAAACATGTATATAAATTGTAATTCCATGCATATCTTTAGGCTTTTTCATGATATTATATAATTGCATGTACATGTGCATGATGCATTCTTTCTTTTAAAAGTAGAATGTACATATGTATGTTTTGTGTGTTTCTTTGTTTGAAGTCTAGTTGAATATAAATGTTCTTTTATAGTACTTTAAAATGCTTAATCGAATAAGACAAATGTAATCAAACTAGCATACAAATGTTTACCTTGTTTTACTTGATTGGTAAATGTTATTCCAAAGCAGAAGAAGAAATGAAACAGTATATGAAGAGAAATCAATTATATAATCGTAGTTATAATCTCTTTATTTTAATTCTAATTTATATAATTAGATAATATATGATCTATGTTGATTTATACAATTTTGGTTCTCAACTAAAATTCTCCTTTATATTCGAGTCTTTATTCATATGAATTTATAGCTTATTCATACGTGATTACTTACTTTCTAACCCCCCCCCCCCCCCCCCCCTATTTTAGGTGGAAAAAATTGTGTCATGCCAATGTGAAATTAAAATTTGCATTTCATAACAATTTATTAATTTCTTATTCTATCATTAGTGAATTATATTAGTTAGAAAGACTGTAACTTTTTATGATTTTTTTATTTGATTTTAATATATTTTTACATTTCTTAAGTTACTGAAAGTCAAAGTTGTTATTCTATCATTAGTGAATTATATTAGTTAGAAAGCAATTGCAAGTTAATTTTAATAACATCATAAAATAGCAATCATTAATTATTAAATTTATAACATAAAACTTCTTATTTTTCAAAATTTTTTTGAATGTGATTCTAAAAGTCTCGTAATCCTAAAGTAACCCTAGTTTCAAGCTCATAAACAAATCTTGTTTACTTTACAAATTATGTTTATCTAGTGTATTATTCATTATGAGCTATTTCGAAAGTTCAAAGTTTAAGTTGACATCACCTAAAAGAGTTGAATATGCATTCTAGTTTTGAAGATGCAACTTAAGTTCATCACATGACCTTTAACTTGGTTTTCAATAAAAAACAATAGGATTTTTATAAACAATTAAACCGACTAAACCGACCAATCCAAAACAAATCAATCGGATAAGCCGTTATGATGCACTTATAATTTGGTCCATTGGTTTGTTTCAACGGTTTCACAATCTAACCATGTAGCTAGTTATCAAAACTTGAAATCAACGTCGTAAGTCGAAGTAGTCATTTGAATTTTTAACTTTATACTTTTCAAATATATATATTATGTATTATAAAAACTTAAAATCTGTATTATCTTAAAAAATTAATTCAAACTATCAAATTTAAGAAACAATGAAAAGAGATTCAAAAGGTCAAGCAAAACTATTTAGCCCGACCCCATTAACCCCACCTGTCTATTTGTCGTTTTCTAAAACTCTAAGTTAGTAGTGAAGTCTACAATATTTGTCTGGAACCAATCAAACCGCACTGTAAACATGACCCATATTCATTATTATGAAACATTAAGGTTTTATTGAGCTTCAAATAAAAAAATTGTTCAAAGCACCTTATAATAAAGATGATTTGGTGGAGGGTTGATTTGCAAGTTGTTTGGTGAGTTTGTGGCGCAACTAACGGGCGGTAGATGAGATCCTCTCCTACGCATTTGTCCCTACAACCCTACTATCACTTTAGCTCATGCTTATTGTCTTCCTTTCCAATTAAACAAATATATGGATAATTACAAGTGAGTATGACTTATTATTATTAGCTCTTTATATTTTAATATCAAAGATGGGTTTGGGCCGGTCAAAAAAAAATTATAGATGGGTTTGTAAGGATTTAATTTTGATTATTCAGATTATTTAATAGTTAACAATCTTTTAATGCAGTTTTTTTAAAAGAATCTTTAATGTATGTTATTTATATAATACTAATTATCATTTTAGTTGTTTATTATGTTTTGCATCATCTGTTTCGTAGATTGTATTTTTTTAAACCCTATAGTTTTCAATCTTTACATTTAATACTAACACTTTTTTTTCATTTTCAATTTTAGTCACATTTAATTTTATTCTTTTCTAACTTTTTTATTTTACGCCTCGATCTAAACTTTTCGAGTTTACATCTTTTTTATGTTTAACGATCGTGTTTTGTTTTACGTTCTGGTCTAATTTATACATATTAACACGCATGTGAATAGTTTAAAGTTTTTGCATCTATTTTTCGTGGGTTATATATATATATATATATATATATATATATATATTGTTTTACGAGCTTTGCTGGTGTAGGTGATTACTAGCAACGGCGTGTCATTAATGCTACTTACAATGGTTTTACGCCCTACTGCAACGTGTGAGGCTCTTGAATACTAGTCATAACTTATTTCACAATTAAACGATGAACTTTTTAGGGTTTTTTTTAAATTAACTATATGAAGACATAGTATAAAATGGTTGTCAACTAGAGATATCAGTGTAGTTGAATGTTTAAGTCTTACAATGTATAAATATATATATATATTTAAGAGTACATTTAAAATAAATAATTGTGAGTTAGCCGTCGTAGAAGAAATGTAAAAAATGAGTACTTAATTTCGTTGGAGTGTTTGGTTGCAGTTCTTTTGATAGATAAAGTGGGTAATTAAGTGTAATAGTTGTGGTGTACGTAACCTTTTAGTTTAGTGACATCGATAATTGCTTTAACGAATATGACTTGAATTTTAGTCTTTGTAAGTAGTGCAGGTTGATATACCTAAGAAGGAGTAAAAATTAAAATTTCATAAAGTGTACTAGTTGTGGTGGTAGGCGATCATACATTTTTTTGAAGGTTAAATTATATATTTTCTTTTGAATAAGTTGGCAGCAGGAGATAGAGATATTTGTGTGGTCACACATGTAAAGATTTGTCATATAACATAGCTGTAAAATTAGTATAATTGTTTATAATAGGTTTGTGATCTAGTAATATCAAGGTGGATTGTAAATATGATTTCACAAGTTGTTGACGGGTCTCATGATAGACACTTGATGTATGTGTAGAAACAGTTTAAAGAGAGTATACGAGTTTGAAGTTCTAGAAAAAAAGATGTGGTAGTGCTTGTTTTCTTTCTACGACAAGTTGTTTTCTAAGGGACAATTTTCAAAAGAGGGATGAACACTTTTTTGTGTTTTATATTAATTAATTACTTAATATAACCTTCATATGTATTACATATAACATGTATGTGTAAAGTAATAACAAAAGCCTGAATTCACATAGAGTTTGTGTGATGATATGTTATGTTCTTGTTTACAAATTTACCCAACTCACGAACTGTTTTCACAACTTAAAAAATAGAAAATGATAATCGACTTTGTCTTGATATTTTTAGGGGTTTAAGTTGTTCTTTATCGCTACTAGTGCTACAGTAGGCGTTCATGTCATTGTTGATTTTTATGTCAATTTATTAACATCATATTGGTTGAAGAATAGATAAGGGTGCACCACCTAGGTATGTGTAACTCGTTATAATGTCAACATATCCAACAATGCAAGATTCTTTAATGTACCATCCAAACATGTAAGATAACCATCACCAACGATGTTTTGAAGACCGGACCGGACTGCAGGTCCAACCGGTCTGACCGGGAATCGGAAGGGTGGTCGAACCAGTTCACATCAGTTCGTTTTGAAGGGGTTTGACCGGCTGGTTCGGTGGAATCGGTTGTCGGACCTAATTTTGATTTTTTTTAGAATTTTTTGGATTACGATGGGTAAAAAACAAAGGGTTGAACAATAGATTAGTATGTTGGATATAAGATTATTGTTAAGTTTAAAACTATAATGCACATACATAAATTATTTATATTGAATTATATATATAACCATATAGATATATCCTATATATAATTTTGACGTCATCCGGTTTTTAAATCTGGTCCCGCTGTTCCGACCAGTGGTCAAGAGAAAGATAGGAGGCTTTACCTCTCTTAAAGGTCTAAGGTTCAAAATTTAACATTAACGAATAATTACTAACGTGGTAATACTAATAACTAACCTTGGTAAAAAAATTGTAAGAAAACCATCAACCACTACTCTCGTTAATATGTTTAACATTGTACCACTGTACAAATATCATGTATAGTTGTATAATACATAAGCTATTAACATGCAGTTGTGCTTAATTAATCATGTGGTATGCTTTAACAGGGCCGGATCAAGATGATATGAAAAATAATTATACATACATAACATGGAAACTGACAAATTATCCTATATATAAAAAAAAACATGACGAATAGTGTTTTATATAGTTAATTTACGTGTTGAGACAAGAATGGGTTAGCAAAGAAGTTGGTATAAATAAATATAATATACTTTTTTTTCTTAATTCAATTTGATGTTCCTTAATGCTCACTTTATAACAACTTAACTTTGTATTGGCACCTATACATTATGCTTGCATAGTTTTTCAAAGTCGAATTAGTCTAATTTCCCAGTAACACGCAAGAGAAGTCCAACTAATTTCCCTAAAATGTTTTCTAAATATATAAAACATACTTATTAACATAATCTTTAAAATTAAATGGCTCAAGAATTAAGGTTATGATGGCTATATTATAAGAAAACCTTGAACTCATTTTCAAGATTTTGTCCTTTAAACAAAGGACTTCCTTTTGACTTTAGATTTTAGCATTCAAACAATATGTCTTTGGATGCTATTTCAAGTAGATTCCATTTTGAGATTCTTGATTAAAATAACCTATTTAGCATTATCAAAATAATAGCTTGCAAAGGTCTATGTTAACCTGATAAATGAATTCCTTCTCCATTCCCAATAGTTGTATAATGTGATAAAACAAAATAATCATATATGAATATTCTTTAAGATTTGGTTTATTTTTTAATTACCAAAGTCACATGTAATATAGACCTACTATCATACACTCTAAACCTACTTTATACGATTAAACAAAATTGTGTCATTGAGAATTTTTCAACGATTGTTAATTACTATCATTGATTCAACATAAATATATTAAAAAGACCATTGGTGTCATATATATGCTAAGTCTATAACACTAGCCCGTGTGATATCTTATTAATGGTGGGGAACGGCCGACATAATGCTACGATCTCAGGTTTAATCATGGCATCGAGTTCCTTATCTACGATTTACGTGTTTTATATTCTATAAGTTACCATGAGAGTATATAAAAATTTCATAGTTGTTATCGCTATTTTTTATACCAACTACTTTATTTCACATCCAAGAATATAACTTCTGATTTTGGTTTAAAAATGGTATCCCATATAATTGGTTTTTCTAATGAGCACCAAACATCCATTAGATCGTCTTTTCCAAACTTGGTGAGGTCATCAACATCACTAGTTGAGTAATTGAGGGTCAAGATAAATGCATCTGGATTATTCAGACCCAATGTTACATTTATGGGCTGGAAAAGTTGGGCCTGAGCAAACCGGCTGACTGTTTTTTCGCCATGAAATTAATTATAATTATGTAGGCTGCAATAGAGATGCACAAAAAAACCGGGTACGGACCCGACCCGGACCCGGGTTCAGGTACAACCCGGTACAGGGTGTACCCAGTTCGAACCCGGAAAAACCGGCGGTTAGAAACCAGTTTGGGTTTATTTGGATTTTCTAGAAGCCGACCCTACCCGGACCCGACCGGAACCGGTGGAACCCGGGTACAACCCGGTTTTTACCCTTTTTTTTAACTAGCTGTTTTTAACGGTTATATAGCCGTTGGGATTAATTTCTGACCATTTTTTTTATTGTTTTTTGCCCCTTAAATTAGTATAAATAGGTGTGGGTTGATATGGTTGAATACCCAAGCCTCAAACACAAAAAAAAAAACATACGCAAAGATACTCTCTTTTACTCTTCTTTTACATTTTTACTCTCTCATCTTACACTTTTAGTCTCAAATCTTAATATGGCTCACTCTCAATCTTCTGTTGGTCAATGTTCATCAAACTCTCCAACCGTCATTCGTGTTCTTACACACAATCGTAACATGGATGTTTGGTGCAATTAGGATATGGTTGAGTTGAGTGACGGGTCTGTAAAGGCTCGTTGCAAGTTTTGTGGAGCTTTCCTTGCTAAAGATTCTAACACGACTTTAAGCAAACACATTAGCAAGAAGTTTTGTAAGTCATTGAAAAATAATCCGGATTCGCAACAAACACAATTAGGTGGAGACAATGGAATATTTAATTACAACGTTAATGAGGTTCGAGATCGAATGGTGAAGTTCGTGATTCAAGAAGCTTTGCCTTTTAGTCACTTCGATAACCCTCAGTTGACCAACTTAATTCGAGAGACGCTTCAACCTCGTTACACTCACGTAAGTCGTACTACACTTAGACGTTATTGTTTAAAATTATGGAAGCAAGCAAAAAATGATTTAATTGTATTATTTGAAAATATAAATACCGGTGTAAACTTAACTAGTGATGTTTGGTCGGCGCCACACGGTTTGCCCGAATCACACCTTTGCGTCACCGCTCATTGGGTAGATCTCAGTTCATGTCAAATGATGAAACGTACGATTGCATTTGATCTACTTTCGTATCCACACACCGGAGAGTTTTTATTTTACTTTTTGGATATTGTAATAACTACTTTTAATTTACAAAATAAAATATTTTCAATGGCATTTGAAAACGCTTCCAAGAACACAACCGCGGTTGAAAAATTAAAATTAAAATATCTTCCGATTGCAAACGATGATTTTTTTCATACTCGTTGTGTTGCACATATTATTAATTTATTAGTGCAAAATGATCTATCCGTACCATTTGTTGATAACTTTATAAAAGTTTTTCGATTTATGTTACACGACGTTTTTAAAAAAATAGAAAAACATATCAAGATTACAAACAACTTTATAAGGATACAAAATCTATATTTTTAGGGCCTAATTGGGATGTACCTACTAGGTGGAATTCGACTTGTCATATGTTTGATTGTGCTTTAAAACAAAAAAGGCACTTTAAAAACTTTTCATAATAGTCTTTCGGATAATTGCGAAGCCGACCTGTTTCCGGATTTTGGTTGGCAAAATATTAAAATTTTATCCGAATTTCTTGACGTGTTTAAAAACTCAACTACAAAATTATCGAGAGTTTATAATCCCATTAGTTATTTGGTGCTTCAAGAATTATATTTTATGGCTTTGAATTTGAAAAAATTTCAGAATAAAAATAATATGCTTAGAGAAATGATAAAACCAATAAAACACAAGTTTAAAAAATATTTTCTTGAGTTACCACCCGTTTTTACTTGTGCCGCTGCTTTAAATCGTTTTTTAAATGTTGCGGGAGTAGAATGTTTGATAGACGAGATAAATGATAATTTAGATATACAACAACAACAACAACAACAACCTCGGTTGTACCCGACCCGACCTTAACCGGGTAGGCCGGGTATGGTATTAGTCACCTCGAATCCGACCCGGGTTTATACCCGGGTTCACCAATACCCGGGTACAAAAAAACCGGCTGGACCGAACCCGGTTTGAACCTGGTTCCGGGTCCGGCCCAAAACCCGGTTTGTGCATCTCTAGGCTGCAATATGTATCATCTATTAATACTAATAAAATAAAGATTTTGTATATTACTTGTCATAATTTTAGAGTTATCAAGTTTTATTTCTTTGTTTCTCTTTTTTAATAAATATCACATTAACTACAAATAATATTATTATTTTTTTTTATATTGCATATATAACTTTTTAAAAGAGAGTTTTTTCTACTAATGCAATTCGAAAAGAAATAATCTTTCTATAAAATTAATTTTTTCAAAAAAAATTAAAACTAAAAAAAGCAATATATTTTAAAAGCCGTGGTATTTAAAAATAAAATTTTTATGAAACAAAAGTAATTAAATTTCAAATTATAATAAATAAATTATTAAAAATGACACTTTTCTTAAAATAGTTTGTTTTGAAACAACTTGTTTAAAAACCAATTTTTTTAGAAAAACAAAAACAATTAAAGTTTAAAATACAATATCGTTCTTTTATCACTCGTACGTGATGTCAATCATATCTTATATCAAAAGATCGTTTCATAATTCAATAATTTTTATCTATAACTATTTAATATTTTATTTATTCAACCTATGTAATATACGTGATACTAACCTATTCTTTCAAAAGGATGCTAAATTACATATACCTGACGTGTTAGGGTGGGATTTTGTCATGATTGCAAATATTAAAACATGTATACAAAAACAGGTTGAGTGACTATCACTTCCGCATAAACCTTAAAGAGTTCCTTGTTATAAAAGCTATTGTCGCTTGAAATTGTTTACTCATAAACCGTTTGGTTTGTTACAATACCAGAACAGCAACGACAATCGCTATAACCTACGGTGCAGAAAAAGATATTTGATTTTGAAGACAACTTAAATAGAAAAAAATTTCTTGGAGCATTGACCAAACAACTAAAGACAACAATGCATCCCGATGTTTAAAAAAATTAACAGAATTAAAGTTTTCACATAATATCAAAATTATTAGAAAACTAATAGGGTTAAAAGCGTATATTATATATTAAAAACGAAAAAAATAAAATGGAAATCAGTCTTAATCTAATTATATAATTTCTTCATATGACATCTTATATACATGTAAAGTTAAGTCTCTTACTTTTACACTATACTTCAACTCTCATGTCTCCATCCAAATTCACATACGTTTTGAGTAATTCTTTATTAATTATAAGATTTCGATGGTTAATTTGTGAAACTCATAAATTGCACTATCCAAACCGACACACTTATTTCAATGTATATATAATTTGTCACGTGCTCTTGTCTGTTATGATCTATGAAAGTCAAAACACCATTAATAACAAAGGGGGATTATCAATAAATCCATTTCATGGTGGGCAACGGGGAAACTATAGCTGGAGAAGTAAGTTTGATCCCATCAATAACAAAAGCTGGAAAACTAAATGGTGGTTTTGGAATTGAAAGGCTAAAGGATTTGAATATGGGATTGTTGGCATAATGGTGGTGGTAGAATAGTATGGTGGGTTAGTTTGAGAGAAAATGTGAAAATAATTTAATGCGAAAAAGAGGGATATCTTTGGTGTATTAGAAAAACCCGAAATTATGTGAAATTTAATGCGAAAAAGAGGGATATCTTTATGGTGATAGAAAATATTAAATTACGGAGCTACTTATGGGTAAAAAATAGTATGGTGGGTTAGTTTAAGAGAAAATGTGAAAAAACATAAAGTAACAAACTATTATAAGATGGTGTGTGTGCTTGTAGGTAAGAGGGTGTCGCCCTCTCCATCCTCTCCACCTAAAGCAATCGCTATATGGTTTGCAGACACTGATGCAAATTTGGTTAATTTAAAAAAAATGGTTTGGGTTAAGTTCACCAATGATCATAATCAGCGCCCCCCCCCCCCCCCCCCTCCCGGCCCCTATGAAGCTCCGCCGGTGTGTATATCAAAGACCCTAACCTATGAAAACGACAACTAAAAATATTATATATAAAATATAACTAACTGAATACTAAATGCATCAAACAACATAAAAGGTGCAATAAATTACATTTTTCTCAAACCATTCAACTTCTTAATCACATGAACCGGAGTTTTCTTAACATTATCGTTCTTTGTCAACATGAGATACGAGGTTGAGAAATGAATAGATAGCATGTTCTATATCAAAATCCAAGCAAACAAGCGGCGAAGTCTTTTTCCACTTGTTTATTGTGTTATATGAATATATCATGTTACGTTTTTTTACTTTTTGATTTCTTATATTTTTGTTATGAAAATTGATATGATGAAAATTCATAAGAGAATTATTTCTATTATTTACTAATGTTGTGCTCATTAAACTTATCACTGTTCATTTGATTTAATCAAGTCTAGGATAGCAATGGATTAACAATAATTAAGATATCTTGTTTTGATAGTTAATGAAGTTATTACGTTTATATTAAGTTGTTAATTGAGGGTAAACCAATATCACATACTAGTTTTAGTAAACTCGTGTATTATACGGGTCGAATAAATAAAATATTAATATAATAAATTTATTAATTATAAAATGATATTTTAAGATATGATATACCTTAAATTACATATTAGAAATGACTATAAATAATAAAATAGTGATATCAACTTTTCAAGATTTTGTTTTTAGAACTTTTTTATATAAACATTTTGTTCTAGAACAAACCGTATAAAAATGTAATATTTAAGAATTTTTTATTACAACACCCAAATTTTGTTTTTTTTTTAATTTGACTTTTTAAAAGTATCAATTTATTTATAAATAACCTTAATAAATAGATTTATTTCTTAATTTATTAAATATTAAAATATATTAAAATAATATTATTAGTAATTAAGGTAATTATTTAATAGGAGAGAGAGACGGATAAATTTTGATAAGGATGAGTATGATGATGACACGTGACACTCAAGTTACTCTTTTATTAGAGTAGTAAGCTAAGATATGTTTCAACACACTTAGTAAATCATCAGTTAAATAAAAATCAAGATTACTTTACGCCCATCGAACAATGATCAAGAATCCAAAGTACAAACCGACAACAATATATGCAGATCACAGGCGAAATCATATGTTTGGAATTAAGAAATATCTTTAACAGAATTTTAAGTTAAACGCCAAATCTCATAAAATGGAATATCAAATGAATGCATATTGTTTATCAAAGGGAGTATACTTCATTATGCTTTTCAAATGACCATTAGTTGTTGTGGGTTAATTTACCTATATATTGTGTCGTATAGCTACTTGTTAAATCATGCAATTGCAAAGTGGCTATCGTGTATTAAGTTATTGGTGCACTTGTTGTAGGCTAGTGATTGTATAATAGTTAGTTGTTTGGATAGCCTAAGTCTGATTCGAGCTAAAAACTTCAACATAATGCAAGATAATTAAGATATGTGGGGCATTTTGTATGTTTATGTGGTTACACAATCGTTAATAATTTCTTAGGGTCACCTTTGATTGAGTTTGAGTGCGTGTTTGTTGGCGATACTATGTTCTTAACATGAATAACATGGGTCGTATGATGCAACAACTAGCCAAAGCACAATGTTATCAGGATGAATTTCTAATCGACATGGTGGCGTTTTGCGGAGTATTGGGAATTGATCATTTCTAGAGATTATTCTTTTGCTGAGATCGCGTATATATGGTGCTTGTTGGTACTTGGTAGTTACTACCACATATTGTGCACACTAGTATTGAGATTTTCTTTTAGCAAATCTTAGTTCATGCCTATATATAAGAGCGTGTGAGACACGCCTCATCATTGATATTTTTTTGTCTAGACTGTTTTATTAAGTACAAGCTTTAAAAGCAGTTTCAATATTTATACTATAGATATGGTGGATCACCTTAGCTCTATGATCAGTGGGTAATTTCTTAATGTCCTAAGATAGTCATAAGCCAATTTTTACTAAGTTATCATTTTATCTTTATCTATTTAGAGACGACTATAAAAGATCAAACCTAAAACTTGCATACTTAAAATCAATATGAATTCTACTAAACACATCTAGGATTACCAGTGGGGTGCTAGCATGATAGAAACACAAGCCAAGCTAAGCTTGGCTTGAGCTTGACGTGCTTACAAATCAAGCCAAGCTAACTTGAGTCATTTACAATTGACTTGATTTCAAGCGATCGTTGAAGCTCGATTAAATTTTCAAAATTTTGTACTAAATATGTAAGCTTTTATTAACAAAAAGTGATTATTGCTTACCCAAGATAAAAGTCTTTAGAGTTCTTATGTACTAAAACTCAAAAACACACATAGAAGGCTATTTTAATAAAAGCATACAAATATCAATGTTTTTAGAACTGTTTTGGAAGTCGAAACAATCATGTTACTGGTCGGACCGTATGTAAGAACTGGACGGAGTTATAATTATATATATATATATATGTATATGGGAGAGATCAAATGAAAACCATGTTTATAAACAAAAAACATAAAAAGCCACCAATTCCCAATCACATAACTTATAATTGATTTGACCTTTTTATTGTTTAAAATATATTTAAGTAAAATTCAATTTTATTTTTTGAATTCATTATATATTATATAGTTTAAACTCTAAGGAATGACAATGATGACGAACCGACTTACGTATACGTAACTTGTATGAGTTATATGTACATAACTTTTAGTCTTTTAGTTGTACACTTGTTAACACGTACATACATATACATAACCTCTACATATACGTAACTATTAGTTGTATACTTTGTAACATGTACTTACATATATGTAACCCTTGGTTTTCATGATTTTATTTATAACATGGTTTTCAATGAAACCCTCTCCTATATATATATATGTGTGTGTGTGTGTGTGTGTATGTGCGCGCGCGCACGCGCGTGTGTAAGTGATATTATATATTTAGTTATATATATAACTAGTTATAGTGAACCCGTGTATTACATGGGTTTAATAAGAAAATATTAAATAAATTAAAATTTTATTAATTATAAATTGATATTCTAAAATAAAATATGATTGAAATTTTTTATAATAAATAAAATAAATTTTTTATTTCAAAACAAACGTTTTATAAAATGTCATACTTAAAAAGCTTAAGAAAAAAGTAAAAACTTTTTCAAAACAAACTTTTTATTTCAAAACAAACGTTTTTGTAATAAATAAAAGTAAAATGTTATAAAAATTTTACTTTTTAAAAACACTAGTTATAACATATTTTGTGTTTTTTAAAAAGCTTGATGTTCTAAAAAGTTTACTAATTTTAAGAAAAAAATTTCCTTAAAAATAACATCAATAAAAATATCTCTTAATTAATTTATTAAAAAACTATTTTAATCTAACAAATTAAATAATAATATTAGTAATTAATATGATTATTAAATGAGAGAGAGAAATAGATAAAAATTATTAAGGATGAATATAGTGTTGACATGTGTTTCTCTTATATAGAAAGATTATTAGAGTAGGGAGATTCAACATATATTTTCTATATGTATTTTATAGTTATATATAAAATTCAACAATAATCTCATGTCAAACACCTAAATTCATCGTCCAAAACACCCGTAAAAAATCCATTAAAATACAAAAATTAATAAAAATAAAAAGTACCCAAAATCCAGTCCGGCCGCAGAACCGGTCCAAACCGACCGGTCCGATGACTAAAAAACGAATTAGTGCAACTTGGTTCGCTCCCCCTTTCGATTCTCGATCGAACCGGCCGGTCCGATTCAGGTTTCAAAATAATGCAAAATACTAAAAGGAAGCAATTCGTTTGCAGCTTAAAAGTCAAGCTATACAGGCTTGGTTGTGTTTTACTAAACATATAACTTCAATCGTCATGATTCAAACCAGAGAATTCTACATAGTAATTAAACAATATATAATCACAAAGTTTACATGCCCTAAATTTCTTCAAAAACTTCATAACACAGTAGTCAATAGTCAAAATCCAAAAGTCAACCCTGTAGGTTCAAGTAAAGGAGAGAACAAGATTCAAGAAACAACATAACACAGAGATTTAATTACTACATTTTGTGAAGTAAAACAACTATTCACAAACTAAACTTTCAATTCACCCCCTGCAGTTTCTAGCTTTAGGCAAAATTGATCTTCTTTTTGTTGAATCTTCCAAGTATCTTTTTACCATAAAGATTGGTTTGCATAGACCACATGTTCTTTTGAATTAAGCTACACAGACAGTCATGTGCAAAACCCTGCTTACCATCAACAACAATATCAAAGATCAATTCAAAACTTAAAGCTTTAACATGAACTTCATTATCAGGCTTTCACAAGTGTCAAAGGTATTATCTCATTATTTGTTTGGTTAAACTCGTATATTAAACATCAATTTGTAACTTGCAGTTTCAAAAGCCTTATTTAGTTTGCACAAACTTGAAAAGTAAATGAAACATAGACAACTAATAATGTTAATGAGTAACCGATAGGACTGGTAAGAATGGGATAAAATTTGACAATCAGGGATAGAATTCTGATCACCAAAACTCGCTACATACTCGACCCATTGCTTATTCACCGAATAAAGAGTGAAAATATGAACTAACCTTAGAAACTCGAAGTGCAGACTGGATAACAAAATTTGCATACGGGTCAACTAAAAGCAATGATGAATTTGGGCTTCTAATTAGTTCCAAAACGATTTGAGTTGATATCTCTTCTCCAGATTCATTCAGACATTTCTCTACAACATTACTACCATACTTATTGCATGATAAAGACGCAAAATTCCCTTTAAGTTGCCTAACAAGCAGTACTGTTAATTGTGGTATATCCAGTCCCACCATGTGTTGTAGAACATAATTGCTATACAGAACAAAAATAATAATCACAATTAATCACAAGTTCACAACCCTTAACGATAAACAGTAATTATCCAATTTTCAAATTAGAAACAAACCCGAAAGGATCTTCGGCTAGATGTACTGCCTTGGCCAGAATTTCAGCAATTATACGCGTTCTAACTTCGCCACGTGCGTGTTGCACACATGCTTGCAGCACACAGCAACCACTTCTATCAGTTGCTATCTGATAGCACTGGTCTGCTATTTCAGTGAGAATGGGCTGCCAAAGGTAACATTATTGATCAAATACTTGTAATGAACCTTAACGAGTGCATATAAAGGTAACTTTTGAGAAGCAACTAATACTAATAGACGATAACCATTTATATATGGACTAAACGGGTAAAACATCTTGCATTTTCTTGAATAAACTCAAAAAGAATAATATTGCATCTTAATGAGACAAAGAGTTGTAAACTACGTCTGCAGTTCCTTCTTACAATGTCTTTCACTTAAATCAAGAAAGTCACATACAAAACACTTAATGAAATCAAAATGATCTTTCGACTCATTCGGCTTTCATGATGCTCAATGTAATTTCACATTATTTTTATCGTTAATGTAATGAACCTGTCATTATTCTATTGTTTTATTCCAAATGAAATCAAAGTTTCAAAAGAATTTCTAATCCAAGATCAAAATAGTAAGGATTCTAACCAAACCAAAAGTATACCGTCAACAAATATGTTTACTTGTTTCTAATTGAAGACACAATACACAAGTCATTAATTCAGCATTGCTAAAAAGCAAGAGAAAACCCCCCAATAAGTAGTTCAACTCATTTTAGCAAAATGAATGTTCTATGAACAGGTCTACTACTAACACATGAATGTTCTATAGAAGCATAACTTGATAAAAACTTGCATTTAGAGCTATAAATCATATATATAATACAAAAATCCCAACTTCTAACATGTAAAAAGAAGACAATTATTTTCCTTAGGAAACACAAACGGACCATTACTAGCACTTGTAAATTGATACGAGTCTACACAAGAGATTAACACAGTACCATGTTAAAATCGGTATGGAATTTAACCAGACAATACTGAATCACATGATGACCATTCAAGTCAATCGCCAATGTGGTTGCACCACGGTGTAAAGCTTTCATTACTAACTTAATCTGATTTGAATCTTGCAAGTTTTCCAACAACTTTTGCACTGCTCTAGTCCTATAAATCAACAACAACACAGAATAAGCATATGTTCTTCATGAACAAGAGAACAAACGAATCAAATTCGAATAATTCACATACCCATGTTGATTCATACACACAGTAATGATATCTTTACTCAGGGATAACAGCAGCTGCATTTTCTGATCATCATTGCACAAAACCACCAGCTTTTGAATTAAATAATTCCCAAATTGATCTTTCATCAAATCAGCAACGAAATCAACCACCTCCGATAAAACAATTTCAACTTCTTCCATTGTTGGTGTCTCAAACAAAGCTTGTAGTAATCTACAACCATTTTGATCTTTAGCCATTGTATAAATCCTTCCCCTCAATTTCTTCAAAGACCATGTATTCATAAACTCATGATTTTGATTTTGATTTTGCAATTTCGTTAATGCAATCTGACAACGGTGATTGCTGCTACAACAAGAACTACTTTGTTCATAATCATCTGATCTTTGAGACCTCAATTGATTATCAGCAATCGGAGAAGCAAGATTTGACGACGAACACCTGTGCATATCATCAAGAGATTTCATGGACTCAAAGTAAGACCCTAAAGAACAATGCCGCCGGAGAGCTTCCAAATCGCACCACCGTCTACGGCGGAGGTAATCACCAACGCCCAAATCAGAACGCATCATTGGGTGGGCAAAACCCTCGCCGGAACCACCAAAACCGCCGATTTGACCGCCGTGAGCCACCGGAAACACCGGCGGTGGGTCAATGTACGTCGCCGGAGAAAGATTAAGCAACGATAAAGCATTCGACAAGCTCTGATCATCGTCAATCGGAGACGATAAACTACAAAACCTCATAATCGTCGGTAAATACGCACCATCGGAGACAAACGACGGCGAAAACGACTGAAACGAAGCCCCATCTCCGACGTACGGTTGGTACGTTGGGGTTTGCATCATTTGGGTGTTTCTTTGACGCTCCATTGGATCAAAACAGTTAGGGTTTTGAAAACAAGATTGGGGTTTTACTAGGGTTTTGGGGTTTCAAGATTCTTCAAGAATCGATCTTTTGTGAATGTGTGATTTGGGGAAGATGAATAATAATCGGAACAGAATGGGGCTACAAATTAGAAGTTTTAAAGAAAGTATGAGTCATTGATTGACTGATTATGAATGTAGAGAGAGAGAGAGAGAAAGTGAAGATTGCATGCAGTATATGGAATGATTTGTTATTGATGCGTGAAGAAGAAGTTTGTCCACCGTGGCACCAGATTTCATATTGTGGGTCCCATATATTCTATGAAATTATAATGGTCATACGTTGTTTTGTTAATTACGATGATGACAAATCGGTTAATACCATTTGAAATTGATGATTTTGTTGGTCGGTGGTAAGCCGGACAACTATGTGTTTTACGGTCCCTATCAAGAGATCTTGATGCTAAGGATAAGTGTTATCACGGGAGAAATTGATTTTTTTAGAAGGGAAAGAAGGGTGAATTTGATATTTATATAAATATTTTTTCGTTTTTTCGCTATTAGGTATTAGAACCTTAAAAGTTATTAGGCCACTATCAAGTGTTTCATTTCTTCGTTTTTTTTCTTGTGTAACACATCAGTGTCACATTAGTTTTTTTATTTTCCCTAGTTTTCTTTCGTTTTACATGGTGTTATTCTAGATTTTTCAAGTCTTCCAATTTAGTTTTCAAAAGTCAGATTTTTGGGGTGGTGTGGTCCGTAAACCCAAGTAAAAATTCATCGGGTTGTAGCATATTGAAACTAAGAGCGCAATGTTCCTGGTCAGCTTTGATTTTCTCAGAAAACTCCGGAATTCTCCACAAATCGACTCGATAAAGCCCTTAAGCAATAGGCGGTCCAAGGTTGCCATGCCCTCTTAACGGGGGTCCGGGGCAGCGCTTCTAGTAGCGATGTTCAAGGGGCGGCAACCCATGGCTGGGTCCAAGAGGCAAAGCACTGGCTGGGGGTTAAGTTGTGAAATTCAAGGTGAAAATGGAACATTTTTCTAATTCAAATGAAAGAATAACCATCTTCGACAATTTTCACCCCATCCCTACATAAACGATGTGACATTTGGTCAAATGGTATGTTCTTTTGGTTGGCGAGATTACACACACTAACATTACTTGTTCTTGATTGTATGTATTGAGTTGTATCCAAATGATGTATTCAAACTAACTACCGAACACCTTCAATATGAAGGTGCAATCGCGACTCTAATTCATCCATACATGTGATCATTTAGAATACGAATCCTCTACACCACACCACATGCGTACGATTAAAAAACTAAAACCATGCATCGAGTGTTAAACGAAAACAAACTTGGAATGTAGAACTCAAAACTACAGATCTTTAAGGAGATTCTATCTAGTAATATAAGAAAACAAAACTAGAAAGCTTCTTTTCAATGTATATACATCGATTAAACAAGAGCTTCTTTTCAATGTATCAAGACAATGTCATAAGAGGACTAGAATACGCGATCTTCTTGTCTTTTTAAGTTTTAATTTGCAAGTAGATGTAGGTAAAATAACTTCAAATGCATATAAACACTTTAATGGGCAAAAAGAGAGTTTACATGCATGTTTTAGCTTGATTAGATAAAGATAGGGTCCGTATGGACCTCTCGGTCAAGAACAATAGGGGTCAAAAAATAACCAAATGAATATAAAATTCAACCATATTATCTTATATGTTGCAACTTTAGAGACAATGTCTTGCATGCTTGTACAAGATGATAAGTTTAAGCATTAATTCTTTTCCCTCGTCTCATACCTTTGACCATCTATAGTCGGAAAAAAGAGATATTTTGCTTTTTCCTAACTATTTAATCTTGTTTCTAAATTTAACGAACCCATTAACTTATTGTTGTTACTTGTTATGTAATATGCTATTCATTTAGAGTTTACAATCAACAATAGTGCTGTTCAAAACGATCGGCGATCAACGCTCGTTTGATGCTCGTTGGAATTTGCCGAAAATGCTCTTTGGAACTTTTGCTCGGGTGTAAACGAGCAGATCAACTCAGATCGGTTCGCAAACGAGCCAATCACGAGAAAGGTTCACTCCGCTCTGTTCGGCTCAAATTATTTTTTTATTTTATATATATATAATTTATACATAGAGCTCTAACATATTTGGCCTAATATATATGAATATACAGTTATATTTATATATTTAAGATCAATAAACCTAATAAAAAAATAACACTAAGTATTTAAGTAAAATCCTAAATCGCATTGAAAAGTTTTTGACCCTGCTATTGTTTTTAATTGACCATCTCCAGCTCTCATGTATCATTCTATGTAATATGTTCACCGTCTCATATAATATGGTAACTATGAAGGACATGTGGTAGCATGACACTCATCCTCATCAATATTTTCTGACTTTCTAATATTAATATTTATACTAATACTAATAATATTATTTAATTGTTTTTAGATCTAAAATCGTTTTATAAATAAATTAAGAAAGAGAAATTTTTATTAATGTTATTTTTAAAGAAATAAAATTTATAAACTAAGAATTTTTTAATAAAACATCAAACTCTTTAAATATATTTTTTAAAACGGTTTGTTTTGAAACAAAATGTTTAATTTATTTTTGGGAAAAAAGGATTAACATTAAAAGTTCAAAAAGTTGATAGTTTTGTTTTATCACTTATAGCCTTTACTAATACGTAATTTTAATCATATCTTATCTTAAAAATATTGTTTTATAATTAAAAATAATTATATTAAATATTTTATTTATTCAACCTATATAATACACGAGTTTACTAAAACTAGTTAAATTATATAACCAATTTTTTGTAAACGAAAACAAACGTATTAAAAATAAACGTAGTAAAATCATAGTATTAAAATGACACACCGTAATAACAAACCAATAAATCTATTTTGTTCGACTTCATTCATGGTGCCAGTCCCAATCAGATTTTTTCCCCTTAAGCCCATGTTAACCAAGAATTGAGATTTTAGTATTTTAGGAATTGACTTTAATTGGTTAACGAATATTAATTATATTAATAAGTTTGTTTGATGAAAATGGTCCCAAATAATTATACGAGTTAATTACATTAATAGTTTTTGTGTTTTATCTAAAATAACAGGTATAGGTATTAAGCAAAAAAATAATAGGTTTGAGCATTCATTTTTATTTTTATAACAAGTTTAAGTATTAATACTAACAGATGTTACATATTCAGTTAAATTTAAGAGTATTTTAGCTTTTTTCATATTATAGAACTATTTTGTAAAGTAGAAGACTATTTGTGTAATTTAATTAAAAAACTATATCTATATATATCTATAATAACATCTAATAAAACAAGGTTTTTATTATCACTTGTTATTCTCTTAATCTATATTTTTGCCACTTGTGATTTTTCTAAACATCTACATATTAATTTTCCCTCCAAAAGGGTGTTATACTAATTTAAATACTCAAATTAATTTCTCTCTATTATTAAAAATAAACTTTATTAATTGTTATTTTTCTCTTTCTTATCTATACTTTTTTTTTAAAATCAAACTAGCTATTTTTAAAATAGATTTTATGAAGAAAATGAAAAATAACAACTTTTAGTTAAACTTTAAATGACAAAAAACTAATGTTTTATATAATATGAAATACATTAAACATTTTCTAAACAAAATATTTTAAAAATCATTTTGTTTTAAAAAAATTATAAACATGTGAAATATTTTAAAACAGTCTTATTAAAACAAATAGAATAATTACAAATCATATATTTTTAAAAACAAGATTTTATAAAAATATTTTTAATAAAAAATCTTAAAACTAATGTTTAAAAGTAAAATCATTTACATAAGAGAGTTAATAAAATGGTATAACTGTTTTATTTCTTGAACTATTATCTATATATAATTTTAATTATATATTATATTAAAATATCATACTGTAACTATTCATATTGATTTTACATATATGTTTTACATTAAAATTTAATCACTTTACTTAAATGAGTGTTTAGCCTATCTATCTATCTTTAGAAAAACTAAAATAAGCATGAACTATCGTAGATCTTATTATACTTACTTTCTAATTTCTCTATATTATTAATAATAATATTGAATACCACTAATATTACTCATATCATTTCCAAATTAAAAAATATACAATTTAATAAGTTAAAAACCTTTTTTTTACTAAAACACACTCTTTAAAAACAAAAATTCACAATTTTTTTATAAAATAAAAGTTTGAGAAAAATATATTATTATTTATTTACTTAAAGTAGTTATTTATATGTACTTATAATCATAATTTATCTTCAAGTATGATTTTATAATGTATAAATTTTTATTAATAATTATTTAATTTATTATTTGTTCAATCCGTATATATACATTGAATTACATTACTAAACAATAATACCTTCATCACCAGCACTGCCGCTGAACCTCACCGTCAACTACCACCACCGGCATCACCTGTGACCATCACCTCCCTCACACTATTGTCATCTATCTCTATTAACTTCCAATCGAGTGCCCACCACCAACTGTTAACTTCCAACCACGTGCCCACCACCAACCACTAACACCACCATCATCCCCCCTTTCCTCTATTTATCTTCCAACTAACCTCCCACCACTAGTCATCAACACCACCATTATCAGTCCTATTCACTTCCTTTTTTCCATTTCCCCTTTTAAGTTTTGATTTGAATGTTCAAATGCTCTAAATTAAAGCTACAACCAAATTTAAGTTCACACCTACCATCATTAACACTTTAATTTCAGGTGGTATTATGGTCGATGATGGTGCCTATATGGTGGTGTTTTACCCTTTTGATGATTTTAGGGTGGTTTATTGTGAATAAAAGGAAAATAAGTGGTGATGGTGGCAATGGTGGCTGACGGGGATAAACGGTGCTGATGGCGGCAAAATGGTGGTGATGATGATTAAGTGGTGGTGATGGGGAAAAGAGGACTAGGTAGGTGGTGGTGATAGTGGCTGTGGGGAAAATAATATGGATTGGGTTTGTTTAGTGGTGGCTGGTGGGAAGGAGGCGCGAGTGGTGGTGATAGTTGAAGATGGTGGTGGTGATTGGGTAGGTGGTGGTGATTGGGTAGGTGGTGGTGATTGGGTAGGTGGTGGTGATGGTGGCTGATGGGGAAAACAAGATTGGGGTTTTTCAGTGGTAGCTGGTGGGCAGGAGGCGTGGGTGGTGGTGACAGTGGGTATATGGTGGTGATGGTAGGTAGATGGTGGTGATGGTGGTCGACGGGGGTAATGGGGGTTTGGTTTTTTAAGTTATATGTAATTACAGTAATGGTCCCTAGATAAAAAAAGTTTATAAGTTACAAAAGAATTCCTTATTTTAGTCATTTTACTTAAATTTAACAAAAAACTAACGCCTATTAGTCTTAGTATCTTAACTCGTTACAAAATTTAAAACACATTATCCCAACTTGTTACAAAAAAGTCTTAATACCCAAACCTGTTATTTTGGATAAACCATATGGACCATTTATGTAATTAACTCTAATTATATTTAGGTTAAAAGGTAATTAGGTTAAACATTTTTATTAGTCTAGAAAAACTATAACAATTAAATGAAAGATATACATATAATAGATAAATATAAATTTTAAAAATTTTGGGTCCATGAATGAATGAGTCTTGGATGGCTGTTCACCCCAACCCTTCTTAGGGTCGGTTGTGATTCTCTAACTACAAATTGGATTTTCATCATCTGACGAAAACTATACAATTCATAGATAATATAAATTTTCAATACTATACAAATCTTTAGACAAAATTATATTTAATACAGTATAATTTAAATAATACATTACATTTTTAGTTTTCATAGGCAAACTATAGGTTTTAAGATAAGTACTTGCCTATATATACATATATAAAACTTAGAATACAACTTGATTTTTCATCAAAGTGGGGTGAAATTATCACGTAAAAAATTATTTACCTTCATGATAATTATAACCTAGTAATAAAATTATCATCCAAGAGGGTTGAAAGTATCTATTGGATCTAGAAAGGCTGGTCCAACCAAACCAAACACTTAGAGAATTTTGGTGCTTCTAATAAAGGACTTTTGAAGCTAAGTGTGAAACTTCCGAAGGCAAATGGAGCTCTTTCGAAGACAAAGTTCAAGAACAACTTCCGAAGGAAAACTCCAACTTCTAAAGACAAAGTCTTCTCTTCCGAAGTTCAACACTTAGAAGATTTCAAGACAATGACTTCCAAAGTGGAAGTCCCCAAGCCTCGGAAGAAGTAAGCCTCTTCCGAAGTATAATTGGCTTCGGAAGAACTTGTTCTTCCGAAGCCAATTAACCTTCAGAAGATACTGCTATGAACCAGTAGACATAAATATGATCCTTCTAACACTCTGCTGCAGACCTCTGATATACTGCATGGCGTTTTCTCAAAAGCTTATGTAGTTGACCATACTTTATTCCACTATTCATCTTTATCAGTTAGTACAATTACTAACTTTGGTTGGTGACAAAAAAATAAGTCATGGACATGTCATGACTACCAAATCTTAGATAAGACATTATGTAAGATACCTTATTTTTAACTTTGCAGTATTTGCTTTAGTTATAGGTTTCCAGCTGGTATCAAAGTATTCCGACTATAGGCGATAGTATATATACTTTCTCATTGTAACTATTGTAACGTACTTGTAAGAGTCTTGTAATACTTTAAGTTGAGAAGTAATATATACAAGTACCTTGAAAATTTTTTCCTTGTGTTTTTTGTTACTTATTATATTATTATTAACTCTTAGAAGAGATTATGCTTTATCTAAAACCATGTGTGATTAAGTGAGTTTGGGAGAAAAACAAAGTGTTAGTGACAAACATCGAACCTGTAATTGGTATTAGAGCATTTTAGGCTCTTGATTGTAAGATCTTACCATCCAAATCAACCTATTTTTCACTACTCCTTTCACCATACTCAAAAATGGCCCTTAACCAAAAGTCTGAAGTTAAGATGGGGATGATGACTAAAGTACCTATCATGATCCCTAAAAACTTTAGATCATGGAGCAGACACATAGAAGGCTTCATTAGGTATCAAGATGAAAAATAGTGGCAATATATGTCAATGGTCCTTACAAACCAAAGGTTGTTGCACCAGATGGAAATGGTGCCATGATAGAAACGCTGTTGAAGACTACTCTGATGAAGACTGAAAAAATATGGACATTGATAGTAATGCCAAGACTGTTCTTATGACTGTTATACACAACTCCATAATGGTGGGGTTTGACCATGTAGGTTAGCTAAAGAACTGTTTGATGCATTATCTCAAATGTACTATAGCTCTAATGACTCAAAGAAAGATTCACTGAAGTAACAATTCGAGAACTTCACTTACATTGCTGGAGAGACCCTCAACCAACAATACTTCAGGTACATGAATCTTATCTCTTCCCTTCAGTCTATGAGAATTGCCCTTGAATTGAGAGATCTCACTCAAAAATTCATGACTGAACTATATGGCATCCATGATGGATACCGTGTAGAGATGGACAACAAGAAAGGCCATTAGATGAGCAGACCTTCAAGCCTTCCTGCTAGCAACGCTTTAATGGTTGCTGAAGGCTCAGGACCCCCAACCTCAGCAGTACCTGACATATTCTCAGCAGTCATCCTGTTCTTTAGGACCTTACATCATATTTCCTAAGACTCTAAGGTCTCAACATGCTCAACAAGGTTCTTTTCAGGATAGTTGTGCCTTTGTCTCAGGAAGTGGGTACTTTGGTGATCATCAATATTGCTTTGATGATCTAGAGTATTTCAGTCCAGATGATTTGGAGTATGTGGGCATTGTCCAACAAATGGCTTTAGTGACTTACCGAGCAAAGAAGTTCTTCAAAAGAACTATAAGGTAGCTTCCTCAAAACCCAACTAGTAGCAAGTTTGGGTTTGACAAAACAAAGGCCAAATGTTACAATTGTAACCAACTTGGTCATTTTGCAATGGAATGTAAGGCTCCCAAGTCAAATCTGGGAACCTCACAAGCCTCCTCACATCCCTCTACACCTAAAGCCACTAAGAAGTCAACTGAAACAACAATTGTAGCTCAAGAAGTTGACCGAATCCTCATGGTACAGGATGTGACTCCTGCTCAAGCACTCATGGCTGGAACAGATGACAATAAGGTATATGAACATCTTTGTACTCCAGCTTGTATTGCTAAGGTTAAGTTATATCAGGACTATAATATGGAAATTAAATATGATATTAAGTTTTTAAATATCTTAAAATCTGATTTTAAAAAGGCTGAATTTAACTATCAAAAGAAAATTGATGAGTTAGAGAAAACAATGTCCTTGTTAAAACATGAACATACAAACTACAAGACTCAAATCAAAGATTTAATATCCAAATTGACTAAGGCTCAAGCCCAGCTTGTTATAGCTGAGGCACAATCTAGGAAGCATGTTATCTTAGAGCAAAACTTCCAAGCCATTCTTGCATCATCCTCTCACTCAAAACATTATTATCAAAACAAAGATGGGTTGGGAACAAATGAAATTGCTCCACCACACTCTTATGAGTCTATTAGAAACAAGGTGTGGTACTAAAAAGCAAGAGGTTCCATCTGTTGACCCACCTTTCCATGAGTTAAAGAGTCATGCAACTTTGGAGACCATCACATGGAAGAACCAGGTAAACCAAAACCCTCTTACCAGTGATGACCAACCCCTAACTACCAAAGTCAAAAGAAGCCGGGCTAAGGCAGCCAGAAAACTACCAAGAAAGTGGTTGAATCTAAGTTGAAGATTGACTCAAAACAAAAAGGTGTGTTCATCTCAGCTGGATTTCCGATGGTGGGAACTTCTGACCCTGGAAAAGTGTGTAGTACCAATACACCTATCTAACAAAAAGATCAGAAGACAAAGGGAAAAACTACTAATTATGACAAAGAAAAACAAGAAACAACAGTCCTTAAGTTCTCAGAAGACTAACATTGCCTGCATAATGTATGGTCTGGAAAACCACATGACCAAAGATTTTTACTACAATCCTGCTAGCACACATTATGCAAATAATGTTAAAAGAGAAGGAGTCGGGAAAGGTTTCTCATTTGGACCTTATTATATGTTCAAGTGATAAAAAAAGGGAAAGCTTGTTTCTGAAGCAAGGTTGCTTTCGGAAGAAATTCCTTCTTTCGAAGGGAAAATGGCTTCGGAAGTTAACGCTATCAAGACTCAAAAGAACAAAAGGGTTCCATTGAAACCATCCCAGAAGAAGACTGCTTAGGAAGAAAAGATGGTGAAGACTTCTTCCGAAAAGAAAGAAGCTTTGAAAGAATGTCATGCTGCTCAAGCTTTATCAAACACATCCTCAATGATCAACCAAGGAATGGAACGAAAGATCAAAGAAGATGTAACAGCCCAAGCCTCTTCTTCACAAACACCTATTGAACCCCTAAGCATAAATTTTGGTTCAATATCATCCTCATCATTGAAAAAGCCCAAGACCAACACGACTTGGGTTTTTAATAAAAATTAAGTTTTTCACCTTATGACAAGAACAATAATGTGTGGAGTTTAGATAGTGGATGCTCCAGGCACATGATATGAAACAGATCTCTCTTTCAACAATTTTAATATTTTGATGGAGGTCCTGTTTAATTTGGAGGTGAGGCTGGAGGATACATTTTTGGCAGAGGAAGTGTATCCAATGGAAAGTTAAAATTTGACAAAGTACACTTTGTCAAACACCTTGAACACAACATGTTAAGTGTTTCTCAATTCTGTGATCAAAAGCATCAAATGCTTTTCATAGAACATGAGTGCATTATCCTCAGACTAGGGATGACCATTCCTCAGGAATTGGTGCTTCTTTAATCTCCCAGGAAAAGGGATATGTATAAGCTAGATATGAACAATACTTCCCTACTAGGTGAAGTATCATGCTTTCATTCCAAAGTTGATGTTGATGAGTCAACACTATGGCATAAACGTATGTGTCATGTCAATTTTAAAACCATGAACAAATTGGTTAAAAATAACTTTGTACATGATTTGCCTAAAAAAGAATTTTTCTGCAAAGATAACTGTGTTGCATGCCTAAAAGGGAAGCAACACAGAGCATCTCATAAATTCAAAGTGTTAACTCTATCACCACTCCTTGTGATTGTATCAAATTGAAAGGAAATCATAAGCATTGAACTGAAATCATACTGCCTTATGATTGTTGATGATTTTACAAGATTTACATGGGTCTTCTTGACTGGGTTTTAGTAAGAGGGATATTCTTACTAAGAATCGAATATGATAATCAAGTCAACGATTGAGTGGCGGAAACAAACAATCGAAGAACAATCAAGCAAGAAAAGTACTCATAAATTCTGTTTGTATTGATATTTGAATGTTGACAAATTACAGAGAATAATTACAACAAAATCCTCTATCTGTCAACCGTCACCTTAGTACAAGGTAAACTATTCTATTTATAGACAAGACAAGATACCTTTACAAAACGACTAAACTACCCCTAACCTATTACATTAGAAACTAGTCTAAGTCTTGATCCGCATCTCTGCTTGTTCATCCGCATTGACAAATGAGGATGAGATAATCTTGATCCGCATTTCCACTTGATCATCAGCATTAGTAAGTTGGTCATCCGCATTGGTTAATGCGGATGAACAAATACTTGTGTGCATTTGGTTGGTCATCCACATTTGTCAATGCAGATGATCAAAGTCTTGTCCGCATCTTCTTTTGTTCTTCCGCATTAGTCAATGCGGAAGAGTATCTTGTTCAGCATAAGTATTGTGTCTTCCGCATTAGTTAATGCGGAAGAGTAAACACTTGTCCGCATCAGATTTTTGTCTTCATCATTGACTAATGCGGAAGATAATACTTGTTATTTTTCTTGTATTTCTTCATCTGCATTGCATCTTGGAGTTGTGGGATTCCAGCTAAACAATCATCAATTCACCCATTGAGTTGGCATGTATGATCCTTTCAGGGTGCAACAATACTCCCCCGAAGGATTATACAGCCTAGTTATCCTTAATGTTTAGGAGGTGATTGATGTTGTGAAGATTCAGCTGGGTCTTCAGAAGGTAGTATGAATGCTGATTGGTGGGATCCAGAATGGCCTTGATCATGTTTACAAAATCAGTTGCTTCGGACATGTGGTCTCTACTCAGCACATGTATTTTCATTCTGCTCATGTTGTAGATGGCTTCCATTGGTAACTTTTTTAGAGAAATCGGTTCCCATATGGAGATTGTTGAAAGACCATCTCTATGAATCAATAAACTCCCTCCCACATCCACTTCAAGCTTAACAATGTTTCCAAGTTGCAGTGGTGTTTTCTTCTTCTTTCTTTTATCTCTTTTAATCTTTATTCTGTCATAGGCCAGTTTCAACAACTTGATGCATTTCAAAAAGAAGTGCATGTCTTGTTCACCCAATTTGTTGTTTAATTCCTTGAAGTGCCTGGTATAAATGTAGTGGATGTATGATTTATCAAGTAGTCTCACTTCATATCTACTGAAAAGTCTAATGTCAGCTCCTTCTTTTCCTCCCCACTTCCTTTCTATCACCAGCTCATAGGTTTTCTCATCATAGTACACATTTGAAATAGGAATGGAAGAATGAGTACCAGACACTACTTTCCTATTTAAAGACTCCGTTGGCTTTACCTTTAACTCAGGAATACTATTTCTTCTGCTTCCACCTTTTTCTTATTTTCCAGGGGATTGATAAATGTTTTATCTTTTCTTAGCAAATTGTCTTTATGAATTGAAGTTGTTTGTCCTTCTGAAATCTTAAGTATATTCTCAAATTCATATCCCTTGAACATAGCTGCATGATTAATCAGTTCAAGTTGAGCTAGTTCCTTCAAATCATGAATCTCAAGGGCATTAACTAGAGCTGAGTACTCTGTGAAGAATTGTACTAGCACTGAGATTCTTTTCACCATGAACATGTTCCAGGTGCTATCATACTTCCATGCTATTATCTTCTGATCTATCTTCCCCTTTGGAGTAGATACCCCTCTGATCAGTTCAGTAGTGGTCAGTCCTTCTTGCAGCTTCAACTGAGATGGTTCTGCAAACCATTCAGGATAATTGTGGAGTACCGGGGTAAGTAGTTCTTGATCTTTTATGTTCAGCAGCATGTCTTCAGCTGACATTCTGTTTCTTGGTTTGGTTTTTGTCAACTCTTCGTCCAGTTTCTTGAGTTTATCTTTCTTTTCATTGATTAATTGAAGTGTGGCAGCCCTTAATGAATTTGTCTTCATGTTTGCAATCTTTCTTTTTGTGAATCCCTGACTTGAAAGATATTCCTTCATTTCCTTATCAGACATGTTATAAGGATCAGGAAATAATGATTCATGGGATGAGGTTGATTTCTTCATTTGTGAAAGCTTTTGTAGAGGACCCTTCTTGGTAGTGGAACTTCATACCTTATGGGTTTCTTCATGGATGAGTCTTTGAGTATTGGAGTGTCTTTTGACATTGTCTTCTCATAGTCAGTGTCTATTGTTGGATCAAGCAACAACTTCACTTTCTCTTCCTCTTCTTTCATTTTCTCATAAGTCATTGCAAACACTTCATCAGGATCATAGCCTTGATTGATCAAGAACATGGCTTTAATAATCAAGTCATCAGTTTGAGCTTTGGTTACCATTTTTTCTACTGACTCTTTAAGAGGACTGTCCATGAGAACATTCTTTAATACTTCATCTTCATCAACAATTTCTCCCTCTTCTAAATCAATTGCTTTGGCCAACTTTTTCAACTGAGCTTCTGCCTGCTCATGTTCTTCCAAAAATTAAGCAATTGCTGCTAAACTTCTTGGGTCATCTTTTTGCTTCTTTGACGGTTCTTCTTCAGTTATTGGCCTCTTGCCTTTAGCCTTTTCTGCCAAATACTTCCTCTTTCGTGAGTAGGTTTGAAGTTGAGGGCTAGAGGTTTCAGTTTGATTTTTTGGTTCAAGGACCTTTTCAGGTGTGCTTGGCTCTTGATCCTTCATTTCACTTTGTTCAGGTGCAGTTTCTTCTTTCCTTTCTTGTTCATATCTTTCTCTTAGTTTCTTTTTTAGTTCTTCTGTCAATGATATGGCAGGGACAATTTGCAGAGACAATTCCTTTTCCAATGGCACTGGTGATTTAGGAATGAATACAAAAGGCTCTGCCTCAATTTTTTGATTGTTTATGAACTCCCAAAAATCATCATCAATGCTGAGTTGTTCAGAAGCAAAACTATCCAAAGCACTGAAGCGTTCTTCAAATTCACCTTTTTTTGAGTCTGAGTGGCCAGTGTTTCCAGAATACACTACCATGTCTAAGCTCTGGTCTTTAATCTCAGTTTCACTTTCATCATCCACTTGTTCTTCATTCTCATCATCATTCTTTTGTTCTTCTTTTATATCATCATCCTTCACATTAGTTCTTTTAAGCATCATTTCAAGCTCAGATATTCTTTTGTTCTTGCTCTCGATTTCCTTTTCCAGTTTTGAGATGATATCAGCTTGTTCCTCTATGATGTTTTCTTGTTCCTCCATGGCAATAGTTTGTATTTCAAGAGTGTCTATATGACCACTCACTTCTTCTCTTGAGTGTTTCAATGCAGCTTTTGGATTTTCAATCTCTTTGGCATGTTCCATTCTTTCAACTGCATGTTTTTCTTTAAGATCTTTCAATTCTCCTTCTTTCTCATCGAGTTCCAGAATTCTGTCATTTATAATTCCTGCTCTCCTGTTCAGTGTTCTTTCCAACCTTTCTACTTTGAGTAACAACTCAGTTATTAATTCATCTTTTTCATCAGGCCTATTGATGTTTGATTCAGCATAGCTCTCAGAAGGAGCAGCCTTAGAGGTTCTTCACAGCTCTGGTTTGATCATGATGATCCTCCTCATCAGAAGATGATTTAGATGATTTGGATGCACTTGTTGATCCTTCTAGTTCAGCAGGGTGATCAATTGATGATGGTAATGGTTGGTAAGGAGGAATAGGAGATTGGTGTGGTGATATAGGAGATTGATGATGTGGTGATGTAGGTGTAGGTTGAGTGATCATAGGTGGTGTTTGTTGTGGTGAAGGAAGTGATGGTATAGGTGAAGGTGAAGGTGATGGTATTGTTGGTGGTAAAGATGATGGTATTAGTGAAGGTAAAGGTGATGGTTGAGCTATTGGTTGTGGTATAGGGGATGGTATTGGTTGAGGTATTGATTGTGGAGTTGGTTGTGGAATTGGTTGTGGAATTGGTTGTGGTATTGGTTGTGGAGGAGGTTGTGTGATTTGCTTGTGTATTTGTTCAAACATCCAAGGAAGAGGGGTGAAGGGGCACCACTGTAGAAGTTCCTTGGGTCCTTCTTTTTGATGTTCTTATAGGATCTTGCATCATAATGAGGAATGTTAAGGTCCTTCATTAGCAATGTCATGAAATTTTTCATTGATTAAACATTGAATAAATCTGGGGTACAATAGGAATTTGTATCTCAACCCTTCTTGAATGTTTGAGATTAGGCCATTGAATACATATGCTGACATGTTAAATCTTCTGTTGGTGCAGAGAGCACAGATGGCAGAAGAATGTGAGGACTGGAATGTCATTCCATCCTGTTTTCTTTTAGATAGACAGTGTTGGAACATATGAATTAGGAATCTCCAGGGCAGATCCACTAATTCTTTGACTATCTGTTTGGCTTCATAGCTCCCTTCATAACCAATTCAGAGAAAAATGTGGTTATCTCTCATCATCCAATTCAAGAGGATCATCTGCATTGTCATTGAATTGAAGACATCTTCTCACTGATTCTTCTGTGATCCTCAGTGTGTGTTCAGTGTTGATCTTGCCAATAAGAGTTTTCACTCCATTTTCTTCAACTACTTCAGCTGATTCCCAGAAAGACCTGATGGGATTCTCATAGATTGTTGGTCTTACTGTTATAGCATAAGCTACCCTTGTGGTAGATAGGAATCTTATCATATCTCTGAAACCTTCTGCTTCAGGCACATCAGGGTTTAGATAACCGCTGACGTTATGGAGCTTGCTCCATGTAAGGTTTGCCATGTAATCTGCACAAGAGACATGTGTGTTAGTTCACAATTTTGACTTTAATTTTGCTTTGATTTGTTAATGTGACTTTGATTTGTTTCACACTTGTCTCTTTCACATTGCTCTGTTTTTCTCAGTAAACATGGTTGTCTTGGTTTTCAATGTTAGTTGAATTCCTATCAATTTACATATTTATTGACATCGAAAATGTGTATTACATCACTTAATGATTTAGATTTTGGTGTTCTTCAATAGTTTTCTGGTTCATCGTTCGATTTAGGGTAACCGTTTGAGACTTAGGTTTTGGTTTCAAAATCTGTTGAAGTTATACCTTATCTTTGAAACGACTGTTGTTCTCAATCGATGACAAGAAAGTTAAAAGATGAAACACAACAAAATCTTTGAATGTTTGTGATGATGATGATGAATGATGGTTGTGTACTGTAGTTTTACGCTCGTCTCACTATAAGTTCTCTCAAATTTGAAAAGTATTAAATGACCTATTCAAATTCCTTTAAATAGTCAAATAATACAATTTGAAAAATTTTACGAGTTTACAAGCAGATACAGTCAACACTGTAGCAAATGCTGAAGGTTAATTTGTTTGATTTTGGTGATCCGCATTTGTTAACTGTAGCATATGCGGAAGACGAACTTTTGACATTGACAGTCCGCATTTGACTACTTTTGGTCATCCGCATTTGTGGCTGTAGCTAATGCAGAAGGCTTAATTTTTGACTGACTGTCCACATTACTCTACTGTACTAATGCGAAAGTTTTATTTCTTAATGTTTTATTCAATCCGCATTTGTGTACTACAGTAAATGCGGAAGTTAAACTTGAAATTTTGGCCATCCGCATTTGTGTACTGTTGCAATGCGGAAGTTAAACTTGACATTTTGGCCATCCGTATTTGTGTACTGTTGCAAATGCGGAAGTTAAACTTGACATTTTGGCTATCCGCATTGTGTACTGTTGCAAATACGGTAGAGCAAACTTCACATTTACTTCACACACTAATGCGGTAGAGTAAAATCATTGTCCGCATTAGTTGCACTTCAAAAATTATTGTTACCCGCATTAGTTATATGCATGGTTACCTTCACCCGCATTAACTAATGCACTTACCTGCATTATCTTTTGAACTAAATCAAAAGTTAATGTGATTGAATTGATTAATCTTATGAAGAGGTGTCCTTGATTGATTTTTCTTATGAAGTTGGCTGTTGAAGTTGTCAGTTTTTGCTTGGATTGACTTGTATGTTACATCTGATACAAGTTTCCCAATTTTGATAGATCTTGAGTTTATCATGCTTCTAAGAATCTGCATAGGCTGAGATATAATGGTATGACTTATTGCAACAACACCAACTAAAATTTCTTTTGTTTTGTTTAAAAATTTGAACTTACTCAAAAATTTTAAATTACTCCCCCTAAAGTTTATGTTCACATTTGGAGAGAAAATTTAAAGACTTTAAAAGTTTTGAATAATAATTTTTTTTGATTTAATGTTAATAATGAAGAGAAAAATCTCTTTGTGGGGATCATATCAATCTTTCATTACACATGTGCATCCTTTATGATTAAATGGACATGATTATGAACTTGAAGATTGAAGGTATGTTTGTCCTCTTAAGCTCATACCTGGTTGATATTTTGATGCAAATGACTTTTATCATGTTTTGGTTGATTTATTATTCAATGTGTACCTCACACACATAAGCATGAAATGATCAACCCTCCTTATACAATGCATGGTAGAACTTTGTCATAACTTTTCTTACCAGGTTATTTAAGTCATGAAATCTCATATCACTGATCCTCATTGGGATTCTTTTAGTTTGATCCTTTTTCATGTTGATCCACATTGGGATTCTTTTCACTTCACTTTGGAAGGTGATCCATGATAGGATTCTTTTGATCATTCACTTGGAATGTATTATTTTGTTGATTCATCCAATTTTGGATGTGTTCCACATTAGGAATCTTTTGGATCATGACATCTGCACTATATGCAAGTTTCATCAGGTCTTTGCTTAGCAAAACAAAGATGAAACATGATATGGTGAAAGAGATTCATAAAGTATCATTACCTGGTGTGTTTAGGTTACTACACACACATGCATTCAGATAAGCCAATACATACCTGTACTTTGTGATGAGTGTTTCACAATTGAATATGTCTTTAATTCATCACTGCATGTATCTTTTCTTCCAAGTTGAACCTACCAACATATTTGGTAAGTCATTTCAGTCTTTTACATTTTGAAATTAAGCACAGTGAATGATATAACGACTGTAATTATATCATTTCTCATGATTCTTTTCTTCATATGACTCGATTTCTTTTTGTGGTTTTTCTGATGTTTTAAAATAATTTTTTTGATGTTTTTCAAAGTTTTACTCAAGGTTAATCATGCCAATTGACTGAACCAAAAATTCAAACCTACTAGGTTCAAATGCCTTGGTAAACAAATCAGCTAATTGATTTTCCGTTGGTACTTGAATCAATTTGATTAAACCCTTTTCAGCATAGTCTCTCAAAAAATGATATCTAATTTCAATATGTTTTGTTTTTGAGTGCTGAACTGGATTATTAGTTATAAAAACAGCAGCTGTGTTGTCAATAGAAATTGGTGTATGCAAAAAGTTAAAACCATAATCAAGCATCTGGTTTTGAATCCAGAGAACTTGAGAGCAACATGCTGAAGCAGCAATATACTCAGCTTCGGCTGTGGACACAAACACATTTGTCTGTTTCTTGCATTGCCACGATACTAGTCTGGGACCAAGAAATTGACAACCGCCATAAGTGGATTTTCTGTTGAAGTTGCATCCTCCATAATCACTGTCTGTGTATGCATAGAGATTAAATTCTCCTTCTTTTGGATACCATAATCCAAGAGCCAGTTTGCCCTTTAGATATCTGAATATCCTCTTGACTGCATTCACATGTGATTCTTTTGGATCAGCTTGATATCTAGCACACACACAAACACCAAACATAATGTCAGGCCTACTGGCTGTTAGATACATAAGTGAACCTATCATTGATTGATAATGAGTTTGATCCATTGATTTGCCTTCAGGGTCAGGTCCAATCTTCACTTTAGTATCTACAGGAGTTCTGATAGACTGACAGTCAGCAAAGTGAAATTTATTCAGCATGGTTTCTACATATTTTGATTGATTGATGAAGATTCCATCTGCTGTTTGTTGGACTTGCACTCCCAGAAAGAATGTGAGTTCCCCCATAGCACTCATTTGAAACTTTGAATGCATAAGATCTTCAAATTCTTTACAGAGTTGTTTGTTTGTTGAGCCAAATATAATGTTATCCACATAGATCTATACTAACATCATGTCTTTTCCTCTTATTCTTCTCAAGAGAGTCTGATCAATCTTTCCTCTTTCATACCCATGTTCAAGAAGAAAGGATGATAGAGTCTCATACCACTTTCTTGGAGCTTGATGAAGACCATACAGAGCTTTGTCGAGCTTGTACACTCTGTGAGGGAAATCTGGATCTTCAAAGCTAGGTGGTTGACTTACATAGACTTCTTCAGCAATCTTTCCATACAAGAAGGCACACTTTACATCCATCTGATAAACAGTAAATTTCATGGATGTATAATATGCGAGAAAGATTCTGATTGCTTCTAGTCTAGCAACAGGAGCAAACACCTCGTTGTAGTCGATTCCTTCTTCCTGAGTGTACCCCTATGCCACTAGTCTTGCTTTATTTCTGATGACTATCCCTCTATCATCAGTCTTGTTCCTGTACAACCATCTGGTGCCGATAGGGTATTGTCCTTTGGGAAGATCTACCAGCTGCCATACTTCTTGTTTCTTGAATTGGAGCAATTCTTCCTGCATTGCTTTAATCCAACTATTGTCTTGAAGCGCCTCTTTGATGTTTTTGGGTACTGTTTGACATAGAAAGCATGAGAACAAATAGATGTTTGCAATACTTGACTTGCTTCTTGTCACCCTCTCATTAAGATCACCAATAATGGTTTCAACTAGATGATTCTTGTGTATTCTTGAGGTGGGAATGATGTCACCCGCAATAGTTACATCAAGATTGGAGACATTCAGTTCATTATGGTCAGAGGCACAATCATCTGTATTGTTTTTGAATTATGAAGATTGTCAATTTCTGTTTCAGTAACTGCTACATCTTCAGCAGCACTGAGGTTGCTTGCATCATTTGAAGTACCTTGAGTTTCTTCTGGATGAGAAGCCTGTTTTTGATTTCTGATCTCATGTGACAAGTCATCTGAGTGAGATGGTACCAGGTTGGGACCTTCTTCAGAAGAAACACTAAGGTTTTGTGATAAGTTTCTGATTGGATCAGCTTGAAGAGGAACATCTTCATTCATATGTTTATCAGATGTAGGTGGGATCAATGGATAATTTTCTCTTCTTTCTACAGTTGATGAAGTATCACCTGAATGTATATATCCTGCATCAGACAAGTGAATTGGTCAATGATTTAGTAAAAGTGTCAATATCAAACAACCAATCAGGACTATTTGTATATTTAGGAAACAAATGTTCCTTTGTTGGACCAAAAGAACCAATGACCTGATCAGAGAAACCTCTAAGTCCCACAGGACATCACAACAGCTGAAGAAGACCTGATCAGCTGTTCTACAAAATCTGAAGAATACATGCTGAAGTATTTCTGAAGTACTGAAGACAAAGACTAAGACAACAGCTGAAGATCTAAAGTCTGAAGACTTCACAGTACTGAAGACAAAGACTGAAGATCAACAGCGAAAGACAAAGTCTGATGTTCAAGTACTGAAGACATCAGCTGATGTTAACAGCTGATGACAACACGCTGAAGAGGGCTTCTTCAGTTGTTGTGATGGTTTTTTTTCATCATCAGTAGTTTTCTTTTCCTTTCAGTAGTTTGTTTACTTTTCAGTAGTTTTATTTCCTTTTCAGTACTTGTAACCAACTGAAGAGGTTGTTCTTCAGTTGTTTGAGTATCAGTAGTTTTATGTTTTTCAGTAGTTGTAAATAAGATGTTTAACACTTAGGAACTTTTGTAAGAAATGTCATTGTTGACATCTTCAGTAGTTGTTAAACATCAGTAGTTATAAAACGGTTACATGTCACCTTCAAGTGACATCAGCCTACGTCACTCTTTCCTTTATAAGGAAGGATGACTCACCTGTAATCGTGCCTTTGAGGCCGACAATCTTAATGCAATATTCCTTTTGTCGGACATTTCTCTCTCTATACAAAATTCTTTTATCGCTTTATATCGAATGTTCTTGCTTGAATTTGTCTAATTCTGAGCTATTCCGCTGCTATATTTGTTCAATCGATTAAACCAAGGGCTGAGATCCTAACAAATGGTATCAGAGCAGGTTAATCATTGATCGATCTAACAATTGATCATTGAAACTGTTCAATCGCTCTAAGTTTGATCGAATTAGCAAATTCGTAAGGATCTGTTATAGAGATTGAGAGTGTATCGCTTCTGCCGTTTTATTTGAGGTTCTGTGTGGTTCTGAGCTAAATTTATTGTGATTTTACTTGAATCTGTCTGAATTTCCACAATGACTACTTCTTCGAATGATCCTTTCAATACTGGATCCTCTACCAAGCCTCCGATCTTGGTGAGGAATGAGTATAACATTTGGCAAAGAAGATTGCTCCATCACCTGTCTGTCAATAGCTCAGGTTGTTGGACATCTTGGTACATGGACCACATAAGCCAATGGTGAATGATCCGGAAACAAACCAGTTGGTTCCAAAGAAGAAGGAGCAATACTCCGATGAGGACAAGAAGTTGTTTGAAATCGATGCAAAAGCCCATGGAATTTTGGCTATGGCTATTCCTAATGAGATTTACTCTGGGCTTCTGCATTGTGAGTCTGTCATGACCTCTGGAAAGCCATCAAAGAACAATTTGGTGGTACTGATGAGGTTTTAGCAACAACAGGGAAATCCTTGCCCAACAATATGAGACTTTCTCTCATAGAAAGGGTGAGACTCTGACTCAACAATTTGAGCGGTTTTCATGTTTAATCTCTGAATTGAAAATGGTTAAACATGAATATACCAGGAGTCAGATGAACCATAGATTCCTAAGATCACTACTGCCTAGAGATGGAACACATATACTATTGTTCTACGCTCAAATGCTGATGTTGATCGCCTATCTCTCACCCAACTTCATGGGAAACTGCTTACATTCAAGAGAGAGATAGAGCAGAAAAGGAAATTGGTTTCATCTGGCAAGCTTACTGAGGATTTTGTCCAAGGGAACACTGCCCTGATTGGACATCAAGAGTCAGAATATGCGTCATCTGAAAGCCAGTATGATGAGCATATTGATTTCTCTACAACACACTTCTGAGCCTGCCTTTGTGAGTGTTGATAGTTATTCTGCTGGTAGTAATAGTGACAATCTGTTTCATCATGGATGATCTCAAGGGGATTGATGATGATGACTTAGAAGAGATGGATATTTTGAGCCAATGGCCTTGATAAATATCAGATCTCAGAAGTTCTACAAAAGAACTGGAAGGAAATTCCCAGGACTCTCTGGCAAAACCAAAGTTGGTTTTGACAAGATAAGTTGAAGTGCCATAAATGCCACAGCTTGGACACTTTGCAAGAGAATGTAGATCATCTGATCTAACTCTCCTGCACCTTTTGTGACTTTCCCTGGCAATAGTCATCAAAACAGAGGGCAACAACCTGTCAATTCTGGTTATCATCATCAACCACAATCTCCTGCATATTTTGTTCCACAGGGGCCAATGCCATATCCATACCCCTGCTATTACATGCCACAACCAGGCCAGGTTCAAGCACCCACTGCTCAGCAACCACATGCACTCCCTGAGCCCCAACCATCCCAATCTCATCAACCTAATCAACTTCAACAACACAGCTTCTTCACACCAGGAGTTGTTGACTGGAGCAGCTTACCAGATGATGTGTCTGGTAATGAACAACTGTTCTCAGGTGCTGGTCAACATGGTGGTGAGCATCCTTTTGGAAATCTAGATCTCATGGCTTTGGAATCCTCTGATGGATCATCCTCAAGTACCTCTTCAACACAGGTATCACAGGTATCCTCTGAGGCTAAGGCCAAATTATGTTCTGAAACTTGCATAGCAGCATTGCCTCTATTAGAGAAGCAAATGTGGCTTTAATCATAAAAATGTAGAGCTAGAACAAATAATTTCCAAAAAAAAGCTGAGTTGAGTCTGTGCTGAAAGAGAAAATGATGAGATTTATAAATTAAAATGCCAAATCTCTGATGATAAGGCTAGGGAGGATGTACTCTTAGAGAAGTACAAAGACCTCAAAGATACTCTTGCTGTCACCCAAGTAGAGTGTGATGATGGGTACAATCTTGCAAGGGCTTTGAAATGCTTCTTAGTAAGCAAACAGCTTCCAATGTGAAGTTTGGAATTGGTTATAATCACACTGCTCCTCCTACAGATTTTGCTTCAAGAGCAGGAGTAGAATCTGATGGAGAAAGTAATGACCAATCCCACCTCATCATGTGATTCACTACATGATAAAGCACCATCAGTAGTTGAAGTCAGTAGTAATCCCTCTATGAACCTATCAGCTGATATTGATGGTTCAACTGCTGACACTCACATGATCAATGAGTTGATCAACCCAAGTGTTATCCCTAGAAGTACTGAGAGTACTGGAGAGCAGGGATAACATCTGGAGTTCAAATCCCAATAACTGACAGCACTAAAGAGAAGAAAACTGTCAGTAGGAAGGATTTGAAGCCTACTAAGGGAGTTGACAAGAAGGAAAAAGTGCTTCTAACTGCTGAAGAGCAAGTCTTCAGTAGTTCATCTTCTTCAGTTGATGATCAACAGAAGATGAAGAAGAAACCATGTGAAATATGTGGTCTATTCAATCATCTCACAGATGATTGTTGGTACAAAAAGGGATCCAAACTCAACAAACGGAGAAAATTAAAAAAAACTTGGCTAAAATGAAAACTGAGTTGAGTCAACATTTTGTACCAACAGCATCAAATCCTGTTACTCCTATGTCCAAAAAGAAATCTAAAAGGAAGGAGTGCAACAGCAACAGCTGAGGTTGCTCAAAAGAAGATGGTGCAACACAAGAACTCATCATCAAACACCAATACCAATGTGTCTGAAGAGCTGAAAGCTCTTTCCCAGAATCAGACACAGCTGGTAATGATGGTTCAACATCTGTTGGGAGAGTTAACCAACTTGATGCCCCGTGTTGAAACCCCAGAAAAGGAGATCCAAGCCAAAGGATTCCTCTTCTACACTATCTCCTTCACCTCAAGCTATTGTGCCCAATAAACCTGTTAGTTTACCATCTATTGATGAGACCAGGCCCAAAACCAAAAAGGTTTGGGTCTCCAAAACTAACTGATTGTTTATTAATGCAGGTTTCCTCAACATGCCAAAGTAGCATCTGGTATGTAGACAGTGGGGGATCTATGCATATGACTGGGAACAACTCACTCTTAATGACTACTCTCCAGGAAGGAAGGGTTTTGTTTCCTTTGGCAATGATGCAAGAGGTTACATCATCGGGAAGGGCTTTGTTTCCAATGGGGAATAAGGTTTGATGATGTCAACCATGTGGAAAATCTCAAGTATAACCTCTTGAGTGTTAGTCAAATGTGTGACAAAGGCCATGCTGCCCTTTTCACAAGCCAGAACTGCAGGATTCTGTCATCCAAAGTTCTGAGTTTGATTGACAAGGTATTGGATGCTCACACTCTCCTGAAGGCCAACAGGACAGGAAGAGTGTATGCCTTAGATCTTTCCAAGAAAATAGATCTCAAAGGCCATCCTTGCCTATTTTCCAAGGCTTCTCCTCAAGAATTTAATCTATGGCATAGAAGGCTGGGACATGTTAACTTCAAGAACATGAATCAGCTGATACACCATATTTTAGTAAGGGGAATGCCTATGAAGGAGTTCAAGTGTGAAAACACTGCACTGCTTGTTTGAAAGGAAAACATCACAAGGTTTCATTCCCACCTATTGAAGAACCAAAGTCCACTGCCTGCTTACAACTTCTTCACATGGATCTCTTTGTTCCTGTGAGAGTGATGAGCATGGCAAGAAAATACTGTCTGGTAATTATGGATGATTACTCCAGATTTGTATGGACTTTCTTTCTACATTCAAAGGATGAAGCTGCACAGAAGATCATAAACTTTGTGTTGTATGCTGAGAAGCAGTATTCCCTCTCAGTCAAGTGTATTAGAAGTGACAATGGAACAGAATTCAGGAACAATACACTTGATGAGTTCTACCTTTCCAAGGGAATAAAGAGGCAGTTTAGTATTCCAAGAACACCTGAACAGAATGGAGTTGTGGAGAGAAAGAACAGGACCCTCATTGAAGCTGCAAGGTCTATGTTGGCTGATTCTGGACTGCCATTGACCTTTTGGGCTGAAGCTGTCAACACAGCATGCTATGTGCAGAATAGAGTGCTAATAAATCAGAGGTTGATGAAGACTCCATATGAAGTTCTACATCATTTGGCCCCTCTCATTTCATTCTTTAGAGCATTTGGTGTCCCTTGTTTCATTCTCAACACAAAGGATCAGCTCCAGAAATTTGATCCTAAGGTGGATGCAGATACTTTGTTGGTTATTCATCAACTTGCAAGGCATACAGAGTCTTCAACTGCAGAACAAAAATGGTTGAAGAGACTCTACATGTCAAGTTCAATGAATCTCCAAAGGACAAGATTCCACAAACAGCCCTGTGGAGCTCTTTGATTTGGACATACTGCAATATGTTCCTTATCAATCTCCTGCTGTTGCTCCTGTCAATAGTTCACCACCTGGTGTTACTACTGCTGAAGATGATGATGATAGTAGTAATCACCTCTTCAGGTTTAGTGACCAACTGTCTGAGTCCTCTAAACCTGATGCTCCTGTAGCTCCAGCAGCACCATCCACAACAAATGCTGATGAGATTTCTGCATCCTCAACTTCATTTGAGTTGCCACCATCTTCATGGTTCAAGAATCTGCATCAACATCTGCTGCTGCTGAAGGTCCTACAAACACTTGCACAGATTTGATTGTTTACCAAGAGCTGAAAAATCACCCAATGTCTCAAATCCTTGGTGATATCACTGCTGGTGTTTCAACCAGAAGCCAGTTGTCCAATTTCTGCTTCTATGCTCTCTTCATCAGTCAGCTAGAGCCAAAGAACTATCATATAGCTTTGAGAGACAATGGATGGGTTGAAGCCATGCAGCTTGAGCTTCTTCAGTTCAAAAAACAGCAAGTGTGGGAGCTTGTTCCTCTACCCCCAGGTAAGTGTGCAATAGGCACTAAATGGGTGTTTAGGAATAAAACTGATGAAAATGGGCTAATTGTTAAGAACAAGGCCAGACTGGTTGTGCAGGGGTTTGCACAAGAAGAAGGTATTGATTATGATGAAACCTTTGCCCCTGTAGCCGACTGGAGGCAATTAGATTGTTTTTTAGCCTATGCTGCACTCCACAATCTTAAAGTTTTTCAAATGGATGTCAAAAGTGCTTTCCTATATGGTAACATAAAAGAAGAGTTTATGTGTGTCAACCACCAGGTTTTGAGGATAATAAGCACCCAGAATGGGTATATAAGCTTGATAAGCTCTTTATGGGTTGAAACAAGCACCTAGAGCCTGGTATGAGACCTTATCAAACTTTCTTCTACAGAATAATTTCACTAGAGGCTCCATAGATAGAACTTTATTTATTAAGAAGGTGGATCAGCATAAGCTACTTGTTCAAATTTATGTTGATGATATTATATTTGCATCCTCTGATCCCCAATTGTGTGTGAATTCCAAAACTTAATGCAACAGAAGTTTGAAATGAGTGCAATGGGAGAATTACAGTTCTTTCTAGGTTTGCAAATCAAACAAAAAGCTGATGGAATTTTCATTCATCAGTCTAAATACCAAAAGATCTTTTGAATAAGTTTGATTTACAAAACTGTAAACCCTGTTCTACTCCCATGTGCAACACCACACAATTGGATGTTGATCAAAAGGTAAAGCTGTTGATGAAACGCTTTACAGATGTATGATTGGTTCCTTGATGTATTTAACAGCTTCTAGACCAGATATTATGTTGCTACATGTGTTTGTGCTAGATTTCAGGCTGCACCTAAGGAGTCTCATCTGATTGCAGTCAAGAGGATCTTTAGATATCTGCAAGGTACACAATCTCTAGGCTTATGGTATTCCACTGGACATTCTTGCAAATTAGTTGCTTTCTCTGATAGTGACTATGCAGGGTGTAAGTTGACCAGGAAATCAACTTCTGGTGGATGTCAATTCCTAGGCAACTGTTTGATTTCTTGGCAGAGTAAGAAACAAACATCTGTTGCTACATCTACTGCTGAAGCCGAGTACATTGCTGCTGCAAGTTGTACATCCCAAGTACTCTGGCTTCAGAATCAACTTTTGGATTATGGCATTACAGAGACTAAGACTCCATTATTAATGGATAGTGCTTCAGCTCTTTGCATTGTCAAAAATCCAGTCCGCACTCTAGGACAAACATATAGAAATTAGACATCATTTTATAAGAGATTGTTTTGAAAAGGGTCTAATTAATCCTATGTTTGTGCCTAGTGCTGATGAGCTTGCAGACATTTTTACTAAGCCTTTGGATAGTTCAACTTTCCACAACCTGGTGTTAAGGCTTGGTATGCTGCAGCTAGAATAAGTGACAACTACTGATGATCTCAGTAATTACTGATGATCATTGGTAACCATGTCACATATAAGTACTGATGAGTTATTTTACCCTCAGTAGCTTTTATAACTACTGAAGGCTAAATGCTTAAGTACTGTACTTTATCTGTTCTAAACTACTGATGTAGTTACAACTACTGAATTAGTAGAAACAGATAAGTACTGATGTCCTATGAAACAACTGAAAACAGCAAAAAGGCTGATGAGTAAGTGTTGAGGACAGTATGAAACAGCTGAAAGGCTATGAATTGACCAATACATACTGATGATACTCTCTCTTCAGTAGTTCACAAACTGCTGTTTCTTCATAAACAACTGAAGCAATACCATGTCTTCAGTAGTTTCATAACTACTGATGACTAACACCAAGTCTTCAGTTGTTTACAACAACTGATGGCACAACCAGGGTCTTCAGTAGTTTCACAACTACTGATGACTAATACCAGTCCTCAGTTGTTTCAACATCTGAAGTCCAACTTGTCTTCAGTAGTTTTTAAAACTACTGATGCCTAAATCAGAGACTTCAGTTGTTTCAACGTCTGATTGTAAACACCATGTCTTCAGTTGTTTTATAACTGCTGACCACACCAATACCATCAGTCGTTTCAAACCTCTGAAAGTTAATACCACGTCATCATTGTTTCAAATACTGATGACTAACACCAAAACCTTCAGTCGTTTCATAACCCGTACCCTATATATATCTGATCCTTCTTTCAGAGTTTTTCATTCTTTCACGACCTAAAATTTCAAAAGCTCTGAAAATCTTTCACCTTCATTAATGGCGACCATGCAACTCAAGCCTCGACACAACTGTGTCGCGTACCTCACTAAATCGCCCTTCTGGACCAAATTCGATAATGCTATAGATCTTATGGTCCAATCACCACTGAAAACGGCCTTCCTCCTAAATCCAATCATTTATGCCGATTCGCTACATCAGTTTTGGACGAATGCAACTGTTAATGGAGAATCTATCCATTCGTCCATCAACTCTCATAAGGTGGTCATCTCTACTGCTACCATCCGCCAGATATTACTATTAGATGATGCTGCCTACCCTGTTGGATATCCTAAGCGCCAAATTGATCTTTCATTTGGACAACATGGATATCAAGGCGATCTTAGTGCTTCGACCATCCTGAAGAAACATTTTCCAGATGCTGAACGATTGATCTTTCATATGGTAAATGTTTGCCTGGCCCCGAAGACTTCCTCTTGGGATCAACTGTCTCCAGATGGCAACAGGTACTGTTCTCTATCCTTGAACAAGAACCACTAAACTTTTCTGAATAATTTTTCTTGAAATCAAGGATATGGCCACAAAACCACTTTCTAACCGTTGGATACTATATCCTCGATTTATAATGGCCATAATAAGAATCAGCTTTCTGCTGAGGGACTAGTTGGTCTGGGAGTCCCTGCTTTGGCTGTATTGCCGGAGGTATACTCCCGACACAACACTGACCAAACGCTTAAACAGGCTGCCAAGCTGCGCAAACCCACGCAGTTGGAACCACAGCCTCCACTTCCACATCCAAAGTCCCCTCCAAACCCACAAAGAAGAAGCCTAAGAAGGCTACTCAGGGAGTTGAGTCCCCTGAGATGCTCCTGCTGCACAAAGCAGGTTATCTCTGCTGGAAATAACCCCCAGTAGAGACTATGACTCCACCAACCGAAGCCGCTCAGGTTTCCTCTCAAAAGGAACCTGATGCAACCACTCAAAGGGAAGCCCACTGCTGGGATCCTCCTCACTTGAGGGGATTACTATTGAAAAGCACCACTCGCCCAGGGTGCACACTGCTTCCACACCCTCTCTGATGCAACCGCCCCTCAAAGCCCTACAATACTTGTTGCAAAAGTGCTGACGCAGTTGCATTCCTCACCCCCCACCCAGACACCAATCACTACTGGGATAACCTCAACACCTGAGGGGGAGATCACAATGCTTCTGTCAACCCACAGCACAGGGGTTATCATGTTCCATCTTCTAGTGTAGACAAGGAGGTGCGAACTTCTGGTGAGGCTGCCACTGCCTCTGACTCAGCAAATGACCAGGGTGCAGTTGGTAACATCTCTAAGACCTCACCAGCGGCAACAGCTGATGAAGGACATAGTCCTGAGGCTGGAAGTCCCCAGAACCAAGAACAAGGGGCACATGCTATAATTGATCTACACTCAAGGCATGTTCATCCTGACTCTGTCAGGAGGTCAGGTGATTCAGTATCAACTGATGATGACCTGAGCTTCTTCTTTGATGTAGTTGCTCAAAACACCATCCTAGAGGATGAGGTTAGCAGACTCAAAGAGCTGCTGGCCAAGATGTCTCAGGATGAAAGTCCATCTGCCACCACAATACACCCACAGATGGCACCTTCTTCCGAAGGTCCCCTAAACACTAAGCCAATACATACTTCCAAGCCACCAGCCTCTGCTTTTGGCACTGATTCTCAGGAACAGAACCATCCTGATCAATCAGTTGCTAACCTTCAAAAATCCCTACCTCTCATCACTCCCATGATCACAGATATAATGATCAAAGCCCTTGATGAGAGGCTTCCTACAATAATACAACCCTGGTGGAGGAGTTGGTGACCAAATCACTTTCTACTGCTCAAAACCTTGCACCAATGCAACCAAAAAGGGGGAGAGTCAGTCAGTTAAAGGAAAAAGGAAGAGGACAGATGGGGAGAAGGAGAAAGAATCAGAGAAGGTGAATGAGAGGAGTTGGCTGTTATAAGTGTGGAGGAGACTGAGTTTGATCATGAGAAGGAGAAGGAGAGTGAGAAGAGAGCTGAAGTGAATGAAAGTCAAAAAGACTTTCATGTCACATATCAAAAGAGGAAAGAAGGAAAGTCTGAGAAGGAGAAGGAGCTGAATGATATGGTGAAAGAAGCTGATGCCAACCATAACCGTTCAATGGATAAAATCATTGATCAGTTATATAGGCAGGGTTTTGACATCCAACAACTAGACTCCGTGATCAGAAGGTTGGAGATAGAGGAGATCAACTCAAGATGGGCTAGTTATGATGCCTTAGAAAGAGAAAGGCTGGAGATAATGATTAGATTTGTAGCCAAATACTTGGGAAGATCTCTGATAGAAATAGGGCCTGGACCAGGAACAACATCCTGGCAATAACCACCAAGATTTGTTCGTCTGAAGCATACTCCAAGGGTTAGTGATTGAGGCATTAAATGAAGCTGGGGTTGGGAACCGAAAAGAACTGACAAAATTTACTAAAGCCTCCCTTACAGCCAAATGCTAAAACAGTCTGAAAAGCCTCTATCCTCAAAATCACTACCTCCACAACCCACTAAAACAACCCCTTTACCCTCTAAACCAACCATCCAACCCACAAAACCAAATCCTTTACCCCCAAAACCACTGCCAGTGATGTACCTAGCCAAAAGAAAAGAAAGGTACTGAGGGTGATGAAGAAGAAGAGGAGGATGAAGACAGACTGCCACTCTCTGCAGTTATCACTTTGCCTAAGGCTAATCCAATGTCCATCACTCCTGCTTCTCAAATGCATGATGTGATGAAGATTGAAGAGGAACAGATGCAAAGACATGATGAGGAAATGCTGAAAAGCATTGACAAAGCATATGCCACATCCTCTTCAATGATTAGCATGAAGAAGGAGAAGTCTTAAGATTGTACACCCTTGCTAATACCTTTCAATACCAAAGGGAAAAAGTAAGGATATGGCCTGATCCTAGGGTGGCACACCGGATTGTCAAGAAAGAAATTCCTTCAAAATACAAGGGCCAAGTGAAGAGGGTTGTCGACGAAGACATCACTGTGGTTCTTGTAGTGTCCCCTTGGGAATTGTAGAAGAGTTCAAGAAAGCCTATGAAGCCAAAACCACCCCAAAAGATGTTGGAGAATAAAATCATAAAGAAGGGATTGGTTTACAAAAGACTTGAAAACTTCAAACAAGATGAGCTCAACCTGCTCTTAGAAGGGACTCATCCAGATGAGTTTGCTTACAAACAAATAACCACGGTTGAGCTCAAGAATGGAAAACAGGCCAAGTACATATCTGAAGTGTATGGCCGAGAAGGATTGTTTGATGGTGTGCCCGAGGTGCTGACAATGGATGAGCAGATCATGTTTCTAAGGGCTTACACCAGGGAATCCTATAGGCTGATACACGGGAAGTAGATCTCATGGTTGGGGTAACAGCTCAGTGTCCAAGTCCCCAATACAGAGCTCCCAACCATCATGCAAAACAGATCATCAGAGACTTCTTCCCAGGCCGGTGCTGAAAAGGGTCACTTCTCATCTGATCAAGAGGATAAAAAGACCAATCTATCTGCCAAAATAAGTGGGACTCGTCAATAACTTAGAGGTTTTGGCTGCATTGGTTCAGGGGGAGTTTGTTGGACCAAAAGAACCAATGAGCCTGATCAGAGAAACCTCTAAGTCCCACAGGACATCACAACAGTGAAGAAGACCTGATCAGCTGTTCTACAAAGTCTGAAGAATACAACTGCTGAAGTATTTCTGAAGTACTGAAGACAAAGACTAAGACAACAGCTGAAGATCTAAAGTCTGAAGACTTCAACAAGTACTGAAGACAAAGACTGAAGATCAACAGCTGAAAGACAAAGTCTGATGTTCAAGTACTGAAGACAAGCTGATGTTAACAGCTGATGACAACAGCTGAAGAGGGCTTCTTCAGTTGTTGTGATGGTTTTTCTTCATCAGTAGTTTTCTTTTCTTTCAGTAGTTTGTTTACTTTTCAGTAGTTTTATTTCCTTTTCAGTACTTGTAACAACTGAAGAGGTTGTTCTTCAGTTGTTGTAGTATCAGTAGTTTTATGTTTTTCAGTAGTTGTAAATAAGATGTTTAACACTTAGGAACTTTTGTAAGAAGATGTCAGTTGTTGACATCTTCAGTAGTTGTTAAACATCAGTAGTTATAAAACGGTTACATGTCACCTTCAAGTGACATCAGCCTACGTCACTCTTTCCTTTGTAAGGAAGGATGACTCACCTGTAATCGTGCCTTTGAGGCCGACAATCTTAATGCAATATTCCTTTTGTCGGACATTTCTCTCTCTATAACAAAATTCTTTTATCGCTTTATATCGAATGTTCTTGCTTGAATTTGTCTAATTCTGAGCTATTCCGCTGCTATATTTGTTCAATCGATTAAACCAAGGGCTGAGATCCTAACATCCTTGAATTGAACATTTGTGGATTCATCAATAATGTTCAGTCTAGGATTGAACACTCTATAAGCCTTTGAGATGGAAGAATAACCTACAAAAAATCCTTCATCAGAATTATATGAAAATTTTCCCAAATGATCACAGGTGTTTAATATTGAGACTGGACAACCAAATGATTTGAAGAATCCAATGAATGGTTTCCTTTGAAATATCAGGTCATAAGGTGTCATCTTACTTTCTTTAACAATCAGAGTTCGATTTTGCACAAAGCACGATGTGTTAACTACTTCTGCCCAGAAGGTGATTGGCAGTTTAGCATCGGCTAGCATGGTTCTTGCTGCTTCAATTAGTGTTCTATTTCGCCTTTCAGCTACCCCATTTTGTTGAGGAGTTCTAGCTGCACTGAATTGATGAGCAATGCCTTTGGTTGCACAAAAGGAACTCATATTTTCATTTTTAAACTCTGTACCATTATCACTTCTTATTATTTTGACTTTGAGATCAAGTTGATTTTCAATTTTAGTGATAAATTCTTGAATGATTTGGGATGCTTCATTTTTATGAAGTAGGAAGAACACCCATCTAAATCAAGAAAAGTCATCAATGATCACTAAACAATATTGTTTCTTTCCCATACTCATTACATGAGTTGGTCCAAAGAGATCCATGTGAAGTAACTTCAATGGAGTATTGTTAGTGTTCACCAGCTTGGTTTTGTGAGACGATTTGTGTTGTTTTCCTTTGAGGCACGCTGAGCATTGATCAATAAAATTGAATTCTTTTTGAGGAAGACCAATTACATGGTTTCCTTTGACTAACTTGTTCATATTTTTAAAGTTAGTGTGCCCCAAACGTCTATGCCAAAGCTGTGACTCATCAAATGATGCTTTAGACAAGAGACATGTTTCGTCCTTAGGTGACGCAGAACACAGGTTTAAGACATATGTATTATTCTTCCTCAGAGTCTTTAAGACAACCCATTCTTCAGGAATCTGAAAACCAGGTTTCAGTATGTAGCAGTGAGTGTCTTTAAAGTGAGTGGAATATTTTTGTCGCGGATCTAAGACACGCTTAGCATATTGAAATTCAGTTGTTCACAGTAATTCACTCTGTCAAAGCTCAGCATCCCATTTTTCTCAGATCTTTCTCCTGTAATCCTACCACCTTCTGAATCTCCACCGAATGCCACCGTAGTCCCTTGTATGTATTTGAAATCATGAAGGAGGGAACGATCTCCGGTCATGTGTCGGGAGCATCCACTGTCTACATACCATAGGCTATTAGACCTGTGTGGATGAACCTATAAACAAAAAGAACTAATTAGAATAAGGAACCCAAGCCATGATGGTCTTGGGTTTCCCATTCCTATTCATGATAGTCACCTCCTGGTATATTCCCCTGAATGGTGATTTAGATGAAGGTGATTTGGGAGTTTTTTGGTAATGAATTGGTTGAGTTATCTCATCTACATCTACTGAGGATTCAGATGAATAATGAAATTGTTGGTTTCTATTTCTTTGTAAAAATTTAGTTTGAGTTTCATTATCAAAAGTTGGTTTTTGCTTCGGAAGGTCAAGTTTGTGTTTCATTGTGAGATGATTTCTTTGACCCTTCCTTAAATCCTTTGAGTTATTTCTGTCATTTGTTGATCTAGGAGTCCTAGACTGATTATTATGAAGATGATGTTTGACAGAATGCATCACAGTAGATGTTTTTGAGATGGGCTTGTGTTATGGAATTCTCAACCCCTTCTGATTGAAGTAACAATCCAGATGTATTGTGATTGTTCATGTCGCAGATTGAACAATACTTGTTGAAATAGCAATTTTTGGTGGAGTGATTGTTCATATCACAGATAGAACAATATTGGTTGAAGAAGCATTTATTTGTCTTGTGATTGAACATGTCACAAATATCATAATACATTTGTTTGTTTCTTGAATCAGATTTTTCTTTGAGTGACTCAACTGATACTTTCTTTTTATGAGTCACTTTCTTTTCTTTAGATGATGAATCAGAATCAGCCCTTTTTGTAGATTGTTTCACAATACTACTCTTGTTCAGTTGTCTGGGCTGATCTGTTTCTTCAACTTACTTCTCACCTCTTATCAAACTGGTCAACATGTTCTTTATTACAGATATCAAACCCAACTCCCTGCCTTAATTTGGATGACTGTGGGTCTGATGAAGTTTTGTGTGTTGAACTCAGTTTTACAGCTGGTTTCTTTTTCAGTGAAACCTTTTCTGATTTGCTTGAATTTTGTGGAGATACAATCTCATTATCAGAACTACTCTCAGTAGTGGGTTTCACTGTTTTGACATATTTCTTTTTCCTTGTAAAACAGATAGTATGAATTTTATAAAAGTTACAATTGCTTTTATAGGGCTTGATGGTTTTTTGACAATCACTGTCTTGTTAGAACACTCTTTGATTTTGATTGGGTGTCCTAACTTGATTTTGTCCTCATCGGTTTCAAAATAAACATCAGGTTTGTTTTGAGGATTTGTCACTTGTTTCACTTCTGATTTAGGTTCCAAAATTTTAGGTTCAATTGATTCAAAGAGTGATACAGAGTCAGGCATGACAGTGTAATTGTCATTGTATGGTGGAGGACATGAATTGTACCTAATCCCTGACATGTCCTTTGGATCCTTTTGTGAATCTAGCATTTCTTGCAGCTTGACTGAAGACATTTGAAACTTTTCAAGTTTCACTTCAGTCATAGATTTTGAGCTTTAGCTTGAGCTAACTTTTCAGTAAGTAGCTCATTTTCAGCTGCAAGATTGTATTTCTCGCCATGCAATTTTTCTATGTCAGAAATGAGAGATTTGATTTTGATTTCAGAACTTTTTAGTTCTCTCTTCATCATTTCTGACTTCACCTTTTCTTCTTTAATTTTATCTGCCAGTTTATGATTATGTTCTCTATACTCATGTAATTCATTTATGCATTTCTCACTACAAAGGTTAGTTTTCACCTCAGTAGGCATTGCAGATGGTCCATTATTGATATGAGCCATGAGAGCATGATTCTGGAATTGAGGCTTGACTTCCTCAGCATACACAATCCAGTCACATATCCCATCTTGTTTGATCACCAGGGCACTAGCAGAAGGCCGACTGCTTGCATGGGCTTGATTTGTCAGCTGTGGTTGATTCTGGTATGTTTGTTGATGATGGTACTGCTGTTGATGATTGTTTGAGTGATAGCTTGAATTGGGCTGTGATGATGATTGACCAGGAAAGTTCCTTGAATGGTTGGTTCTTTTAGGAGCATTGCACTCTCTTGCGAAATGACCAATCATTCCACAGTTGAAGCATTTTACCTTGGATTTGTCATATCCAAGCTTTGTGTTCTCATTCAGGCTCAATTTTCTTCCTTTTCTGAAGAATTTCTTTGCTCTCATGGCAATCATTGCCATTTGCCACTGTAGATCCATCTTCTCAACATCATCAGGATCTAATTCTTCTAAATCTTCCTGTATTAAATGGGCAAAAGTGAGTCTTCCCCCAAGATAGCTTCAAAACTTGCAACAAAGGCATTGTAGGTTGCCTTTTTCTCTTCTGAATTTAAGTCTTCTGGAGAGATTGTAGGTGCAGTGGAGACTTTTGGAGCTTCTGCTGAATTTGAATGGTGATTGAATGATGGAGATGCAATGAACTCAGTATTGTTCATTTGATCTCTTGATGAGATGAAGTCATCTTCCTCTGTGATGAAAGCATTTTCAACAGAATGTGATTCTGAAGGGAATTGTAGGCTTCAATCACTCTTGGCCCACTTAGATTTCGGCTTCGTTCATCAAGTTCCAAAGCTTCAATCTTTTCTATCATATTGTCTAGAGTGGTACTCTCAAGATCAAGAGTAATTTTCAACATTGTGACATTTTGCTTCCAGCTTTCAGGCAGACTGTGAAGCATTTTCTTGTTGAGTTCTTTAATGTTGTATGAAACACCCATAATTTCCAAGTCATTGACCAACTGGACAAATCTGTGCAGTTGTTTTGATATGGATTCTCCTTTGGTGTGATGGAAGGTTTCATACTGATTCACCAGCTTGTCTTTGTTAATTTCAGCAACTTCACTGCTACCTTCACATATAATTTTGAGAGCATCCCAAACAGCTTTAGCAGTTCCATATTTTTCCAATCTTTTCAGCACATCCATTTTGAGTGCTTGAGTCAAAATAGAGTATGCTTTAAGATAAATTTTGATTTTCTTATAATCATCTTCATCCAGAGTTAAGTCTTCAATTGGATTCTAGCAGTCTTGTACAGTGCAGCTTGAGCTGTTGATAAAGTAACAGGAATATGTGGACCCTTACATATTGAGATCCAAAAGTCAGGATCTACACCTGTGATATAATTTCTAAACCGTATTCTCCATTGTTTAAACTCAGATTTGTGTTTAAGCATGGGAGGTTTAGGTGTATGACCTAATTCAGAGTATCTGTTAGAATCCATGTTGATTTGTGTAAGTATAGATTTAATTGATTTTAAGATTGATTATGTTTGATGAGTCCAAATTGTTTAAGCAGTTCTGTTGAGGTTCAGAATGAGTGTTCTTGCTGTTTAGCAGGAGTATTCTTGTTGTTTGCTAAGTAGAGATGATGATATCTACTACTAGCAACTTGATTATCAGATCAATCGAGTTCTATTCAGTCTGTGCGCAGATCTGAAAGAGAATCGAGAGCCAAAGCTCTGATACCAATTGACTGGGTTTTAGTAAGAGTGATATTCTTATCGAGAATCGAATATGATAATCAAGTCAACGATTGAGTGGCGGAAACAAACAATCGAAGAACAATCAAGCAAGAAAATTACTCATAAATTCTGTTTGTATTGATATTTGAATGTTGACAAATCACAGAGAATAATTACAACAAAATCCTCTATCTGTCAACCATCACCTCAGTACGAGGTAAACTATTCTATTTATAGACAAGCCAAGATGCCTTTACAAAACGACTAAACTACCCCTGACCTATTACATCAGAAACTAGTCTAAGTCTTGATCCGCATCTCTGCTTGTTCATCCGCATTGACAAATGCAGATGAGATAATCTTGATCCGCATTTCCACTTGATCATCAGCATTAGTAAGTTGGTCATCCGCATTGGTTAATGCGGATGAACAAATACTTGTGCGCATTTGGTTGGTCATCCGCATTTGTCAATGCGGATGATCAAAGTCTTGTTCGCATCTTCTTTTGTTCTTCCGCATTAGTTAATGCGGAAGAGTATCTTGTTCAGCATAAGTATTGTGTCTTCCGCATTAGTTAATGCGGAAGAGTAAACACTTGTTCGCATCAGATTTTTGTCTTCCGCATTGACTAATGCAGAAGATAATACTTGTTATTTTTCTTGTATTTCTTCATCCGCATTGCATCTTGGACTTGTGGGATTCCAGCTAAACAATCATCAATTCACCCATTGAGTTGGCATATATGATCCTTTCAGGATGCAACACTTCTTTTTAATAACTAAGGATGAAACTGCTGAAACGTTAACATATTTTATTCTTAAAATTGAAAATCAAATTGATCACAAGGTTAAGATAATTAGAAGTGATCAAGGGACTAAGTTTAAGAATCACGTTCTTGACTCATTTTGTAACTCAAATTGGATTGCCAAACAATACAGTGCTCCCAGAACTTCTCAACAAAACGGTGTTGCTGAGAGGAGGAACAGGACATTGATTGAGGTTGCTCGGACCATGTTAGCTGATTCAAAGCTGCCTCTAACATTCTAGGCAGGGACAGTCAGCATTGCATGCTATGGGCAGAACAAGGTTCTTGTAGTTAAGCCACATGGAAAAACCCCTTATGAGCTATGGAACAAGATGCCACCATTCATTGGCTTTCTAAGGTCCTTTGGCAGCAGGTGTACCATACTTAACACAAAGGACATTTTAGCAAAATTTGCTGAAAAGGCGCATGATGCCATCTTTGTTGAATATTCTTCTAACTCTATTGCTTATAGAGTTTATAATATCAAAAATCAACAATTTGAGGAATCATCTAATATTGTTGTCAATGAGCACACTCCTTGTGTTAGGGGGAATGGGCCTGATCATATTTTTGACTTAGAATTATTTCCCAACTATTCTAAACCATCTTGTGAGAATGTTTTAGCTGGAATAGATACTCAAAGTGACTCTGATGATGATTAGTTGTTTGAGTTACCTAGACCTTGTTCAAGTTCTCCAAGAGTAGCTGAAGATCAAGCTCCCACTATCTTAAGATCTGACAGCATAACTATTTGAAGAGATAGTATAGCCTCAACTAGTGGTCCACCTAGTGAGCCTCAGAACTCATCTGGTGACATTGCACAACACCAAGCTACTAAAAGTAGCATCTTGATGGAACAAGAAATTCTTAATGCTACTTCACAACCAATAGATGATGATGGTGTTTCCTATTCATTCAATTAGTCCTCATTGAATGAGTTTGAAATAACAACTGGTCTAAGTGTTCAAGATCCTAAGCAAAATATGTCCAACCTGGATCTATCTTTGCAACTGGAGGTGATTCCCAGGCTCAGGATTCACAACACTCATCCAACTGAGAACATAATAGGAGAAGTCTGTGACGGTGTGAGAACAAGGGGACAAACTCATAATGGAAATGTCTGCCTATACTCATGCTTTTTGTCTCAGATGGAACCCAAGAAAGTAGAAGAAGGCTTAAAGGATAGTAGATGGGTTGAATCAATGCAAGAGGACTTGCTTCAATTCAAAAGACAAAAGGTTTGGAACCTATGTCCGCTACCATCTGGTCAAGTACCAATAGGCACCAAATGGGTCTTCAGAAACAAGAGAGATGATAGAGGCTTGATAATCAAGAACAAGACAAGACTAGTAGTTCAAGGATACACCCAAGAGGAAGGAATTGATTACACTGATGTCTTTGCACCAGTTGCAAGACTTGAGGCAGTGAAGATCTTTCTTGCTTATGCTGCATCCAAGAATTTTACTATCTACCAATTTGATGTCAAGTGTGCCTTTCCATATGGGGATTTAGCTATGGAAGTATATGTGTGTCAACCTCTAGGATTTGAAGATCCATAATACCCCAACTATGTGTGCAAGTTGGATATCATGTTTGAAACATGAATTTGTGTAAGATATTAGGTTGCTCCAAAGGTGTCTCACCTAGTTGTCGCCAAGAGAATTCTTAGATACCTTAAAGGAGCACCTAAACTAGACCTTTGGTATCCTAGGAACAACAACTTCATACTCTATGGCTATTCTGATAGTGACTATGGTGGCTACAAAATCAACAAGAAATCAACATTAGGAGGATGTCAATTTCTTGGTGGAAGGATTATCTCATGGCAATGGAAGAAGCAATCCTGTGTCTCTACATCTACTGCTAAAGCTGAATATATTGGTGTTGTAAGTTGTTGTGCTTAACTACCATGGATTCAGAATCAGATGCTAGACTATGGATTCAACTTCATGAGCACTCCTATCCACATTAACAACAATAGTGCTATCTCCATTACTGAAAATCAAGTGAAGCACACTAAGATGAAGCATATAGACATCATGTATCATTTCATAAGAGATATTCATGAGAAAAAACTAATTAAGGTAATCAAAGTTTATTCAAATAAATAATATGTTGATTTGTTCACCAAAGCCTTTGATGAACAAAGATTTAAGTATTTCATTACAACTATTGGGATGATAAACATTGATTAGCCTATCTCCTTTGAAAACCTTTTTAAATGTGTACTGCTTTTCGTCAAATCAATCTAAGCCCTTTTACAAAAGGTTATCACTGAAATGTTTCTAAGTATAGATTCTTCCGAAGAGAAATTAACCCTCAGAAGATATTTCATATGTCTTCCGAAACAAAATTTCTCCAAGGAAAATCTTTTTCTCGAAAGAATTTTTAGTCTAGGAAGAAGTGATTGATAATTTATCAGATCTACTTACAAAGCCTATAAATTCTTCATTCGGAAAGCACTTTAATCTTACAAGTAAGAAAGTACCTTTGGAAGTTAAGTTAGCTTCGGAACAAGGTTATCTTCGGAAATCTCTTATACTCGGAAAAAGACCTTACTGTGTAACATAAATTTTTGGGCCCCACAAAGGTAAAGATTTTCTTAATGATGTCAAAATATTTTAAATTGATTTAACCTTACCGCCCTTATCACATCATACCCAAACCATCATTTCATCTTATCCATCCCCCACTTTCACACTTTAAATATTTTGACTTACCCATTTTAATCTTTTTATCGATTTCACTACCCAAAGCTTTCTTCATCTCCAATTTGCCCAAATCAAGCTCATTTCTCTACTTCGTTCTCAATGGCGCTTAACCCCCAACACAATCAAGTCACATTCTTGGATTCATCCATGGATGCTGACTTTTCTGAAATCATCTCCTTTCTGACCCAATCCACTTACTTCACAACCCTAACTATGAACCCCACCGTGTATTCAAACCACATGGTTGATTTTTGGGGGAATGCAAAGATCATAACCCAGAATGAGGTTAGGATTTTGAGGTCCAAAATTTGTGACCAGGAGTTGATCATATCCGAACAGCTCATGAGGGAGCATCTCGAGCTTCACGATGATGCTTCACCAACAAAGTTCCCTAAGACTGTGATTGACGAAACATATTCTTTAATGGGATATGGAGGTGATGTCAACAGGTCCACTGTCTACAAGTTTAACTTTTTGTAAGGCCCCGTTCCTCGGATGCTCACTGCTGGACAATCATCGCACATAAAACATATATTTACATTTATCTTAAATAAACATTGCAGCGGAAACATTTAAAACGACGTTTCATTTCATTATAAAGCCTTTTGTAAAATAATACATCGTTATCAGATTACAAAATATTTGTTGTATTACATCACAAAATCATTATAAAAATGGATGTCATCCAAAAATGCCAAGTAGCTGCCTCGTGCCATCCTCAACAATGCTCACTTGCCAACTGGAAAATGCATAAAAAGTCAGCGTTGCTAAGTGAGTTCTAGTTTTATAAAAAACATTGCATTACCTTCCATTCGTTGAAACATTTTCATTACTATCGCACGTGATCACACATCATACATACATCAAGGTAATCATTATTATCTTCATCATCGTTCGTTTGTACATTTCGCACGTCTTGCACATTTCGTACTTATTGCACTTTTCGTACTTTATTATCTTTTTACTTTTATCTAGGTCCTGTCATATGCTTAACCCCCCTCTTAAGCACTAGGCCATATCATCTAGGGTTTAGCGACAAGGAACCCATATCGCACATATCACACATATCGCACATATCCCACATATCGCACGTATGGAGTGGTCACTAGGACAGACTCCCCGGTGTGTGTGAACTCTTATGGGTCAACCAAAATGGCACGCTATAAACAGATATACACACAATAATTAGAAAATCGCATGTATTGGAGCAGTCACCAAGAATGAACTCTTACTGTGTGTATGGACCCTTATGAGTTAGCCAAAATCACACGCTGTAAATACACACACAATTGAGCTAACAACTCTCAGTGAGTTGTGAACCTCCTTTCATTTGCTTGCAAGGCTTTCTTTACGTTCTCTTTCATTAATGCATGCATTCTATCATTATGTTCCTCTTTTCTTTATCTTCCAGTTTACGTTACATAATACTTTCAATTCATTCATCATTCAACGTAAAGCCACGGGAAAATAATCATACATAATAGGAACATAAACATGAACATACATTATCACCATACAGGGCATCATCATACATGCATCATACATACCATCATACATAAGCATCAATAATACATCATATCATCATCATATCATCATCATACAATGCCCATCACATCATCTATGACTTCAAAAGGTCAACTTACAATGCCCCTTAGAACCTCCCAAGTCGAAGCCTACATAACACTTTTCCCCCGAAAATCAGAAAATATTCCAAGTGTTCATCCGCATTTCCTATTGTTGATCCGCATTTGTCCATCCGAATTAACTTTTGTTCATCCGCATTAACCTTTGTTCATCCGCATTTCTTCTTTACTCATCCGCATTGACTTTTCATCCACATTTGTCAATGCTCATCCGCATTTCCTCTTTACTCATTCGCATTGACTTTTACTCTTCTGCATTGACTTTTACTCATCCGCATTTGTCAATGCTCATCCGCATTTCCTCTTTACTCATCAGCATTGACTTTTACTTATCCGAATTGACTTTTACTCATCTGCATTTGTCAATGCTCATCCGCATTTCCTCTTTACTCATCCGCATTGACTTTTACTCATCCGCATTTCCTCTTTACTCATCCGCATTGACTTTTGCTCATCCGCATTGACTTTTACTCATCCACATTGACTTTTACTCATCCGCATTTGTCAATGCTTATCCGCATTTCCTCTTTACTCATCCACATTGACTTTTACTCATCCGCATTGACTTTTACTCATCCACATTTGTCAATGTTCATCCGCATTTCCTCTTTACTCATCCACATTGACTTTTACTCATCCGCATTTGTCAATGCTCATCCGCATTTCCTCTTTACTCATCCGCATTGACTTTTACTCATCCGCATTTGTCAATGCTAATCCGCATTTCCTCTTTACTTATCCGCATTTGGAACACTTAAGCAATTATTTAGGGTTGGGCGTATGAGCTACTGTTTGGGCGCATGAGTAGCCTAGGGCATACTTAACAACATAATTCGGTCCCCAAACACCATCTAACATGTTCTAAGCTTAAATCTTACATTCTAAGCTATAGAAACACAACCATAACATCATCACACATAAAATAGCCCAAAATCAAACCCCACACACATCATACACACATGCATACATACATACGAGTATAAAAACCCAACTTTTATAAAAAGTTCATACATGCATTTCCAGCCCTAAAATCAGTTAAATCATGTAAACAGGGGGTTCTAGAACTCACCTTAGCAGCCACTTCGGGTAATACTTCCTTCCAACCTGTTGCTACAGGTTCAACACATAAAACCTACCAGAAACACACACCCGAACACACACAAACATTCATAAGCACACAACCGAGGCTAAGACCAGTTGAGAACATCATAAACACAAGAATTTTTACCTTGAATTCAAACTTTTCTGCTCTTTCTCTTCAAAGAACCGAACTTTCTACTTCCTCTCTTTCTTTTTCTCAAGAAACCTGAAAGAAATGGGTGTGTAGGAGGTGATGGGCGGCCATCACCTTTTACACCCACTTTTTCAAAAATTTTGTCGTTTTGGACACTTTTTTCCCTTCAACTTGGGTAAAATATATTTTCTTTCTTTTTCTTCACTTTATTCTTCTTTCTTTGTCTTTTATAAATAACCGGGTGTTACACTTCTCTTTATTCTTATTTCTTTGTCTTTTATAAATAACCGGGTGTTACACTTCTCATAACAGTGGAAATTCTTGTTGTACATTGTCCTTCACTGCTTATTAAACAAGTTAGGGAGGATGGGATCAAATCCCATATGAACTTGGTTGTCTAGTTTATGGGTTGGTAAGAGGCCTTTGCTTTAACTACTCCAAATTTGTGCTGACCAATTTGATGAGCAACCTTCAAAGGGAGACATTCTACATGTATCTGAGGTTCATCCAACGCCTTATCAACTGTGAGTTGGACCAGAGCAAGCTTGTTTGTGCAACTGCTCTTCCATTCCCTCACATAAGGCTAACCATCTTCAAGATTTTGAAGAGTATGTCCACCAACTTCACCGGAAGAGACACTCCATTTCTTCCAAGTATGATTGAGCGCATAGCTCCTGGTGACATCCGTGTTAACCCCACAGGTGATGAACCCACACTAGTAACCACCCTCACATTACCAGTTCTACCTTCTCACCCCATCAAACACACATATCAGAGACGCCCCAAACGAACCCATGATCAGTCTACTCTAATTGATCAAGCCGCTCTTGTTCTAACCAAAAATACTAGAGTGGGAACATAGGCTCCCACTTAATCAGAGGTTTCACCTTCCTTTACCATGATCTTAATATGGGATTTGAGTTTCCTCAGTCTCAATCTCCAGAGCCAAAACCCAAGATGAAAGCCCTTAGGTGAGTCTCTATACTCCTTTGAGAAGCCAAAAATGGGACAGCCCCACCATAGGTTCAATGTCAATAGACATTGATCAAAGTCCAGGGTCATTAGGTATAACTTTCATATCCCTTATTGACGTATTGATAAGAACATATGAGGAGATTATGTCTCTTCATGGCAATAAAATTGATCCACAACACTTTCTTAAGGATCAACAGAGCCTAGAGGGACCTCTTTTCTCAAGCCTCCATCAGCAAAAACCTACTGAGGTGAGTCCCACTAATATGGAGGCGACTCATGTAGATTCAGCTACCACTACTGAAGGAGCCTCATTACATCCTCACGGCAGTGGTAACATTTTTGAGTCTGAATTTACAGCAATTGTGCCCTTTGATGCCTCTGAAGAGGACTTCATTAGGCATGAGAAACCAGAGGGCCAAGAAACCACATCTGGTGGTAAGGATGAACATACTAGGTATGTTACTTCATCTCCTCATTATTCTTCAAAACAAGACGAGGGAAGTCGAAACTCACATATCAGGACCTACTTTCTAAAGTCTTAAAATTTGAATCTAAGGTTAACACTTTAGAGGATAGGTTTGCCCCTCAACAACTTGAGATTGACAATCGCAAGGCCTAACTAGCTGAGAAAAAGATTGAGAGATCTGTTAGGCATGTACCCATTCAGGTCTCATTGACCTCTTCTTCTAGCTCATCTAGCTCTCAAGATAATGCTACTAAAAAGGAGGAGAGTTTCCGGAGGCAAACACATGTGGAACCACAGGGTCAAGCTTTAACATCTCTAGCTTCAAGATACCTAGCTCATCAAGCAACATTTTTTCCTGAGCCTCCTCTAATTGTTCTTCAAATGGATCAAAGGATGCTCCAAGATCTGAACAGGTTCTTCTCTAGGTTCCTTCTTGGATCTTCCATTGAACAGCTAAGCCCTGATGTTGTTGTGGCATATTTTGGAGCTAAAGAGCTTTAGAGGTTGAATGCACCTTCTACCACTGTCAAAGAAGTTGGTCAACCTAAGGTCTACATGGAACCTGAGATTAATTTCAAAGGAGAAATGGAAATGGATGGCCATCAACTAAAACAGTTGGGACATAGAGTGCATTGCCACAGACTTCCGAAGCAGAAGTCAAAGCCTCGGAAGAACAATTTCAATCTTCTGAAGCTGAGATGGAAGCTACGGAAGGGCTACGTTCCCTATCAGAGGATCTGGTTATCACAGATGCAATTCAAGAACTAGCATCTGTGGTGAACAGTGAGGATTTTCTCAGCCAACTTCTCACTCAAACAACTTCACTACAACAAGCTCTAACCACCATCTCTCAACCTAAAACTTCCATCCAAGAACCCCTATAGTCTAGCACTTTCGAAGATGCCAAAGGAAAGAGGAAGATGACTACGGAAGAGCTTTAGGAGAAAGAAAGGTTAGAGAAGCTTAAAGGCAAAGGTAGACTTCCAACAGGGAAGCGGCTAGCTACAAGCAACAAAGCAGCTACAGCCAACTAGAAGGCTATGAACAATCGAAGAAGGGTGGAAATCATTGACAGGTTTGTCATGCTTGGAGTTGTTAGTGAAGAAGTGCTTTTACTACCGTTAGAGTAGCTAATTGAGTTTGAGAAGGCAACCCTACTCCAAATTGAACAAAGAGAAGAGGCAGCAAGATTAGCCTTAGAGGAAGAGAGGGAGAAGTAGGAAAAAGAGGCTGACTTGCAACTAAGGAGGAAAGGATAACTTTCCTGATCTCCAGGGGTTTCTCTCCAGAAGAATTGTCTCCACATAATAATGATACAATCTTATGGCTCTTTATTAAGAACAAGATCAAATGGAGAAGGAGAGAAAGAAAGTTGCAAAGGAGAAACTGAGGGTTAAGAAGAAGTAGGACTTGCTACTGTCAGGAAGATAGGTGATAAGGCCTGGATGAAGGACTATCTCCAAGCTCATGGCTCCCCTAGCAGGCAGGTGGGTCCTATGTCTGAGAAGACCTTGTAGCGACATGTTAGTGACATCAATGATGACATTTGCTCAAGGAAAATGAAGGAGATGTATAGAAGAGGACAAGGGATGATTTTCAAACCAACACCTCAATCCCAACCACAACCTGAACCAACCCCTTTCCTATTTCTCATTAAAACTGAACGTACCTCTGAACATACACCCCTGAACCTACACCATCCTCCATACCTGCACCATCACCATAACCACCTCTACTACACATCCTCAAACCCAAAACACTTCCTAGAACCCAATCACCACTGCCTACCCAACAACCACTAAAACCATCTCCTTAGCCTTCTAAACATCTCTCCTTAGATTAGTTTAAGGAGATCAAGAAGAATCTCATCAAGTGTACAAGTTTGAACGACATCTCTTCTGAAGAGGAGTCTGTCAAATTGACTTATGTTGATAGCTCCTCATGTTCCCTCACAAGAGATCAATTCCTTAATATGCCTAGAGGAACACTAGACCAAGTTGCTAAACTCCATGGCCTAAACTCTGATTCCCTAAATGATGAATAGAAAAAACTAAGAAGAAGGCTGGTGACTCTACTAGATTCCAAGAAAGGGGATAAAGTGCCAATTAATCCCCTTGTGCCAAGAAAGAAGATCATCTAGTGGAGGTTTGAAGACTCTTCTCACAATTTTGTTGTTGAGAGAGAGAATGGAGAGATAAAAAGGCTTAATGCCTCATCTCTACTACACTTAAGCAATTTTGATATTGTTGAGTTAGCAGAGAAGCCATTCTCCAACCCCTCCAACTCTGAGATAGCTGCTCATATTAGGAATCACCTAAGCAGCCTTCATTTAGTTGGGCTAACTACAAGGACCAAGATTGAAGAGGAACTAAAACTAAGAGAGGAGGAGGAAAGGAAAGGATCAACAACCAAGGCAAAGCCTTTTTTTAAATGGTTGAAGGTCTCGACCTTGAATCCATAGTTAGATGGGAGTATGACTATAACTCCTATCAACTAACTCTCTTTAGGGGGCACACCAAAGGGTGCTTGTCATTCAGAGTGACAGACTGAATCTCCTGTCCACTAATGACTTGTACAAACTTCTTAGCACAACTTTAAGGAAGAACAAAGAAACATATAAACATCTTTTGTCTCTGGTGCTGAAGGTTTTGAGAAGCAGAATTAAGTAAGGTTTGGTAGCATCAGCTTAGGGGGAGTTTGTTGGATCTAAAAAGGTTGGTGCAACCAAAACCAAAAAATTAGAGAATTTTGGTGCTTCTAATAAAGGACTTCTGAAGCTAAGTGTGGAACTTCTTAAGGTAAATGGATTTCTTCCAAAAATAAAGTTCAAGAACAACTTCTGAAGGAAAACTCCAATTTCCGAAGATAAAGTCTTCTCTTTTGAAGTTCAACACTTAGAAGATTTCAAGACAATGACTTTCGAAGTAGAAGTCCCCAAGCCTCAGAAGAAGTAAGCCTCTTCCGAAGCCAATTAACCTTCAGAAGACACTACTATAAACCAGTGGACATAAGTATGGTCCTTTTGACACTCCGCTACAGACCTTTGATATACTGCATGGTGTTTTCTCAAAAGTCCATGTAGTTGACCATACTTTATTTCATTGTTCACCTTTATCAGTTAGTACAGTTACTAACTTTAGTTGGTGACAAAAGGTAAGTCATCGACATGTCATGACTACTAAATCTTAGATAAGACATTATCTAAGATACCTTAGCTTTAGCTTTGTAATATTTGCTTTAGATATAGGTTTCTAGCTAGTATCAAAGTATTTCCGATGGTAGGTGATAGTATATATACTTTCTCATTGTAACTCTTGTAATATTCTTGTAGGAGTCTTGTAATACTTTGAATTGAGAAGTAACATATATAAGTATCTTGAAAATTATTTCCTTGTGTTCTTTGTTACTTGCTATATTATTATCAACTCTTAGAAAAGATGTTGCTTCATCTAAAACCGTGTGTGATTTAGTGAGTTTGAGAGAAAAACAACATGTTAGTGACAAACATCGATCTTGCAGTATCACACAGGAAGAGATAAAATTATCAGGCGAGAAAGGTTGACTGATTTTGCTAGTACTATTGAAAACTCACTTTGTACCATAATATTACCCAACACACACACATACTTTTACATTGAGTTATATTTTGATCTAATTAACCAAGTGTATTCGACTGATTTGAGCATTGGAGTGCCTTCGGTGCTTTAACTCGTGGGTCTTCTAATGTAGTTTTTCGTATGGTTGTAGCAAGCACAATGGATCCGAGATGAGGGTTATCTTCTTTTTTCTGCCAAAGCATCTACCAAAACCTCTAGCGATGATAATTTGTTTATTTAGAATCCATTCCTTTAGATTATGTCTTCAATCTAATGAAACCAACTTTATTCCATTGGCATAACTACTTTGTTAAATGATATATATAAATTCATTTGGGAGTCGAACTAGGTTTGACATTTAGGAGGAGGTTAAGTCTAAAAAGCATGATTGCAAACTCTAGGATATAAATTGGAGTTTCTAAAGATGAATATGAGACAACCAATGACTTTTCGGGCTAGCTAAGTGGATTGTGGCTAAGTTCAGGAGTCTTCGTTCAAGTCTTGTAGAAGAAATTAATGTAAGAAAGCTTCTCAATTCAGTCCTAATAAATAACTACTGTTAGGGACCGTGTACGGATGGAGTACTAACTGATTTACATGTATACCAACTCAAATAGTGCGAAATCCTATTTGATTAGCGATCCAATCAGTGAGAACGCGTGTAAAATCAATCCAAGAATGTAACTAAATGTCAAGAACGATAGTAGGACAGTTTACAGCGATCTATGAACTTGGAACAGGTGTTCTTGGGTCTCTGGACGGCTATGGTACGAGTACGAGTCGAAATATTGAAAGTGTTCCATTTTTCCACGAATTAAGTGGTATTTATAGGTTAGGGTTAGTCAATCGTACGACTGGACCATTAGCATGGTTCAGTCGTGTGACTAAAGCATGCGACTGAGTCAATCACACGACTGAAGGTTCAGTCGTGCGACTGAGTCATCCGTATGTCTCAGTCGTGCGACTGATCCAGTCCGCTGGTTCAATCATGCGACTGGTCCATTAGCATGAATTATTCATGCGTATGAACCATTAGCATGGTCCATTCGCATAAAATCTTCATACGACTAAGTTTGAATATGTTTCTCAATCATTACTTGACTAAGATCTATTCAAACCACCTCAAACCTATATAGTTGGTTCAATATGCGTTAATATATAATAAACATTAAAAGATACACTGAAACATTAAACACTAAGAACAACAACCACATATGATGTGTCATTCAACTCATTCGTTTCATTACATTTAGGACATGACAGACATATTACATTAAGATTGTAAACTAGGTACATATGTATCAACAAATTGCCCCTTCGACCTAGTTTCCTTCATCGTCTAGCATCTTTCATTAGCTCGTCAAACTTCTTATGCCTCTCCTCGACTGTGACTCCAACATGTATTTCGAATACAAAACAGAGTCTTATCATGTTCTGAAACTGGAGGGCCTGTACCATATCATGCGTATCATAGAATAATGGCCACCTGTATAAATAAAAACATCACTAGCTGACAGGTTGGTTAGCCACATTGGGTCAAATACCCGGATGGTCTCCATTTGGCGCTCTTTTTGCAAAACTATGACCGCTTCTCCTGTTCTCCAATCATAATACCACCACTTGAAGTGGGGAGTGAAGTCATGTGGCATTTCCCTCATGGGAATCTTTGACACAGTGAGGACTCCACTTCAGCACCACTTTAGGTTTCCCAGTCCTTGGGTCCACCTCCGACCTTCGAATATACCTCGTAGGTTATTGAGGCTTGAAGTTAACCCATCGAGTGTGGTATTTTTCTTCAACGCAGCTTCAAACCAGCCTGACATATTCCTAGGGGTCAGCATATAGCAGGTACATGCGTGCCAACTGGTTGAGCTCAAAACCAGGGAGAGTCTTCAGATCATGTGGGAATCTGAAGTACTCAATTCCCTTCTCCCTCTTCACTGCATATACATTAAGATCCTCAAAACAAGCCCACACTATAATCCTGCCAGACACATTAGATGCTTCTTTACTTTGTAGAGCTTGGTGTAGGCACTCGGCTTTAGCGCTGTGCGTTTGGCATGGATCTCTACAAAACAAGCAGCCCATTCAGCCTTTTTGATCTCAACATTAGGGTCCGAGGCTTGGGCTTGGCTTTCTAATTTCTTGGCCTCCTTCTTCGTCGTATCCAGTTTAGAATACATATCACTGTCGAGAGTATCCCTAAAATTTGGGACCACATTTCCCTCTCGATCAGTATATTCTGGATAGTGTTGTGTTGTGACATCTTCAATCTCTATCTCATCCACATCGTTTAGCTCGTCATCACTAGCAACATCGACAGTAAGGGCATCCTTAACCAGTTCATTCGGGTTTAAGCGGAACATCTCTGCGAGTTGCTCATCAGTGAGGTCGTGAATAATTTCTCCTTCTTTGAGAGTATAGCTTACTGACCTCCTGACAATCCCTTGCAGATCAAGTATCATAGTGAATTGAGACTTGATCTGTTGCAGGGGAGCAACATCATATTCATACAGCTGAGATGGTTGATCTACTTGATTGAGAACATGTAACACATCATTCATTAGTGAATAATCAAGACAATTAAATAATCAAATATATACATAAACATTCAGTACATGAGTTTAATACATGATTCAATTACACAAAAGTTCAAAATACATAAACATCTAATCATTACTTTGCTCTTGATCATGGGTTCATCAGCTGGCGGGGCCAAAGACGAGGCTCCTTGATCCTGAACCTTCTTTGATCTTCTCTCTCTGGCTTGGGTGGCAGCAGATGCAGCAGCATCATCACCCTCATCATCATCTCTGCTCTCATCCTCTCCCGCATCATCATCTTCCCCATCATCACCAGTATCATCCTTATCATCGTCATCATCATCACCATCGTCATCCCCTTCTTTAATCTTTAGAGGCTCATCCTTGGATCCCTTGAGCCTTAACATGAGCTTCTTGTTCTTTGCCTCCAAGTCCTGTATCCTCTATACAGAGGATGTCTGCATCTCACGTAGATCTTTGATCTCTTGACTCTGAGCCTCAATCCTCTGTACAGTTGAATTTTGCATCTCATGCAACTTCATGATCGCTTGGCTCTAAGCCTCAATCCTTTGGGCTTGGGAGACATTGAGCTCCATGAACTGATTAAGCTTAGTCGCTCTCTGCTCATCTGTTGCCAGCAACTTCAGTACTAACCGCTTTAGGTTAGCCAGCTGCTCCTCCAACCCAACAGAGGGGAAAGAGGATCCAAAAGTAGGTGGGACATGTGATGAGGTCCCGGCTCCGTGAGTGGTGGTGGTGGTAGTGGATGTAGAGTAGATGAGTGGTGGGATATGTATGGATGGTGAAGGGGTGGCTGTAGTAGTGATAGGTGGAGGTGTGGTAGTCATTGTGGGTGGAGTGGTAGTAGTGGTGGTGGGTGGAATGGTGGTTGTGGTAAAGGTAGTGGTGGTAGTAGTTATGGTAGAGGTGGAGGTAAATATGGTAGTGACTGGTGGTGTAATAGTGGTGGTGGTAGCAGTAGTGGCTGAGGTGGTGGTTGTGGCTATAGCAGAGTTCAAGGTGAACTTCAATCTCTTCCCCTTCTTGCCATATGGTTGCGCCATTCTCTTCTTCTATGTGCCTTTAGGCAACGTGGCTCCCCCTTGGCTACAGGGCGGGTCCAGGGTATATGATGGATTTGTTTCAGCAGCAACAACATCCCCGGACTGCCCTTGGCGTCCACCAACCGCCCGTATACCTCTCTCTATGGCTACGACACGGCTCCCCACCGTACGCACCAGAGACTCTTCCTCTGACTCCTCCTCCTCCATCTGAAAGTCAATGTGTATAAGAGCTGGTTTGGGTCCACCCTAACCATCTCCTCCCTGATCAGTATTATGATCATCACTATCAGAATCATCAAAGGGTAGAGCAATTTGCTTTATATCTGAATCACTCTCCTCGTGACGCCACTTTCGCCTAGCTGGCGCCACGTAGTCTTCTCTTGCTAAGTGCCCAAACAGTCTCTTTACAGGGGGCTTACCTGCTTGCCCCTGTACACCTTCATTCTCCCGAGACTAGTGTCATCCATGATCTCGAGAGATACTGCATCATGGCTCTCCTTGAGCAGCGAAGGAAGCTTCTCATCTATAATCATCTACAAAAATCTTGGGTGCATACAGAAGCCTTCCTTGCCTTTGGCCTTAAGATTCTCGATCAAGTATGAGAATATCATGTTGGCGAAGCTGAAGGGGTGATTCAGCACCAGTGCCACGTAGGCATTCTGGATTTGGTCCGATAAGTCATCAAATCCACCCCTTCTTGAAGCAATGCACTTCAGTATAACATGAGCTAGGTACTTGAACTGGGGACACAGGTTGCTTTTATTGAGCACACCTGCATTGATGTCCCTAGAGTACCTCATCTAAAGAAATCATCCCCTTACGGTAAGAGGATGTAGTCTGGTGGGATAAGTAGCATCATCTCCCAAATCAAGAACCCGTCTCAGATCAGCTGCTGTGACCTCGATCTCCTGGCCAAATATGGAGCTACGTATACTGTAGGGCTCAGTCGATCGGTCAACAGAAGCACCTTCCCAGAAGGCCTGCTGTATCGACCTATAGGGCGTGCATGGTGTAGATATCGCTCGATAAATCCTCGATCTCTTTAGGAAAGCAAGAATGCCAGCAAACTCGGCAGCACTCCGAGTTGTGGCGTCCAAGTGAGCACATATATTGTGCTTGGTGTTTATGGTCCACCGATCTGCCATAAATCTGTAACACAAGACACATAAATATTAGATCAACACATAACAGAAACCAATTCACTCTAAACAGTTTGAGATCAGTCTGGTTCAATCGTGAGATTGAACCATACGACTGAGTTCAGTCAGTTGACTTATCATGCGATTGAGTTCAATTAGGTGACTGATTCAGCGACTGAGTTCAGTTGGGTGACTGAGCCAGCGACTGAGTTCAGTCGGGTGACTGAGCCTGCGACTGGGTTCAGTTGGGCGTCTGAGCTCATATGCCTCGTTTAATCGGCCGACTGAGTCATTCGCCCAGCTCAGTCGTGCGATTGAAGTTCATCAGGGTGACCATTCACATGATAGACTGCCTGTTCGGTTGAAATTCAAATTGTGAGCATCGTGGTTTGGCTCATTAGACTCGCAATCACCCTACTTAACATGTAATAACCTTGGTTTCAACATTTTACTTAGTTTTATTAGTTTATTAATCCAACTAAGTTGGTTCTGTCGATCACATTCAGTCGGCCGACTGGGTTTCAGTCGGACGACTGTCTCATTCGGTCAACCCTATTCAGGCGACTGGCTCATTCTTGTAAGCCAGTCGTGTGTATGGTTCATACTCATGCTCTATTCGGTTGACTAGTTCATAAGTATGGTCCAATCGTATGACTGGTCCATACTCATGCTCCATTCAGTTGACTGGTTCATAAGTATGGTCCAATCGTACGACTGGTCCATACTCATGGTCCAGTCGTGCGAATGGATCATACTCATGATTTTGACTTTATGACCATTTGACACTTAATTCCTTTTAACTTTTGATTAAATATTTTGAGCATTCGATCATCTCAGACCTGACCACTCTAACTTAGACAACTTTTGATCACCTCAGACGTGATCCATTTAAAACTATTTGAAAACTCGTTTGGTCACCTCAGACGTGACCCTTTTTAGTGAGTAGATCCCATACAGAATTCCAATATGTAGTCCAACTTTTAACAAATGAAACTATTAGAACTAAAGGACATAATTATAAACATATTTTTATGATTTTGTGTAAGGTGGAAGTCCTAAGATAGAAATCTAACAGATTTATTTCTTGAACAGACAGCTTTAAGTTATTTTGACCATAAGTAGAACGATTCATTATGGAATCATATAGGTAATCAAATCATTCAGGACGTGTTACCAAAATCTTTTGATGCTAGATTCTTGTTTTCATCGAGAGTCATTAGCAAATTTAGGAAATCATACTAGTACTATAAGATGCACACATTGATTTGGACTTTCAAGAATTGCAGCCACGATGATTGTCAATATACTTGTCCACTTAAATCCATACACAGACTTTTGACACAAATTGGTGATGATTTAAGGTATAAATTATTTCAGCAAGCATTTGTGGTTCCCATGCTTATATGGTAATCAACATCCCTCAGGAGATTTTGAGTGGTCTACGGGTATTTTGACAAGAAGCTATTCTTAGAGCTTTCAAAGAGAAGCCAAGCCTCAGGTCAGTGCCACCGCACAACAGAGAGATGACAAACAACAATGAATTCTAGAATATATAGGTTATGCGTATCCTTAGGTCAGTGCCACCGCACAACAAATAGGCACACAACGTATCTTCTTGTTTGAGCAATTTTATTCTTTTTTAACAGATCACACCAATAACATAGGTTATTAGTTTGATTGTTTCATTTTTATCATGTGCTTTGCTCATATTTTGGTCATCCGCACATATTTGTGGGGTTTATTTTGCTCGTCACCCCTTATTGGAACTCTGTTCATTGTGTTAACCAGGGATAAGATGATAACCCACAACTTGTTAAACAACTTAGTTTGATCTTAAGATCACCACCGAGGTCTACTTATCTATTGTGTTGAATCTACCGACACATCATCTAATGGTCTAGCAACCTCTAGATCTACTTTCTTCGTGTTACCTTAGTAATAGCTAGTTTTACTATCATTTTTTCCTTTATTTTTGCTTAGACTTTTTAGACTTATACTTTGAATTTCACATCTAATTCAATTTAAATCTTTTAACGTCCTAAATTCTTTGTTCATGTGTATTATCATTTTCCATAGTCGTTGAATCGATATCTCATATACGATCTCATTTCTTTTAGCTTGTCTGTCCCCTCCCTCCTCTTTTTTATTATTACTAACTTAACCTATTCTCCCCCTAAAATTCTAAAACCGTAAACGATTTGCGTTTTAAGATTTTCATAGGCGAAGAAATAAAAATACTAAATTAATTTAATAAAATAAACTAAAATAAATGAAAAATGGACTCGATGCATCGGACTAAATATGTTCATCTTCTAGAATGACATCACTTTTTTTAACGCCTTTGACCTCTAACAGATATAGAAAACGTGGTTTATCAAAGGCTTTTATGTAGAGGTCAAGGCGTTGAAAATCCGTATTTATTTTAACCACATCGATTAAATGTTTTTCAAAGCAATCACGTATAAAATGATATTTATTTCGATATGTTGGTTTTAGGATGTTGGACCGGATTTTTAGTTACGGCTATTGCAGCAGAATTATAAACAAATATATGAGTATTAGAGAATTGCAAACCATAGTCCCACATTTGCTGTTGAATCTAGATGATTCGTGAACAGCAACTTGCAGCAGCAACATATTCGGCTTTACAGGTTGACAGAGCAACCGAGGTCTGCTTCTTACACTGCCAGGTTACTAATCTCCTACCAAAGAATTGACATCCTGCTGACGTGGATTTGTAGTTCATTTTGCAGCCGCCATAATCCGAGTCACTGTATGCGGTAAGCTTAAAGTCATCATCATGAGGATACCACAATCCTAGAGTGGGTGTACCCTTCAGATAACGAAATATCCTTTTAACCCCTATAAGATGGTTAACTTTTGGTTTCGCCTGATATCTTGAACAAAGACACGTCGCATACATAATATCAGCTCTTGAGGCAGTGAGGTACATGAGGGATCCAATCATTCCTCGGTACATGGTGGCATCAACCAGATCACCATTCTCGTCGGGTGCCACATCATGGTTTGTAGCAAGTGGAGTCCCAGCTACGGACGCATTCTCCATGTCAAACCGACTGAGAATATCCCCTACATACTTGGTCTGATGTAGAAATATCCCCTTTGGTGTTTGATCCACCTGTAACCCAACAAAGAACATCATCTCTCCCATGGCACTCATTTCAAATTCCGCCTTCATTACTGCTTCAAATTCTTTACATAAATCTTCGTTCTTGGAACCGAAGATCATGTCATCAACATAAATCTGAACAAGCAGTAGATCACCATCCTTTTCTTTGATGAACAGTGTACAGTCAATTACACCTCTGCGAAATCCGTGTTTCTTAAGGTGCGTTGAGAGTTTTTCATACCATGCTCATAGGGCTTGGTGAAGCCCGTAGAGAGCCTTATCCAGTTTGTAAACTCTGTCCCGATGATACGGATCCTCGAATCCTTCGGGTTGGCTGACATACACTGTTTCTCTGATTTCACCATGAAGGAATGCACTTTTAACATCAAGCTGATAGACTTTAATCTTCATATACGATGCATAGGCTAGGAAGATACGGATGGCTTCCATTCTTGCCATGGGTGCAAACACTTCGTTGTAATCAATTCCCTTGACTTGTCGAAATCCTTGAATTACAAGTCCAGCCTTGTTCCTGATTATGACCCCTTGGTTATCTTTCTTGCATTTCAAAACCCATTTGGTACCAATCACCTTAGCACCTTTAGGTCTATCCACCAGTGTCCATACACCTAACTTCTTAAACTAAAGAAGTTCTTCTTGCATGGCACTCACCCATGCCTCATCGTTTAGGGCTTCACTGACGTATTTTGGCTTAAAATGAGACACAAAACAACGATATGCACCATCGTGAAGGTATCCTTTTCCATTACCGAGTCATAATCAGCTGAATAGAGCTGATTTCTTGTCTAAACTCCTGATCTGACATCCCCAATGACATTGTCCAGAGGATGATAGACATTGAGGCGTGATCCAGGAGTGGTGGGAACAACTACCTCGGAATCAAGATTATGAAAGTTTGGTTCCGTATATGAGGCAGTAGGAGTGTGAGGTTCCAATGACTCAGAGGCATCAACGTCAGATGCTTGTGGACTTGCAGTAGTAAGAACATGTTCCTCCTGATCATTCCCCACGGCTTCATCGTCAGAGAAGGAGTCACTTACCTCGAGTGCTCCACCTGGTTGACTAGGCAACTCACCTTGTGAACCAGATGTTGTAGAGTCTTGTGTTGGTATGTTTAAGACATCATACATCATTTTGGTTGCAAACTCATCGTCAGAGGTGGAGAGAGGAATGTTGAAGGACTTGAAGAATCCATCATAGTCGAAAAAGAATGTGGGTCCTTTTCCAGCAGGAGGAGTGGTGTATCTCTGAATGTCGATGTTACACCACACTTCTAATTGACCCGTTGATTTATTATAAACTCTCTTATTCGGTATGTTGTATCCTAGAAAGATTCCCTCTTCAACCTTCTCGCTAAACTTTCCTTCCTGAATTTTCTTCAGCAATGTACATGGTGCGCCAAATGGTTCGAGGTACTCCAGATTAGGTTTATGTCATTGTAGCAACTCGTAACATGTTTCTCCATGTCTTTTAACCACCAATACTCGATTCAAAGTGTAACATGCATTTGCCACTGCCTCGTTCCAGAATTGGATAGGCAGTTTAGAGTCTGCTAGCATCGTCCTGGAAGTCTCTATCAAGCTTCTGTTCTTCCTTTCAGCAACCCTATTCATCTGTGGAGTGTAGGCAAATGTGAATTGATGTACAATTCCCTTTTCTTTGCAGAATGCCTCCATCCATTGATTCTTGAACTCTGTTCCGTTGTCTGAGCGTACTTGTCTTACCTTCAGCTTGTAGAGAGACTCTAACGTAGTTACTAACTCTTTGAATGACTCAGATGTCTCAGATTCAGATTTTAGAAACATTACCCAAGAGAATCTTGAGTAGTTGTCACACCCCCAAACCACGGCAGTTTCCCGCGGGGCGCGAACGTCATGGTTTCATAGTCACTGATCGACCACTACATGGTTTTGTAAAACATACGTCTCAAAATAAGTTTAAGGTACATCATTGTTCAGAGTTAAATTTGCGGAAGCAATAGTAATAAGGTACATTGTTTTCAAAACATGACATATATGAAAATGAACGTCCCAAAACAGCATGAAGGGTCCTAAACATGAAATGACCCATGCTAGCTTAACTGGTTGCATCTTTTAATTACCTGAGAAAACATGCATGAAAAATGTCAACATAATGTTGGTGAGTTCACAGGTTTTAAGTGATAGTAAATAGCGTAAAGGACCACAATACTTTCCATGATTTGATTGTTGTACATACAATGCTACAAATTATATAAGCACCGCAACCGAAGCTAGACTGTAATTGAAATAAATTGCCCCTACCCATGCCTACCATGAGCGTGGGTGTGTACAGGCTAATAATGCACCCGTTTAGACCTCCAGTCAAGGTTAGGGTAATTAACCCGGGTGGGGGTAGTCAAACCCAATAGTACTATCCATGATTACCTCGCTTTGGGAAATAAACTGACGGTTCGATAACAGGGGACTTCATATGGTAAGTAAACAACTTATATAACATGTGAAATCATTGACAAGTAAATGTGTCCAAGTAAATTAGTAATTTGCATGTAATCTCCCCCAAATGGAAAATAAGTGAAAACGGGGCCGTGAAACTCACCTCAATTGCACGCGTGAATACTAGCAATAGTCTGTATGTACGATTGGTCTAGGAATTTTCTAAACAAAATCACAATATATTCATGAGGTCATGATTACTAACCCTAGATGGTCATGCATAACTCATCCACAAAGGTAGCTTGAAAATGCCAATTGACTAATTAGTCATGTCGGGTCGTAAATGTTTTATTTAGATTCTCGTCTTCATCTTTATTTTCCTAAAGATACATAATGCATTGAGGGTGTTTTATATTAAGTATAATGGTATTATACTTTCCATGTTTATGGGTTTCCCCTTTTTTTTACCAAATATCTCTAAAAGTTTACCTTTATCAAATATAGGTATTTGACAGCATCAAGGGAATTCTTGGGTCTGGTTGTCATCCTCTTTTCATGATACAAAGAATTTTTATAAAATCTGATACTTTTATCATATCTAGGTCTATGTCTTAGGATTCCAAAAAGTTATAGCTTGTATCCTACAACTAAGTTTAAGTGCCTTTAAATGGTTCATGAAGCAACAGATGTCAGTGCAGCACTTTCCTGTATATGTCTATGGAATTACCTTTTTGAGAGGTCAAAACTTACATTCACAAATAGAGCCTATATTACTTTTAAACCTAACACCTTAATCTAAGTTACCATAGAAGGAAAATCTTCAATTTATTACCTAAGCATAACTTATGCCTCATTCTTTCTGCCCTATTTATTCTGTCAAAAATTCAGGTTCAGCACTTTAATTTGTTTGTACGTTTTGGAAGGGTTATACTCATCTATAAATTTCAAGGTTGGATGGGTTAGAAACTAGACATCCTAAAGTTAATGGTAGGCTCAAGAATCGGTTCATTTGACCATGTTTAGGTCGAGTTATGGTCTTGAAAACACAGAACATGAATCTGCCAGAAAGTGTTTTACATGTTTTGTTACTTTTTAAACTTTGTTAGAGCACTTTTGGGATGAGGTAGTGAACATGAACACATCATGGTGATGTATGGAAGATTAAAAACAAGGTTCTAACCTTAAACAAGCAAGGAGAAGAGATGGTAGTCTTGAAATGCAAGGAAAAGAAGGTTTGATCCTTTGAACTAAGAAAACCCAACAAGAAAAGGTGAAGAAGATGTTGTAGGATGTTTGGGAGCTTCAAAACTCACTTGATCTTCAATAATGGCACTTGACTCACCCAAGATTTGTGGAAAATGAGTTGAAAATAAAATGAAATGGTGGAGGTGGTGTCTTGGCCGAATTGGAGAGAAGGAAAGAAGGAGAAGAGTGTGTTGGTGATTTGTGTGGATGAAGTGTGTGAATGTTGCTTATATTTGTAAGCTCTACAACTCCTAACTTTATCTCTTGGTCAACCATGGGGAAAGGAGCTTCACACATATGGAAAGGAATCATGTAGCTTTGTTCATAACCTTTTCCTTAACACTAAAATGGCAAATCTTGAGCTTCACAAAAGACAACTTGTCTTGTAAGGATTTGACAAGGGAAGAAGACTAAAATAAAAGTGAGGGGAGGGGGTAAGGGGACGGTTATGGGGGGTGGGAAATGGGTTGATTTTCAATTTTATGTAGTATTGGGTATTTGGGTGGTATTTGTTGCATTATAGTAATTTATATATATATATATAATATATATATATATATATATATAATATATATATATATATATATATATATATATATATAATATATTATATATATATATATATATATATATATATATATATATATATATATATTATATATATATATATATATTCAATAATTTTACTCCTTACTTTTTAAAATACATTAGAATTGTATAAGTACTTGTATAATATCATATATATATATAATATATATAAATATTGATGGTATGCTAATGATGCATCATGTAGTTAGTAGATCCGATAAAAGGATTCGTTCCGGGTAAAATATTATTTACGCGATTAGGTGTATTTATAAAGTCAAGCTTTTCCAATGCATTTGGTTTGGAATCTAAAATACTTTGAACCATCTAAATGAATTTATTAGTACATGTATATGAATTATGACCAATGTTCATGTGTGCCGGTTGTATCGCGTGTAAAAATGGTAATTACGTCGAATCACCGATGCATGAAATGTAATGCGTGAAATTTTGCAATGCATAAAACGGTTTCAATAATTGGAATTCAATTGAAAATCAAGTATTATAGGGGTAATTATAACCAAGTCAAGGTCGGGTATTGACCTGAAATTGCCGGTTGTCACAGTAGTCATCTATAACTACAGAGTAGTACAAGTTGCCGCGATGCTCCTTGTACTAACTGGACCAAACAGATCCATGTGAAGAAGCTTAAGAGGCAGTTCTATGGAATGAACTTTCTTTTCCTTATGAGACTTCTTACTCTATTTTCCTTTCTTGCAGGAGACACAAAAATCTGGTAGTTGGAAGTTTTTGACATTTACTCCTCGCACTATATCATTCTGGATTAAGTGATTTATCTTCCGTGGATTGATGTGCCCCATTCTCCTATGCCAGGAGATAGAATCCTTCTCACTAGCTTTTGACAAGAAGCACTAAACTTGATGATCTGTTGTGGAGGCCTTTGATAGATCCAAGACATAAAGGTCATTATATCTTGAGGCTGACATTAAGACTTGGTCCTCCGGGATCACATAGTTCTTTTTCAGAACATAGCACTTCTTATTGTCGAATACTACCTTAAATCCCTTGTCACATATTTAGGAGACAGAAAGCAAATTATTTTGAAGTTGTTGAACATAGTTTACCTTGTCAAACTTTACTTTCTGATTCCCCACTTCCCCTTGAGCTATGATATAACCTCCTTTGTTTCCAGCAAATGAAACATGACCTCCTTTTATTTGTTTGACATTTGACAGGAGTGCCCGGTTTCCAGTCATGTGCCTGGATGCTCCACTATCTACAATCCAAGTGTTTGTTTCAACACTATAGCAAACACCCTGGACATTCAATTGAAAACATTAGTTAAGGTTAGGGACCCAGGCCTTAACCGGCTTGGGTGTCCCAGAGGCATCACACATCATAAATTCTACCTATTGTCCATTTGAGGGTGAGGGAAGATCATTTGTCTTCTTGTTCTCATTACCAGACATTGAAATAGACTTTTCTTTCCATAAGCCAGCTTTGTATAAGGCTTGTTTGTGGTAAACAGACGACTGACTAATGGGTTGAACTTTAGGTTCATTGACCCTTTTTGGTGGAGTCATGGATCTCCTCTTTGAAGAGCTAGATTTAGTGTCATCAAGTTCAATTTTCTTCCTTGGAGTCTAATAATAAGGACAAGTAGACACAATGTGTCCATACTTTCCACAGTTATAACATAATCTACTTTCAACATGATGGAGTACCTGTTTCTGTGGAGAAGTGTGTGACACACGTGTGACTTTATTCAATTTAGGTTTAGACACTTCTTGTTTTGATGTTTTAACTTGTTTAACAGAATTAATTGTTTGAACCTTGTTAACATCTTTACCTTTTTGTTTACCTGGACTTGGACATGATGCACGTGTTTGGTTAACATGTATGGTCTTTTTAGGTTCAGAATTAGATGTGGTTGAACCTGACTTTATATTAACCTTTTCAATTTCTTCATCCAGATTAATAATAGGCATTTTACCTTTTGATTTAGAAGTGGCCTCCTTTTGTTTAGTGCCAGATGCATTTGGTTTACATGTTGAATCTGGATCACTTACAAGAGGAGTGGTCACCATATGATTCTTGATTGGGTTATTATTTATTGGTTTGCTTTTGGCATTCAACAAGGTCTCATGTGGTGTTGGAACCACTTTATAACCCAAACCCTCCCCGTTGTTACGTTCTCTCACTAAATGCTGAACTGTATGAGAAAAACTAGTCCAACTATGCAGTTTTTGTTTTAATGAATTTACTTTTACTTCCAAAACTACTTTTTTTTCTTAGTGTCTTCTAGGGAGTTTAGATAAAACTTAATGTCATTAGCTTGATTAAAAGCTACAACTTCAGTTTCCTTAAGTTGTTTATTTAAAAGTTCTATCTTTTCTTTATAACTGTGCTTATTTTGTTTTAAAACTCTATTTGCTTCCGTGCACAGTTGCAAGTCCTTTACTAAGCTATCATTATGATCTAATAACCTAGAAAATTTCAAATCAATGCTTTCCCTAAATTTATTACATTCAACACAAGCATGATTATTAAATAATTGATCTGTAGTACTTACTTGAGAGGGTGCGCTTGAATCAGCCATCAAAGCAGAGTCTGACTTTTCTGGTTCTGGTGATTCTGAACTTGTGGAACTTGTCCCTTCTTCAGGCAGGTGATCAACAAAGTTGCGGTTTCTTCATTATTTGACATCGCGAGTTCCACTGCAATATCACATTCGCTTGCTGAGTCGCCATCTAAATCCTCAACACTAGCGATGTTGGATTCTCTCGGGGACACAAATCGAAAGCTCCAATCTTATCCTTAGTCATGCTGAGCGGTCAAGGCCTTAGGATCCTTGCTTGATGAAGTAGGACTACTTGTGGGTTTATCCTGACAGTTGAAAGATAAGAATGGATTCCCATTTCCTGTCTTCTTGGGTTTCACACATTCACGTTTGAAGTGCCCCTTTTCCCCACAGTTGAAGTAGGTAACTTTGGTCTTGTCAAAACCAAAAGTTGTGTCCTTAGTGGCAATCAAGTTCTGTCCGATCTTCTTGACAAACTTCTTAGCTCTACGGACAGCACTTGCTAAGGCCCACATGATATCCATTCTCTCTAGCTTTGTCTCGTCTACCTGCTCATAGTTCTCATCTGCCAGATGGCAGTTCCTAATCTTCCCAGCAACTAGTCCGTCATAGGAGTGAACGATAGCTGCTAAGAGATCCATATGTTACTTTGCTACCTCTATTGTCACATTCCCGAGATTCTCGGTCTTCAGTTTTGTAGCATTGGCTTCAAGTGCTATGCATTGGGTACAAGACGACCCTAACGTGTCAGATCCTGAAGTAGTAGCTTGAGATGGACCAGCTGAACTCGACACAAATGCCGTTTGAAGTGGTGCTCCATACGTTTTGGCTTGTGGAGTTGAGTTGTACAGTGATGGATTCTGATAATATAAAGACTTTTGGGCCCTGTACTTCATCCTCAACTCTTCCTCTCTCAGTTTCAGAATGAAATTATTGATATCTAATTTTGCCAGCATATCATTCTGTCTGAGGTTGGATACAAAGGAAACCCACTTCTCTGTCAACCCATCTACAAAGTTCGATACCTTGTCTTCCATAGATGTTGTAACTCCATGAGTGTGCAGCTCACTCATCAAGTGGTAGAATCGATCGATGACGTCATCCAAGCTCTCCTTACCCATTGACGAGAAGTTGTCGAACTCCTTCTTTAATGCTTTTGCCTTTAGAGCTTTTAATGACGCATTCCCGTCATACCATTTTTCCAATTCATCCCACAGCTTCTTAGCTTGCTTGTTCTCCAAAAATTGATGGAAGATGTCCTTAGGAATTGACTGAGTTAGCAATGCATATACTTTCTTCTCAGCATTGTACTTTACCTTTTGGCCATCAGTCATGCCACCTAGCGTAAGTTTGATTCCATCTGCACCTACATGCATGCTATACCCTGTCTCTATCGACTCCCACAGATTGGGATCTACTCCATTTAAGTAGATCTCGAATCTTTGCTTCCATTGAGGGTAATCATCTAACGTTATGAGCTTAGGGGGTTTATTATGATTTCCCACTTTATTTTCCAGAAGCAATAGATTCTGGATCCTTGAATCCCTCCTTGCGGTGAATGTTGAATATTGATCCTCCATTACTAATGACTTTGAACTTTAAAACAAACTGTTTTACTTATGTGACTGAAGGAATGCGATTGAACACTTCGTGTGATTGAACAATGCGGTTGGCTCAAACGTGCGAATGAGCAAATGCGGATGGCTCAATCATGCAAATGGGAAGGTGCGGATGAACAATGCGAATGGGCAGTTCAGTCGTACGAATGGATGAACGACTGAGTCCAATCGTGCGTATGAGGGATGCGAGTCGTGCGATTGAGTCAATCGTGCGACTGAAGCTGCTGAATTTTGAGAATTCGAAGGTTTAAGGTATTTTGACGCAAAAACACGACTTTCTCACTAACCCTAATTGCCATATCCCGGAAAACATTAACTTTTTAACCTGGAGACGCCTAAAACACTGTTTGACACAAAGAGATTGCGTTCTTTAGTGAAAAACACGATTTTTATATCAAAATCGATCGAATCACACGTAAATCAAGAGCCAAGGCTCTGATACCACTTGTTAGGGACCGTGTACGGACGGAGTACTAACTGATTTACGTGTATACCAACTCAAATAGTGTGGAATCCTATTTGATTGGCGATCCAATCAGTGAGAAAGCGTGTAAAATCAATCCAAGAATGTAACTAAACATCAAGAACGATAGTAGGACAATTTACAGCGATCTATGAACTTGGAACGGGTGTTCTTGGGTCTCTGGACGGCTATGGTACGAGTACGAGTCGAAATATTGAAAGTGTTCCATTTTTCCACGAATTAAGTGGTATTTATAGGTTAGGGTTAGTCAATCGTACGACTGGACCATTAGCATGGTTCAGTCGTGCAACTAAAGCATGCGACTGAGTCAATCACACAACTGAAGGTTAAATCGTGCGACTGAGTCATCCGTATGTCTCAGTCGTGCGACTGATCCAGTCTCCTTGTTCAGTCGTGCGACTGGTCCATTAGCATGAAGTATTCATGCGTATAAACCATTAGCATGGTCCATTCGCATGAAAACTTCATACGACTAAGTTTGAATATGTTTCTCAATCATTACTTGACTAAGATCTATTCAAACCACCTCAAACCTATATAGTTGGTTCAATATGCGTTAATAAATAATAAACATTAAAACATACACTAAAACATTAAACATTAAGATCAACAACCACATATTATGTTTCATTCAACTCATTCGTTTCATTACATTTAGGACATGACAGACATATTATATTAAGATCTTAAACTAGGTACATATATATCAACAACTACCAATTGCAACATCTTTTGAGCAATACTCAAAACTTGAGTTTAGAAGGATGTAAGAAAGCTTTTCAATTAATGTGCCTTTCAAAGAAGCCATGGGAATATTAAGAGTTTGGAAGGATCGCCTCAAAAGCCACGATGAGATAAAGGAAGACCAAGGTGAATTGTTATATGTGTGTCCAATTGAGAAAAAGAATAATGAGTATGAGGATAGACAATATGAACGAGGAGAGGTCAAGGAAAAAGACTTAGCAGAGGGGATAGAGGATGTGGAAGAGGCTTAGGGAGATGACAAAAGCTGGTTATAGTGCTTTGAATGTGAACTATTTGGCCATTTAGGCATGAGTGCACCCAAATGGAGGGATAAAGAAAAAGAAGCTATCTTGATTTAAAAACTTATTTTACTTTGATGAAAAAACGAGTTCAAATGCTAAGATAAAGGGAGAACATTGGATTAATCTTGATGGCCGAGTCAGATCACGAAACAGATCAACATGAGTCTCTTATTTCATGTGTCCAAGTTATTTATTTAGTGATGTGCTTATAATCTTTAATTGTTTAGCAAATTCTTGGTGGATTAATAGACTAGTGGAACTATTTAGTGGTTGGTGGATCAGAGTTGGTGGAATTAGTTTTTAAAATACGGTGTTATATAATAAAACTTTTGACTTAAGGGTATTATTATGGAGGTTTTGACATATAGAACACAACCCTTGTCATGGCGGATTCTTGGCTTCGATTTTAATTTCCAGAAAGATTAAAAGTGGCTTTTTGCTTCCATGAGAAGTCTCCCTAATCAATGACAAGTTCTCAAGTTCCCATGTGACCAACCGTCTACTTTTTTTACATACATTGATCATATGATTAAACAAAATTTGAAAATAATCATTGAAATAAAACTCGCTCTAAGAAGGGGTTAATTCTTACTACAAGAAAAACCATCAAGTTGGCTTTAAATCTTTACAGTCATGTTTGTCAATAAATTAGCCACTGCACTTGATAGGGACGGATACCCTAATTGTTAATACCCCCAAGAAAATATCCTTAAATTTCAACAAACATATCTATAATATCCTACTTTTAAAAATATTCGAGTTAGTGGATATTTGTTTGTTTGGTTTGTTTAAATTCATGCATTGGATTAATATTTTCTAGTGTGAAAAAAACACCCATAAGCTTCTTTCCTTCCTCCTATTCATAAGTACTTAGGCAGCCACCAGAAATTGCTTGTCATAATTTAGTGTGTATATTCTTGAGGCTGAAGCATCAATATACATAATTGTATAAATTGACACTTCTCAAAGTATGGCAATTACTATTATATGGATTTAAATTATTACGATATATAATTCTATCCAAATATATGATGTTGATTAGGGTGTATATGTTTAAATCACATTTACATACGTAAATAGTATAACTTCTTCAATATGTGACCATGTAAGACCATAAGTGCATGTGCATATGTTATTAACAATATTATAAGCCGTGTCTTGTGCATCTATAACAATGTAATATAAGGTCTATAACAATGTTAATATAAGTTGTGTGTTGTACGTCAGGAAATAAGGACTATGATGAGAACAATACGAAGGGGCCAAGTCCCAAAGGATTGAGACATAAGGACACCGATGAGGACAAGATGAGCAACCAAGTGCTAAAGGGTCACAACATAAGGATTCGGATGAGAATACAATGGAAGGACCAAGTGCAAAGCGTTCAAATCCTAAGGACAACGTGTCAAAGGGCCAAAACATAAAAGGCTTTGACAAAAACAAGTAAAAGGTGCTAAAAGCTTAACATGCGGGCTACATAGATACTTAGATCTTATATGTTCATAAAAATGCTACAAATCGATGTATTCACCGGGAGTATAAATAAATTTTAACGGAAATTTGATTACTACAGACATTTTCCGGTGATCATAAACACACCAAATAAGTGCGAGTCAAGATATAAAATCTTTAGTACATGTTGAAGCAAGTTGGGAATTTTTGTTAAACTTGCTATATGAACACCACATAAAAAGATAATATTTTTGTTAGCTTTTTAGATATAAATAATGAGTGCAATATGATTAGGAAAAACACATTACTAGTGACTTTTGACTTGTTTAACATGTTTTGTGTTTAAATAAATATTTTGATTTGACGCACTTGAAACAAACATAACCAAAACCAAGACGCAAGTACAGGTACACCAAGGTGACACCATCAAAACACCAGATGCCATCATCAATCATCATACAGCCCGCAAATCCATGGTGTCTGACTAACGATGCCCTAAACCAATTGATAAGTAAAAGAACCGAAACTACCTATAAAAGACCATTAGTATTGCCATAGCATCATTGAAATGAAATCAAACACAAGTGATACAAAATTGTTGTTTTATAACCATATACCAAACAAATCAATGTTCTATGTCAAATATTCATGTCTACTTCCAGTTCACTAGAGTTCACTTGCGAACAATACACTACCCAAAAACGCTACTGGATGTAGACAACGTGTAAACAGAAGTGTTCACTATTGTACACAAAATCGAATACAATATAACAAAGCTTTCAATGCTTGGTCAAAGGTCAACCTATGGATAGTAGATGGTATCTTCATTTCTCTGTGTATACTTCAGTTCTCTTCTTTCAATTGTTCATCTAAACCGAGTTTACAAAGGCTGTGGTAGAAGGGGTACTAGCAGTTTATAAAATGCTATAGCAGCAGATTATCTTTGACTTTGAAAGAAAGGGTCAACATGTTTATTGTTCATTTTCATATATTGGCATACCCTTTATTGATTATACGATTAAACCATGTAGATGATAAGCAATTTCCATGATTTATGAGATATAATATAAATACCACATAAGCAGCGGTGCATGTTATGGCTAAAGAGCCAAACAAAAATCCGTTGACCTCAGCTATAAAGAAATCAAGCAAAAGGTAGCCGTTGATCACCATCACCAGCGCAGCCACGCTCCATGCAATTTTCTGCAATTACAAAAAGCACCCAGAATAAACAAAGATGCAACTCTAGTAAATGTAGTTCGAATTTACAAAATACAAATGATAATAATAAGTCATAAAAGGAATCTGATGCAATTTAGAGGAATGTTAAAGGCAGAGATGGCAGTTTAATCCAATTATATAAGAATGGGTCAATACGGGTTGTATTATGGCCAAACAAGATAAATGTAGAGAAAGTAGCTACAAATGAAACAGGCCGTGAGTTCATACGAGTCAAACTGGTTAAAAGTTATTGAATGTGTATTTAAATGCTTATGATGTGTTAAAAGGGTTAAATTAAAGAAAAAGTATTAACAAATTAATGATATAGTTGTTCAAATCCCACATATGTAACTAAGTTGGTGTTTGCTAATTGTATCTGCAAAACACAGTGACAATCATGTGAAGACTCTGAATAATGATAATAACACCACCCCACATATACAAACGAAGAACACATGTCATGACATTATTACTTTACTCCAAAAGTTCTATGATATCAGAATAATACTATTTAAAAGGTACAACAATTATAGAAACAGGACAACAAAAAGAATCATATCACATGTACCTTTAGAGTCGGTCCAATCTTGAAAACCCCCATGACTTCCTCTTTAGACACCAGGGTCAAAAGCGGAATAAGCGCAAATGGGATCTGAATAGACTGAAGAACATTAAGCCATTCATTTAATACATCCAATGAAGCTTCTGATTTATTGAAAACAAGAGCTACAATCATAGTCGGGACAATTGCACAACTTCTAGTTATCAAAGCCCTCAGCCATTTCTTCAAACGAAGATTAAGAAATCCACCCATTATAAACTGACCCGCATAAGTACCAGTGATAGTGCTACTTTGACCTGCTGCCAATAACCCGATACCCCAAATATATAAAACAGGCATAAACCCTCCACCGTATTTCTTTTCAAGATACTGACCAGCATTCACAAGGCCTATACTATCGGCTTGTTTTGTATTATAAAACCCCTTAGCGAAAACAGTAGTCACACACAGATTGATCAAAAAAGAAACAAAAAGGGCAACTGATGATTCAATTGTGTAGTAATTAATAGCTTCTTGAACCCGTCCTTTTTTGTTTGGATCAATTTTTCGTGACTGTACTAAAGCAGAATGTAGAAATACATTGTGAGGCATTATGACACACCCTACTACTCCAACAGCCTGCCTAATTGTTCTTGAACTAAGCTTTGGAACCAAAAGACCTGTAATTATAAGTAAATCAAGAAAATGAAAATTATACATTAAAAAATGAAAATGTGGGATGTAAAATTTCAGAATTTTGACCTATTAAAAGTTCTCTCCCACTAGGTTGTGCATCAGCAAACATCCATGCAAATGATAGTCCCATAGTTGAGATGAGAACTGCAAAAACAGCTTCCAAATTCCTCACTCCATAGTTCTCAAGAAGTAAAAACATGAAACTGTTCATAAAAGTTATAATAAGGATCAAGAAGGTGAATTACAGTAAACATGTTTAAATAAAAGAGTGATGGCAACATATATACACATCATGATCCATGTATTTACTCTGTTCACTACAGTATTCTATTATTGTTTTCACTGATTTCCTACCATAACCTTTTAAAGGCCACCTTGTTGGATTGCTAAGCTCTTGAGGATCGTATGAGTTTACCAACAACGGGGTCTCATGGTCACTAATTACATCAGTCTACAAGCCTACTAGGGTTAAATCTTTTTAACCAATCCTTAAAATTGATATGAAAGCAGCAACAATGATTCATGTGTGTTTACCATTCACAAAATATTTAACAATTTTCTCATGAATGAAACAACAATCATAAGCTAACAATGATCAATATCCAAATCTGTGAAAGTGATCGATTGTTGCTTCCATTGGTTTCCTATCATAACCTTTAGAAGGCCACCTGCATAGCGCAAATTGCAATTTACCTGATCCTATTGTTTAGCAAGCTATCGAGGGTCCTATGAGTTACTAGCAACAGGTTCTCATGATCACTAATTAAATCATCCAACTAGCCTATTAAAGTTAAAACTTTTTAACCATTTCTTAAAATTGATATGAATGCAACAACAATGATTCATGTGTGTTCATCATTACCAAAAGATCTAACAATTTTCTCATGAATGAAACAACAATCTTAGGTATCAATGATCAACATCCAAATCTGTAAAAGTATTCTACTGTTGCTTCCACCGGTTTCCTACCATAACCCTTTGAAGTCAACCTGCAGAACGCAAGCTGCGATTTACTTGATCCTGTTAGTTAACAGGATACTGAGGGTCCTAAATGAGTTTCATAGTCACCACTTACATCATTCTATTAGCCTATCAAGGTTAAATCTTTATAAGCAATTCTTAAAACAGACATCAAAGCAGCATCAATGATTTATACATCTTTATCATCAACAAAAGATCCAACATTCAACAATAACCAATATCGAAATCCGCAAAACCCAAGAACAAACTAACCAATCAGAAGCAGTGATCACAACTCCAGCCCAAAGCGGAAGAACCCCATTGCTCAAAATCTGTATCGCAATCGCACTCCCAATGACCTCCTGTATATCAGCTCCGATCAACGCCACCTCCGCCATAAACCACAACAACAACCTCGCCCAATTCGGGTACTCCTCCCTACAAAGCTCCGACAAATGTTTCCCAGTAGCCACCCCGACCCGAGCCGACAACAGCTGGATCAAAAGACCCATACCCGTAGCCCACATCAGCAACCACAACAAAGAATAACCCGCAATTGCACCAGCCTGAAGATCCCCTTCAAGATTCCCCGGATCTAGAAACGCGATGCTCATCAGAAACCCTGGCCTGTGAACAGCCAGAGCTTCTTCCATGAAAAGGGTGGGGTGGCGTTGGAATCAGATGCGTCGGAGTATGAATCTGAGTCTTCAATTGTGATCTTTTCTTGAGATTCGTATGCAACCTCTTCGTCGTCGGTGGTGTGATTGGTGATCGGGGTGTTGTCGATGGATAAGGGGATTTGCAGGAGAGTGTGATCTTCTTCTTCTTCTTCTTCGTTATCGGAATTTGAATCGGTGTTGGGATCGTCTTGAGTCGCCGGAGAAGAAGGTTGCATCATCTTCAGAGTCGCCGCCGGCGAGAAGAGTTAACGTCCGGCGCCTGAAGATAATGACAGGCGTTTAATAGTAATAATAATAATAATATTATATATTATTATTTTATTATTGTTCGTGCTCAAGGAATAGGAATAGAGTTCGTTATAAGTTGCTCCGTATTTGTTTAGCGCATATATATATATATATATATATATATTATATATATATATATATATATATATATATAATTATATATATATATATATATATATATATATACAGGGAATGGTTCCAATAGAAACAATATTATAATTAAAAACTAAAAAAACTATTTTTTCATCTTTGATCATTTTGATTTATGGTTGAGATTAATTAGTGTTATTTTAGTAAATTAATTAAATTGTAAGTATTTAATAAGACTTTAAGGGCATAATTGAAAGAACAAAATAATTAATTTGGTAACCACCAAAATAATTAAATTATTTTTAAATTCACTCAAATCTTTTTTATTTTCTCTCACCTCTCTCGTCTCTTATATTTAAAAAAATATTAAATCAATTAAATTCATTTTTTGTTTTACTATGAATAATTAAGTTATTTTTTCTAGTTGGCGTATGTTTATATAAGTTCCATTTACGTATATTTAAGTAAGTCACATTTACATATATGTGAGATTCTTGCGAGAAAGGCTAGCAACAGATAAGTTGTAACCGTACCCCTACAAAAATTATCAAAAAAAATTATCAAAATAAAAAGATAAGACTTTTTTCATATACATAAAATAAAATAATACAATACAATAAGTACACAATTTACATATGTAACAGCAGTAATACGTATATATAACAATAGTGTTACGTGCATGTCACAACGTTAAGTGTATGTAACAATGTGTTACGTGTATGTACATATGTGTTACATATATGTAACAATAGTGTTACGTGTATGTAACATCTGTGTTACATATATGTAACAACAATACTAAATATTCATTTGTTCAGTTTCTTTCTTAATGAACTAGATAACATTTTTTCATCCTATTGGTCGTCATCGTCATAGCTATCAAACTTACATATACGTACGTCACGAGTGGGTACATATATGTATCTATCCGGAAATCCATTTCCATATAGTTCATCAACATCTTCATTAGGGTTACGTATACGCAACAGACTTTATCATCACATCTTCTCATCTTGATGTTCAGTTCCATGCATAGTAACCCTAGCCAGTACTTGCTTTTAAGATACATCTTTATCATCTTCCTCTTGATTGTTGGTTTTGAATGATTAACAAGTTTAATCAAACTATTATTGGTGTTTCTTTGGTGTTTAAAGACGATGTGGTGTTCAAAGGTGATGTTCAAAGTAGAAGAATCATTGACGAAAGAAAGTGGGTGGTGTCAACGGTGTTCGAAGGCGGTCGGGAGTGGCAGACGACGAGATATGGGCTTGTATGGTGACGTACGAAGATGGAAAAACAATGGCGGATGTGATGGCGATGATGGTGGTGATGATATGTTGTTATGGTGATGATGGTAGTGCTCTAAATATTAATAATCATGATTGTAGAATTTTTTTAAGATGATAGAAAAATATGGAATTTGTAAGGATTCCTGTAAGGATTCCGGTCTGATGCAACCCAAAACTGCCTAAGTGTTTCAGCAACATGCACTAAGTACTGAAGTGAAGAATGCTTCGGAAGAATTACACAAAGCATTAGAAAATACTCTAAGTGTAATATCTTCCGAAGCCAAGACCAATATCTTCCGAAGCCTAACATGAAGTCTTCCGAAGCTTGAAGAGAAAAGTCTTCCGAAGCTTCAACCTATGAAGACAGATTTCTTCCGAAGACTTTTAGTACACATGCTTTATCTGATGTACTGTTCCATAAAGCACCTTTTCCGCTGCGTCTCTGATAAGTCACCAACTTACAAGAGTTGGTGAAAAGGTCCATGCTTTTGGTAACTGTACATTGAGGTCTTGTGTCTGAGACTTTCTACTTTATGTACTTTATCTTTTTGTAATGTATAAGGATGTGAGCTATGGCATGTCATAGTCACAAGGTCAAAAGGCAGATATGCCTTTTGATCCTACAATTGATTTTGTTAGTGTCTAGTCAATTGTATCCAGCTGGCTTTCATAGTATAGCCGGCTGTAGGTTGTAGTATAAGTATTCCAAGTTCTTGTATCTTTCCATATGCTTTGTAACACTTGTAAAAGAACTTGAGAAAGCAATATACTGCTCCCTTGAAAACTATACTTTCTTGTTCTGTCTTTTGCTTTACTTGTGTTCTCTGCATCACCTTTGGTTACCTAGTTCACTGTTTGATTAAGATTTAGTTAATCTCCTCATGTGTGTTGTTGTGTGTAATTGTGTTCAAGCCCTTGAACGATCCTGCAATTGGTATCAGAGCGTTCAGGCTCGTGATATAAGATCTAACCATCTTAAGATCCCTCACACACACAAAAACTAAACTTTTTCAAATGGCTTCCATCTCAAAGACTGATATGGAGACTGGAACCATGAACAAATCCCCATTGATCACTCTTGATGACTTCGACACCTGGTGCATGAGGATGGAAGGCTTCATCAGGTCTCTTGACTCAAGAATGTGGGAATCTGTTGAATATGGACCTTTCATACCTAGCACCCCCTCTGCTACCGGTGCTGGTATGATTCCTAAAGATGTGGCCAACTACTCAGATGAAGATAGGAAAAGAGTAGAGATTGACAGGAAGGCCATGACTGCTCTTCAGACTGCTATTCCAAACTCTGTGTACAGAGGTTTTAAGAAGTGCAAAACAGCTAAACAGCTGTGGGATGCACTGAAGCTGATGTATGAAGGCTCCTCTGAAGCCAAGGAGAACAAGAAAGATCTTCTGAAGCAGCAGTTTGAAAATTTCACCTTTAAAACAGGTGAAACCATGACCCAACAATACTTCAGGTATGTTGAGATTGTGGATACCCTTGTGGATGGAGGAGTTCCTCTTGAGAACAGAGACATTGTAAGGAAGTTCATGTCCTCACTTCCTAGGCAATGGACACACTATTGTGTGGTAATCAAGAGGACTGAGAACCTTAAAACTCTTACTCTGACAGAGTTATATGGGATTCTCAGTGGATACCAGATGGAAATGAACTTACAAGGTTCATCTGGCAACTCTAACAATCAAATGGGTTCAGCCCTTCATGTGGTTGAAAGGGACAGCATAGAACCCCAACATCATCTTATGCTACCCTGACAACTCACAAAAGGGTCCTTTCATCACCTTCCCGGAGACACCAAGGGAGAACTTTACTCAAGGAAGTCCTTCCAAGAGACAAGTTCTTCGCAAGCCTTTGTGTCTGCAGATGAAAGCTGTGGAAATTATCTCTTCACTCTTGAAGATCTAGACTGTATCCATCCAGATGACCTGGAATACATGGAGATAGTTCAGCAGATGGCTCTTCTCACTCACAGAGCCAAGAAGTTCTACAAGAGGACAGGAAGAAAATTTCCAAGCAATGCTACCAGTGGAAAGTTTGGCCTGGATAAAAGCAAAGTTAAGTGTTACAATTGTAACCTTATGGGTCACTTCGCCAGGGAGTGTAAGGCACCCAGAGCAAATGGGGGTCAAACACAACTCAGACCAAACTCACAACAATACCCCTCAGGCTGAGAAGACAAAGCAACATGCTGCGGTTGCTGTTGAAGAGGGAGGATTTGACTGGAGTTTTCAGGTGGAGGATGCTTCTCCAAACCAAGCATTGATGGCTGATCATGATGAAGCCAAGGTATTAGAACATCTTTGCTCCCCTGAATGCATTGCTAAAGTAAATAGATACAGGTCCTACAACCTAGAGATGAGATCTGATCTTGAGTCATTAAACATATTGAATCTGACTTTAGAAAATGAAAATGATTACAAGTTAAAGATAGAAGACTTGGAGAAAACTATTTCAGTACTAAAACATGAACAACAGATTTTAGAACTCAGATCCAAGATCTCATCACTAAGTTGACTAAGTGCCAGGCTGAGCTTGTGATCAGCAAAGCCCTGGCAGAGAAAAGTGTTCTTGAAGAAGAGACCTTCAAGAACATGATATCCTCATCCCTACACAATAAGTTTGTTATCAAAATAGACAGGGACTGGGATCAAATGAGATAGCTCCTCCACACACAATTGTCTGTAAGATCTCCTAGGTGTGGAACTTGTGAAGATGAGCTTCCTCTCATAGATCCAGTAAGTGAGGATGATGAAGAAGTGATAGTGAGGAATCCCTCTGAGAAGAGTGAAGAAGAGGATTCCTCCAAGGGCCACTATCCTTCTGAGGAGAAGAAATTAACTGTGATGACCAAGTCCAAGAGAAAGAACTTGATCAGGAAGAGCAAAAGGAAAGCAAAGAAGGCTCAAGAAATCAAGGCTACCTTTGATGCTAAGCAGAAACAAGTGTTTATCTCTGCAGGCTTCAAAGCAATAAGGACTGAAGACATCCACCAAAGCCTCTTATCTAAGAGTTCTGGTTCATGTTCAAATCATCTCAGTACAAAGAAGAAGACTGAGCTGCTGTGTACCACTGCTGCACAGCCTGGACCATCAAATTCAAAAACAGTTCACAGCCCAAGGGAAACTGTATCTGAATCTACCAAGATGAAGGTGAAAAGGGATGTGACCAAGCCAGTCTTGCTCTCAAAAGGAGATTTCTTTGAAGAAGAAAATGCTGTGTGTTATGTGTGAAAGTACTTCTCATATTGCCAAGGATTGTCCATACAATCCTAAAAGTACTATCCACATGACCAATACAAAGACTTCAAAGAATCTCAAGAAGTCTCAAGCTTCGGAAGGAAAGTCTGTTTCCTCGGAAGCTCCAAACCAAAGAAGAAGGTAAATGGAAAATCACCTTCGGAAGCAAAGTTGGTCTCGGAAGAAAGGAGTTCTTCCGAAGTACTAAAGTCTGCTGCAGTGACTGTAGATTCTTCCGAAGTATCAGTCATTAAAACTTGTGAAGCTCCAAAAGCTTCTAAGGTTTTGAAGGTCAAGTCCAAGACTCCAAAGGTGGTGTGGAAGTCTAAGAAAGACCAAATGACTGAGGTTTCTCCATCAACAACAGCCGAAGATCCCCTCTGTACAACCATAGGATCTATTACTGTTGCATTACCTTCTATTACACTTACTGAACCCAAGACAAGTAAGGCTTGGGTTTCCAAATGTAACTAATCATTTTCTTTGTGCAGGAACAGCTCAAGACAAACAAGAATGTCTGGATAATTGACAGTGGCTGTTCCAGGCACATGACAGGCGATAGGTCTTTACTTCATAATTTTGAGAGAATTGATGGAGGACCAGTTGCTTTTGGAGGAAATGAAGGTGGTTACATTTATGGAAGGGGCAAGGTCACAAATGGTAAGCTCAGCATTGAGAAGGTAAATTTTGTTAAGGAGCTTGGGTACAATCTTCTGAGTGTATCTCAATTTTGTGATCAGAGTCATAACATGCTCTTCACTGAGCATGAGTGCATTGTTCTCAAACCTGGAGTGGTCATTCCTCATGCATATTCTGCTCAGAGCCCCCAGGAAAGGGAACATGTACAAGATGGATTTGCAAGAAACATCTCCCTCTGGAGAAGTTTCATGCTTTCTATCTAAAGCAAATAGTGATGAGTCTTTCCTATGGCATAAAAGAATGTGCCATGTAAACTTTAAGAATATGAATAAATTAATCAAACATGATCTGGTAACTGGAATGCCAAAGAAAGAGTTTACAAGTGATGATCATTGTGTTGCATGCCTGAAAGGGAAGCAACACAAGGTATCTCACAAGCCTAAGGAAAAGAACTCCATCACTACTCCCCTACACTTATTACATATGGATCTCTTTGGCCCCACCAGTGTAATGAGTTTAGGAAGGACCTTATACTGTCTAGTGATCACAGATGATTTTACAAGATTCACTTGGGTTTTCTTTCTTAGAACTAAAGATGAGACTCCTGAGATTCTAAAGAATTTCATCTTAAAGATTGAGAATCAATGTGATCACAAGGTCAAAACCATAAGATGTGATCAAGGAACTGAATTCAAAAACCAAATCCTTGATACATTTTGTGATGACAAGGGTATTACAAGACAATACAGTGCTCCCAGGACTCCTCAGCAAAACGGAGTTGCTGAGAGGAGAACAGGACACTTATTGAAGCTGCAAGAACTATGTTGTCTGACTCTAAACTGCCTATCACCTTCTGGGCAGAGGCAGTTAATACTGCCTGCTATGTGCAAAACAGAGTCTTAGTAGTTAAGACACATGGTAAGACTCCTTATGAACTTTGGCACAAGAGGAAACCTTTCATTGGTTTTCTCAGGTCATTTGGATGTCCCTGCACCATCTTGAATACCAAAGATCAAGTTGCCAAGTTTGCTGAGAAATCAGACGATGGACACTTCATTGGATACTCTTCTCAAGCTAAAGCTTATAGAGTATACAATCTCAGAACTAGAATCATTGAGGAGTCAGCCAATGTGACTTTCAATGAGCACACTCCCAGTGTGGCTGGTTCTGGTCCGGATTGGCTATTTGATCTTGATTTAGTTACCAACTGTTTTAATAAATCTTGTGAGCATGTTTCAGGATCTGCAGAAAATTTAAATACAGGTGATCCTGATCCAAGATTTGAGCTTGGAAGACCTTCAGCTCCAGTTGGAACTACTTCGGCAAATGAGGTTTCTATCAGCACAACAATGACAAATCCAGCTGATACATCTGGCATGCCTTCAAATTCCAGTTCAGAGGCCTCTCAACCAGATAAAGACCTCAATTGCAGAAGATAACAATGGTGATGGTGAAAGTGATCAAGAATCTCTTGATGCTAATAACTATACCATAGATGATAACATCAATGATGTCACACACTCATTGGATCAAGTTAATCTTGATAAGTGTGATAATGTGGAGGATCAATCTTCAAGACCAGATCTAAATTTCTCAAATTTGGATCTATCTCAGCAACTTGCTGTGATCCCTCAGCTAAGGATCCACAAGTCTCATCCTACTACAAACATCATTGGAGATGTTATCTCCGGGGTAAAGACAAGAGGGCAAACCCATGAAGCAAATGTTTGTCTTCACTCTTGTTTTCTATCCCAGTTAGAGCCAAAGAAAGTTGAGGAGGCTCTAAAGGATGGAAGTTGGGTTGAAGCTATGCAACAAGAGCTGCTTCAATTCAAAAGACAGAAAGTTTGGAACCTTTGTCCTCTTCCTCATGGGAAGACTACCATTGGAACCAAATGGGTTTTTAGGAATAAAAAGGATGATAGAGGAATCATCATCAAGAACAAGGCTAGACTAGTTGTTCAAGGATACACACAAGAAGAAGGGATTGACTACACTGATGTCTTTGCTCCTGTAGCTAGACTAGAAGCTGTTAGGATATTCCTGGCATTTGCTGCATCCAAGAACTTCAAGGTCTACCAACTTGATGTAAAGTGTGCTTCTATATGGAGTGATTGATGAGGAGGTTTATGTCAAACAACCACCTGGTTTTGTAGATCCTGATCATCCTGATTATGTCTGCAAGCTTGACAAAGCTCTCTATGGGCTGCATCAGGCACCCAGGAAGTGGTATGAGACACTGTCTGAGTATCTCTGTAAACATGGTTACAGGAGAGGTACTATAGATGGAACTCTCTTCATCAAAGGACAAGGAAACGACATTCTGCTAGTTCAAGTATATGTGGATGACATCATCTTTGGCTCAACCAATTCAAGGCTCTGCAAAGACTTTGAAAAGCTGATGAAAGATAGATTTGAAATGAGTTCAATGGGAGAACTTAATTTCTTTCTGGGAATTCAAGTGAAGCAGGTTGAAGATGGCATTTTCATAAGTCAGTCAAAGTATATTCAAGATATACTCAAGAGGTTCAACATGACTGATTGTAAGACTGCTAAGACACCCATAGCCAGAAACCACTCTCTTGGTCCAGATCTTGAGGGGGAGTGTGTAGATGAGCACTTATACAGGGCTATGATTGGGTCTCTTATGTATCTTACAGCTAGCAGGCCTGATATCATGTTTGCTACATGTATTTGTGCAAGATATCAAGCTAATCCTAAGATGTCTCACTTAATCACTGTGAAAAGGATTTTAAGATACCTCAAAGGTGCCTCAACACTTGGTTTATGGTATCCAAAGAATTCTAATTTCAATCTGTATGCCTATACAGACAGTGATTATGGTGGTTGCAACATGACTGCAAAGTCTACATCTGGGGGATGTCAATTTCTTGGTGGAAGGGTTGTCTCATGGCAATGCAAGAAACAAACCTGTGTGTCTGCATCAACTGCTGAGGCTGAATACATTGCTGCTGCAAGCTGCTGTGCTCAAGTGCTTTGGATTCAAAATCAGATGCTAGACTACGGATTTAACTTCAAAGAGACTCCTATCCACATAGACAACAACAGTGCTATCTCTATCACTGAGAATCCTGTGCAGCACTCAAGGACCAAACACATCAACATCAGGTATTTTAATAAGAGATAACTATGAAAAGGGGTTAATTAAACTAGTCAAAGTTCACACAGATGAACAATATGCTGATCTGTTCACAAAAGCTTTTGATGAACAGAGATTTAAGTATCTGATATCAGCTATTGGGATGATCAACTTTGAGTAGATTTTTCTTAAAACTAATTCTAATTATTTTTCTTAAAAAATATGTGTGTCCTAAGTTGTCTAGTTCATCACTTTCATAAGCTCATGTTTTCTTTGAATGAAAAACTCTTTTTGAAGACTTTCCTTAGATTCTTGAAAATTTTCTGATACTTCGGAAGATAATTTTACCTTCGGAAGAAAAATATGTCTTCAAAATAAATGACTGTCTAAGAATTTTACCTTCGGAAGAAGTCAAAATTTATCTTCCGAAGCTTAAAATTCTCAACTTAGACACTTATTCATTTTTAAGGACTTTTTCCTTCCGAAGCAAAAATTACTTTCGGAAGCTTTGTTCATTCTTATACAAGCATCCAAAAGTTTATTTCTCTTCCGAAGCATAAATCTTAAGACTCTCAGGAAAATTCTTCCGAAGTCACTTTAGCTTCGGAAGCTTTTTCAATCAAACTTCCGAAGACAAATTACTTTCGGAAGCTTTTCGAACTCCAAGAAAACTACTTTTTGAGCAAAAAGGTAAACTACTTTTTCAGAGGTGGGACCGACATACGGATTTCAAAGTTTATCCTCTTTCATTAAACTTTATCTGAAATCCTTCTCTCTCATATAAACCAACGGTTTCCCCCTTCTATCATCTGCTTTTCTTCCATACCTAAAACCCAAAGCTTTCTCTCTGAAATTTATTCCCATTCTTTCTCTTCATCTCTGAGCTACCTCACAATGGCTGACCTTACACACAGAAATGATCCTCACTTTGCCATGCAGCTACACAGACAACACAATCAGGTTGCTCTGTTATGCTCTGACAAAGATCCTCATTTCTCAGAGGTTTGCCGTTTCTTGTCTTTGTCTCACTACTTCACCTCCCTAACCATTGATCCTCCTCTATATGAGGATCATTTGCTTGAATTCTGGAAGACCTGCCAAGAGGTCATATGGATGGGGGGGAGAAGGCACTGTCTGCCACAGTGCAGGGGAGAACAATTTTCATCACTCCGGCCATCATCAATCGACATCTTCAGCTGGATGATGAAGCAGGTGAAGTGTTCTTTCCAAAAGAAGCGGTTAATCATTCCTTCGAGCAGATGGGCTATGAAGGAGATTTCTCTGTAAAGACCTTCAGGAAAGGGAAGGTCTCATCCCAGTGGAAATACCTGCTCCATGTGGTTATCCACAGCTTATCAAACAAGCATGGTGGATGGGACCAGATTCCTGAGGATCTCTCCTTTATAGTTCATGGGATGGTTCAGGGGGTCAAGTTCAGGTATTCACAATTTGTTTATACTAATTTACTTGCAAACTTAGACTCCTTAGAATATTACATGTTTCCTAGATATGTTCAACACATTCTTAACTGTGAACTGGGCTCACAGTTGAGGGAAACAGGCAATATTCTTAAACTGGGACAGATGAAGCCCGGCATCTTTAAAATTATGAAGAAGCCAACTGTAGGCTTCTCAGGGGTAGAAACAGCCTTAGTCCCAAAAATGTTAGAGCTCATTGCTCAAGGTGACAACATAGCAGTCCAAGCTAGTGTTGAACCCACACCTACTGCTCTCCTACCCTCTTCACAACCTCCAATATCATCACCTACAAAAGAAAATCCCAACGAACCCCTGCTCAGGCTATTGAGTCTGTGCAGGCCCCCAAATACTCAACCTTACAGGAAGAAGTGGACTCCAGAGCTCCCACTTCTCCTGAGGAGCAAACCACTCCCATTACTTTACCTATCAGGGCTGAGGTTCCTCAAGCTCAACCTGATGAGCTCATTAGCCCAACAACTGTAAGCCTTCACTCTGAGTCTCAACACTCAAGTGAACAACCTTCAGGGGATAGCTACCATCCCCAGCCTTTGGATCTAAACCAACCAATTCCCAACCTATCCTTTTACACTGATGAAGACTTAGGATTCAGTGAGTACCATGAGTCTCTCTTCTCCTCCCCTACTCAAAGAGAGATGAGTACCTCTGACTCTCCTCAGTCTATCCCTCATCAGTCACCTATTACTGAGGTGGACACATCTGAACCTGTTCAGGATGTCCATATGGAAGAGGCTCTCACTTTTGAAAGTGATTACATCATTAAGACCTCAACCATGGCAACTCAGCCCATTGGCATCTTAACTGAGGTTGCCAGTGAGCAGAGGAAAACCAGCAGCCAAGAAACTCAAGCTGGTGGTGAGAGAAGGGACTTTGGTCCAATCCTCTCATCCCCCAGTGATTCTTCTGATGAAGATGAGGGGAATTTGAGACTAAAGGTACAACAATTGTCACAAACATGCACCTATCTAGTCTCTAAGGTTAGTCACTTGGAATCTCAGGTGACTACCCTGCAAAACAGGGTCAATGATCAGCAACTCCAGATTTCATATCTGCAGGAAAAACTAGCTGAGAGACCTTTAAGGAGAGCTCAACCAGGAACACAAGAACCTGTGGAAGTGATTGATTTATCCTCCAGCTCACCTATGCAAGTGGGTGATGCTACCAAAAAGGGGGAGAAAGTTATCACAACCACAGAACCTGGGAGTTCTTCAAAGAGAATGGACATAGAGGACTCACCATCCTCACTTGCTGTTGTGCATTCTCAGCAACTTCCTCAAGTTCACATTAATGTGGACTCTATAGACTCTCTCATCAGGAGTCTCTTTGAGGAAGGTATACCAAGGGCTGTCTCATCTCCACCACATGGAACTGGCAACTACACATCAGATGGAGGTATGATGATGACAGAAGAGCCCTCATACTTCACAGAGTTCAAGGTCAACAAGAAGTCTTTCAGTTCCAAAGCCTGAGCTTCTATGAAGGACTGGATTTAGTCAACATGCCACTTGTCAATCCAAGCAAATCTAGACAAGGACAGGCTGGCTCAAAGAATCCAAGACAGGATCCTTGCAGAGTTCTCTCTAAGAAGGAGACTTAGGCAATCAGGCAATGTCATCGGTCAACTGGATGTTGAGGTGGACCCTAAGATTAGTTCATAGGGGAAACCTTGGCTGAAGGCCCAGTGGCAGAACCTGAGACCCTTGTCTCACCATCAACAACTGCTGCAGAGGTCCAAACTCCATCTGAGACACTGCTGGTGAAGGTTTCTCAGCCTCTCTCTGGCCAGAGCATGGAAGCTACACCAAGCAATGAAGGCCAAGCCTCAATCCACCTGAGTCACAAAGGTCTGTTGGTGACAAAGGGAAAAGGATATGACTCCTGAGGAATTGAGGAGAAGAGAGAGAGAGAGAGGAAAAGGAGGCTAAGGGGAGAAAGTTCTTCTGGGTCATCAAAATTCATGCAAGCTGCAATCAGGGCTGCCCCCAGACCAAATACTCAAAATGATGAACAAAGGGCAGTCAGGATTAATTATTACAGACCAGGAACTATGATGTTGATGAAATCATCTCCCTCCCCTTAGAAGAGTTGAATGAACTGGCTGACATGGAAGTGTCAAGAGAGATTAAGGAGAAAGAGGATGCAAGGTTACTTCTCCAATTCAAAGAGGAGAGGAGACAGAAAAGACTTCACAAGCATACTCCCACTCTCTCTCCAGTTCAAGAAAGTCCTGCACAGGAAGATGTGGCTCCACAAGAACCTCAGGTAGATAAAGAAGAGGATAGAATCAAAATGATAAACTACCTGAGTGCCACAGGCTTCTATCAGGCAAATACACTTCTTCCCCTGTCCTATGACTTCATTGAGTTCGAGTACTTAAAGCAACTTGAGCTTGAGTTAGTCAAAGAAAGAAAAACAACCAAAAGGAAGCTAAGGGAAGAAGCTGCAAAGTCAAGAACCATCATTCAAAAGAATGCAAAGAAGTCTGCTGACAGACAAAGAATGATGAGCTTCTTGAAGTCATATGGATTCTCCGGAAGGAGACTTGGTCCCATGTCTCTATCTACAATGGATGAGCATATAAGGGTAATCAAGCAGAAGATTAAAAGTGGTGAACTCATTGACTTGCACTCTCTTCCAAGTCAAGTCCCACCTGAAGTGGAGGTCAAGTTTGAACAACCAGAGACACCTGAACCAGAACCTCCAGCTGAGCCTCAGCAAACTTCATCTTCTGATCCAAGACAGGGTCAAACTCCCTCTTCTTCTGAACCTGTGAGGAGGAACACCCAACTGAGAAAGACACTGATGATCAACATGGTGCTGCAGACCAGTCTTCTCAGTTAAAGACATTAAAGAGGAAGAAGAAAATGGCCTCTAAACCAAAGACTAAAAAGAAGAAGCCAAAGTCATCTACCTCTTACCCCAGGCTGAATCAGATCAACCTGAGGAAGTGCATGATGAGGCAGCCCAATCAACTCCTATGCAAGTGGCTCCTCTAGCAACCGAGACACCCATCTTATCCTGGACTTACTCTACCAATCCAGAAAGATGGAATGTTATCAGAGATCAAGGTGTTGAAAATGTCTACTCATGGCAAGACATAATCAACTTACCTCTGCATGATCTCTTTGAAATGAGAAGATACTATGAGAGTCTTGATGATCCTGACCATCAAATGAAGAAAGGGATGGTCTTGATTATTCTGAAGACTACAAACATTTAAAGATCTTCTAAGTGTTTTGGTAGCATCAGCCTAGGGGGAGTTTGTAAGGATTCCTGAAGTCTGATGCAACCCAAAACTGCCTAAGTGTTTCAGCAACATGCACTAAGTACTGAAGTGAAGAATGCTTCGGAAGAATTACACAAAGCATTAGAAAATACTCTAAGTGTAATATCTTCCGAAGCCAAGACCAATATCTTCCGAAGCCTAACATGAAGTCTTCCGAAGCTTGAAGAGACAAAGTCTTCCGAAGCTTCAACCTATGAAGACAGATTTCTTCCGAAGACTTTTAGTACACATGCTTTATCTGATGTACTGTTCCATAAAGCACCTTTTCCGCTGCGTCTCTGATAAGTCACCAACTTACAAGAGTTGGTGAAAAGGTCCATGCTTTTGGTAACTGTACATTGAGGTCTGAGTCTGAAACTTTACTTTATGTACTTTATCCTTTTTAATGTATAAGGATGTGAGCTATGGCATGTCATAGTCACAAGGTCAAAAGGCAGATATGCCTTTTGATCCTACAATTGATTTTGTTAGTGTCTAGTCAATTGTATCCAGCTGGCTTTCATAGTATAGCCGGCTGTAGGTTGTAGTATAAGTATTCCAAGTTCTTGTATCTTTCTATATGCTTTGTAACACTTGTAAAAGAACTTGAGAAAGCAATATACTGCTCCCTTGAAAACTATACTCTCTTGTTCTGTCTTTGCTTTACTTGTGTTCTCTGCATCACCTTTGGTTACCTAGTTCACTGTTTGATTAAGATTTAGTTAATCTCTCATTGTGTTGTTGTGTTGTAATTGTGTTCAAGCTCTTGAACGATCTTGCAGAATTCAAAAATTCAATTATGGAGAAAATAAATGAATTCTAAAGAATATTTAATTACCAAAATTAAAAGAGTGTCAAATTACCTTACTAGCCTTTTAAATAAAAAATAAAAAAGTTTGAAAGAAAAAAATGATTGGTTGAAAATGGTTTTCAAGATTTTCAATTATAAATATGGTTTTCATTTGATCCCTCATCTATATATATAAATAAATAAATATATATATATAATATATATATATATATATATATATATTTGTATTTTGTATTTGTTACAAGAAATGTAGCTTAACTTACCATTTATACGAAGAGTGTACAAATCGGTTATTTCTACGAATCGTTTTGGTTGGGAATTGAAACGGTTTTCGTGGGAGGAAACCGGCTTGGCTCAAACCGGTTTGAGGTGAAGAAGACCCGGTCCTATATAAATTAATTGGACTGCTTCGTAAAACGGTTTGCACTCAAATCGTTTCGGTTTAATTTTTCTTATATTAAAATACTAAAAGTTAACAAAAAGTTATTATTTTAAATTTTAATGTTATGTAATACTTTAACTTTTAACCATCAAAGTGAAACATATAAAATAAATAATATAATAAATAATATAGAAACATTGAAAACAACTTTAATTCTATTTTTATATAAAAAAAAGTAAACAATTAACTTAGTTATCTATTAGTTGCGTATTTTGATGTTTTTATTCTTCGCACCTGAACCCGAGTTATTACGACGGTAGTCATCATATGTTACTTTATCTTCGCTTATTCTAGGTGTCAATCCATCATCTACTTTGTTGTCGTATAAATCAGCTTAATATTTCAATTCTCCCTTAAGTGAATTTGTCTTGTATTCTTTCTGTGACATCTAAATAATCCTTCAAACAAATAAACATTTCAATCAATTGAGAAGTGAGTCAAGTTATTCGTATTGATATAATCTCGTCACTAATAAATAAAACATATTCTGAAACTATCATGAAAATTTAGACAGTTAGTAAATCTCGAGTCATGATGGATAGGATGGGAAATTTATCTTTCCTTATATTTCCACAAAGCTACCAAGTCTAAAATTTTTAAATATTGTAGAGTCATGGTTGATAAAAAGTTGGTCACACCATACCTCCCGAGTTTACTACTCCGAGTGTTACCACGTTAATTTTTATTATATTCATCATTTAAAGTATTATACGAAGTAAACATTGGACATTTAAACTTTTGGCATATGTCGCATGCCTTATTAACTCACAAATGATTATGTTACATCATATTTTGCTAAATAAACATCAAAGATGTTTGATAAATGTTGTTTAATATTAGATTCTAAAGTTTGACCATGAAAGAGGTTTTCTTCATCTAAACCCAAATTAAAATTAATTTAATCAAGTTAAGTCTCAATCTTTGAAATATTTAAGCAAGTGTTTAAGGAAACAACAAAAATAATAACCAGCATCATTTCTTTAAAATATTTTTAAAGTTTTTCTTTTATTAGGTGTATCATTTTTAAATAAGGTCTACTTTTAATCGACAACTCAGTTAATTTTGAAGTCATTAAGTATATTTGGCAAAGTATTAATGTATACTCGTTAGATAATAACTCCAAAAAGACATATAGTTACGTTTTTATAAACATGAAGCACTTTCCTTATTTCTTCAGTGGTAACCAAATCCGATGGATGGTAAGTCGTAGCCTTCCCACAACTTATTAAAATATTATGAAAGAGTATTAAAATTTTCTTTTACTTAATAGTCTTTTCAAACATGTTATAAGTTGAATTTTATATTGTAGGTATGTTTTAATTCGAACCTAAATATTTGAAATTTACGTCTTTATAAAACTTACGATACTTACTATATCCTTAATATTGTTAAAAATACCACGTAACATTCTTTTAAAAACATCTTTTATTGGTTAAGTCATTTTTAAAACGTTTTTAATGGCTAAGGTTATGACGTGCGCAACATGTCTACTATAAAGAACACACCGTCACAAACTGGTTTATATTTTAATTTTTATTGTTCTACATAAGTGTATTATTTGACTCATTATAAAAACATATTGATAAAATTTTGTTTTCAATTTTATACATTTTAATAACTTTGTCATAAAATATAAAAATCATTGGTGTGAAAATAATCAAGTAATTCAAACACAATCATTCGTTTAATCATTTCCCATGATTCGGGTTCAACCCAATAGACAATGACATAAATATACAAATTCGATGAACCATAAGTAGTCGACCAAACATCACTTGTTAAGTTAACACCGGTTTGTAATAATTAATTCATTTTTAACTTTTTTACAAGTTTAAACAATCGCTTATAAGTGTAGCACAACTTACATGTTTGTAAGGGGTTGGAGTGTTTGTTGAATTAGTCAAGTCAAACATTCGTTGTCAATGTGCTTGAATGCTAAGCTTTCTTGGATGACAAAATGCGTCATTTGCTCTCGAACCGCATCAACATTGTAATCCCATAAATTTCTTTCACTTGTCATCAAAGTTTATTCAAAGGACGGTTCATCTTTCAACGCTTTATAATATTTTGCTTGGATGTGGTTTTTTAAAGTAGAATTCACATCCTTTGAAAAAAATTTAAAACACAACTTGCAACGAGTATTATTCGGACCCGTTGACATCTCACGCAAATAATAGTTACACCAAATCTTTGGGTTCCTTGTATTTTGAAAAAAAGGCATCATAACTAAATTGAGATTAGCCCTAATGACACTATTTTGAGAGTTTTTCAAATGTAAAGAAAGTAGTGAGTATTTTTAAGTTTTTAGAGTGTAAAGAGAGTTTTTGATAGTGTGATTAGAGTGTAGAGAGAGTTTTTGATAGTGTGGTTAGAGTGTAGAGTGAGTTTTTGATTGTTGTGATTTAACTAAAACACCTACAACTAAAAGTGTATGAGGGTCAAATGGGTGAAAAAAGAGCTACTTTTTGTCTCCAACGACTAGTTAATGGATAGTTTTTTTTTAATCCAAAAAAGCAGTTTGAAAAATAAGCCAGTTTAGAAATCGATTTTTACTGGAAAATGCCAAACCGGTCGGGCCATGCCCAAATTGGTTTTTTTGGTCCACACAAACTAGTTTACAAAGCAGTTTGAAATCTCAAACCTTTTACCCATGTCTATTTACATGTGATTATTTCACACGAAGTCTTTATCTTTAAAAGAATAAACATCACATGTCATTGACATCTTAAGAACAAGCATCTTAAGAACATTAAAAAATTATACAACCTACTATTTACTAATGTCAATTACTACAGTGCCATTGACCACCACACATGTCACTTTCTTATCTCTTTCATTTTTCCTATTTCCACGAATCCGACTTTCCTCTCTAGCATAGTAAGAGAAACCATTATCTCCATTTAATTTTCTTCATTTCTTCATAGTCATTCTTTCTCCTTCCACTATAACTTGCATAGAATCATCATCGGAGTCTGACAAAGATGACGACTATTCAATCCCTTGATTCTTTAGGTGATACTCACTTATAGATATTCGATTGATATAATACGTTGTCTAATCTATCCCATAAGAAGCTATGGCACAACTCAATTTAAATCTTGAATATTGCATTGTACATAACATTTTCAAGTCCTTTTCTTGTCCAATCATATATTTATTAACGTAATGTGATTTTTATTGTATGATAGAACGCATTATCCATGGTTCATCATAATTATATTGAAAGTATAGAAACAAACTTGTATAAATACTTGTACATATTATATGTAAAATGGATAGAAATACACTTTGTAAACGGTTTGAACTTATAAAGTGTAGGCATCTTTATTTTAATCCTAAGTTTGAATGGTTTGATGGACAAATTAACTTATTTATTTGTCATCAACTTAAACACAACATGCTTATAAAACAAGTAAGACATTTCAATATATTTACTACTCGAACTTGTTTCGATCAAATGAGAAACCTAATAATTTATGTGTCTTAGTTTGTGTAGTATTTCTCATTGTTATCCCCATTGGTATCCCTTGTCACACTCATTGGTCATACCTCATCCTCCTCCCTTTCTTGGTTGACACCATTTTTTCTCACTTCTATTCAACAGCTTTATAGATATCAACCTTCTCTTTTTTCGATATATAATGATAAAATGTTGATTTTATAATTTTATTTGTGTCGTGGTACTTTGTGAATTTTGAACATTCTAGTAATCAGTGGCAGAGCATGACGAAAAGTATAGGGGGCGGAGGTCACAACCACAATACCATTTTTTTGGTATCGCTACGTTTAACGTTATATTTTCAAGTAATCGGGTCGACGATTCAGTTCGGTTAAGGTCAAACATTAAAAACTATAAATATGTAATATATATTTTTCATTCAAAGGACCAGTCTTACATAAAATATTAAAATGATATTAAATAATAAAGCTAGAGAAAGACGAGTACCTTAAAGAAATATCACAACTCAGCCCGACGACCTTTAAGATCTTTGAAATCATCTATTATGCATTCCGAATCAAAGTTTTTTGCTATTTATTTTTCTATGTAAATAACCAAACTATTCGTGAGATACTCTTCTGACATTTTATTACGAAGGTGATTCTTGAATATTTTCATTGCTGAAAATCCCCTTTCTGTTGTTGCAGTAGAAACCGAAAGTGTCAAGACTAGCCGAATCACTCTATCAACCAAATAATACGTCTCACGTTTCTTAGTTTCCACAAGAGTTTTGCATAGATCAGAAATAGTCGATATACCATTTAATTTGATATTCTTTGTCTTGTCAACATTAAAAATCTCCAATTGATATCTTAACTGAATCCTCTCATGCTCTGTAAAATCTTCGGGATAATACTTCTTAACAAGAAGACAAATCTGCTTAACATCAATCTTTTTTGATACTAAAGTTGAAGAAAGAGATAACAACTCCATTGCACGCTCATTGAATCTACTATTTAACTCATGTAATTGTTTATCCAATGTGGATGTAAACAAATCTACTCGATAGTAATGTTCAAATGTAACATGAAGATCCTTTTTACGAGGCCGGTACCGAGTAGAAGTATATGGAGCATTCATATCCGGTATTTCTATTTGATGTTTTTTACAAAAAAAGGTAACATGTGCAAGGAAAGAATCCCATCCATTGTTTCTGAAATGATCTAAACTAATCTTTGTTGATGAAACCAACTCCATGGAATTAAGAATATCTTGAGATTTCTTTTGTAAAGATTGAGAAAGCGTGTCAGTTCTTCCCATTATTTCCTTTATCAAGTGAAGAATAAAAACAAACTCAAATGATTGCATGTGAGCGTAAGCTGCATCAGCATCTCCACGTTGAGAAAAAGTAGTATGAGATAAGTCTTCAATTATTCCACAAAGAACAACACGAGTGACATCAAACATCTTAACTAAGCTGCAAACAGAGTTAAAATGAGAACCCCAACGTGTATCACCAGATCTTTGTAAAGTCCCAACTTGATTTAGTCCTCTTCTCGAATTGATTTCACCCAATTCTAATAAATTCTTAACCTCATTTGCCTTTGCCTTTTGTAACTCATCATGACGCTTACTAGAAACGCAAACCACATTAATAATAGAAACTAGGTTTGTAAAAAAAATGATGTACATGAATAACTTCTCTTGAAGCATAAACCAAGGTAAGTTGTAACCTATGAGCAAAAACAAAAGCATAATAAGCATTAAAAATTAATCAAACCAAAGAAAAGAATAGATAATAAGTAATTAACCTATGAGCAAAGTAGTGAATATAATATGCATAAGGACAATCCTTAAGAACAAGTGCTTGTAATCCGTTCCATTCTCCTCTCATATTGCTAGCTCCATCATAACCTTGACCGCGGATTTTACTAACATCAAACTGATACTGCAAAAGTTGTTTCCACATACTTGTTTTCAAGGTTGATGATAGAGTATCTCTTACATGTACCAAGTCTAAGAACCATTCTCGTATGATCCCTTTGCATCAACAAATTTCAAAACAATGGCCATTTGCTCTTTTTTCGACTCATCTCGTGACTTATCAACCATGACACAAAAGTATGAATCCCCCACTTCATTACGAACATACTTTCGCACTTTATTTGCAATAATACTAAGAGTTTCTTTTTGAATGTCTCCAGAAGTATACTTTGAATTATAAGGAGCGTTTCCTAATATAACCTTTGCAACCTCATCATTATAAGAAGCTAGAAGTTTTAGTAATTGAAGAAAATTACCCCGATTCTTTGAAAGAGAAGATTCATCATGTCCTCGTAAAGCACAAGCTTAGAATGTCAACCACCTCACTACATCAACTGAAGCTTTCAATCGTAAACGATTCTTTAATATTAGATCTTCACTTTGTTTTGCAAAGACATTCCTAATGTGTGTTGATTGGTTCAACAAATTTTCACTACATGCTACAACATCTCTATGTTGAGAAGAATTAATATGGTTCAAGTATGCATAATTTTTTCCATCATTAACTTTTTTCCAATTGTCAAATCCTTTAACTGTAAATGCATCATAACCGTTGCATACATTAGGTTTATCATTAAACAAATAACAAAGAAGACAATATGAAGCATTTGTTGTTGGTGAATACTCTAACCAACTAGGAAAAACCTTGAACCAAGAGTATTGAAATCTACGATTCTTTTTATCTTTAGGATACTCTTCAAGATGAATTTGGAAAGGTCCCAAATTCAAATAAGCTCGTCTTACTTGTTCCCTCACACTAACCGGATAATCTCACAATTGTCTTCGTTTAGCGGGGTTTCTTTCAAAATTATTAAGATCCACTTGGTTAGCATTTGATTCTTTTGATAAAGGAACTTCACATGCTTGATGCTCTTGTTGATTTACATGTTTTTCCGACTCACTAGTTGAGGTTTTTTTATGTTTGTCATGATTTGAATCATCTATTTTTCCATTAACATCCTTTCTTTTGAAAAAAGAATCAATAGTTTTCCCCTTTCGCATGATATGTCAATCTATATTCAACAAAAAATCAACAATTACTCATACATTCAAAACCCTTATAAGTTATAAATCAAAATTTAATCATTCATTCAACAAAAAATCAACAATTAGTCATACATTGATACATGATATTATGATAATTGATACATTCAACAATTATTTATTATCCAAAACCTTTAAAATCAAAACTGAATCATTCATACTTTAAACTCTAAAAACCCCAATTCAAAACCCTAGATGGTTACATTCAATCAATGTATGATAACTTACATTCAAACTTTAATCAACCTAAGTAAACCAATAGCAGTAGCAAGCGATTAGCGATGAAGAGGAAAGAGTTCGAGATTGTGAAATGTGAATGACCACTTACCGGTCGACGGTTTGCAGGCTCCGGTTTGCAGCCAGTAGCAGCTTGCAGGTGGTAGGGCTCCCGGCTCCGGCGCTCGACAAGTACTTAGCAGCAGCAGGACAGCAGCACTGCGGCAGGGGATGGGGCGAGCCGGCGAGGGCCGAGGGGCACAACAGTCGACTGTCGACCGAACTCCGAAGTTCCGAACAACAGCAGAAACCCAAAAACTCCCGTTCTTTTTGTTTATTAGACATTTGGATTATTAGATGTAAATATGACTTAACATTAAATGAGAACTGATAATACTCAGTTTTTATCAATCATAATGCTATTTTTCAGCCCTAATAAAGATCAACATGACTATTTGATATGTGGATAGGCTAAGTTTGAATTTAAAGATACATGCTTATTTGATGAATTAAAGTCAAATTTTACTATAAAGTCATCATCTTAAGGGTATGAGTAATTAAGTATTAACATATCTAAGTTGGTGTGTATCACTGGATGTAGTAAATTAAACACACTAGGTAATTATATTTTATGAAGTCCGATTAACTTACATTAGTTTCTCTTTTGTTTTAACGTAGATAAAAAAATAAGAATATCATATGTGTAAATTTCTAAAATATTATATTTAAAAATTATTAAATAAAAATAAAATATGTCTAAAAATATATAAACAATAAAATAAAAAATTATATAAAAATTTAAATAATTAAAAAAAGAAAAAGAAAACAAAGTTACAATACTGTTCATAAAAGTTTCTTATTAATATGTATATAATATAATGATATAGAGTCCCCTACACATGTTGGAATCACATCAAATACCCAATTTATTAACCATGACGGGTGGCTTAATTACATCAATATTTTTAAATACATAAAGTAAAATTAGATATTCATTTTTTTATCCAGGCTTGAAAACGATAATAATTTCTCTTTGTTACTCTAAACACGTACCTAATTCAAGTGTACGTATAAACATAAGTTTCACTTGCACCATTAACTATTTCATAACTCCACGAACAATGTTTAGCCCATATGGGTTGTTTATATGTTATCGTATGTAAAAACATTTGTAAATAGTAGGCAAGATTGGGTTTTATCAATTACTTAAGAGGTGGATAAATGATAAATAATATAATCATGTGCTACCAATAATAATTTACAATAAGATCATCTACGGTGAGAGGGTGTTTCACGCCTGTCAACCTCACCTTTTGCGATTCTACCCAGTATTTTTTTCAACTTTTGCAGCCAAAAACTCATAACACCTATTGTGCAACACAAGGCAACCATCTATACCATCTACCCCTTCACGTTGGAAGGGTGGTGTTCCACGCGTGATAGGTGCATGTAGGCTCTTTCACGCGCCTTTCATGCCATTACGGATGGCATAAGAAAATTATGGAATTGAGTCATTCTAAGCAATAAAACTTCATGCAAAAAGAAAGAAAACAACAGTATTTATAACTGAAAATTAACTCTTGACGTACCTCTCCGGTAAAGATTGTGTTAAATAGGTGGTATTTAGGTGTACAAAATTACCATTAAACATGTAATTGATAATAATAAGAAAAGTTAAAACGTAAAAGTGACAATCGACTAGGAAAGCATTAAGTATCAAACCACATTGGTAACAATGAATTGATTAAACACGAGTTTGCTTTATCAATTAGGAAATTGATAACCCAATGGAAGCAATAAGACGCATAAAATTGATTACATATATTCATCACACAAAGTGTCGAGGGCTAACACTATGCAAACACACAAGTTCGACTTTGACTGAGACTAAAAGGAATGATTAAATGAATACACTTTAGTAATTACATTTAAGTCATGAACCGACATAAAACTAGTCTTATATCTTTTGCAAAAAAAATGTTCTACGTAGAAAGTTAGTTGTAGTTTTTATACATAACATACTATTCGATGTTTCTTCGATCGATGTCATGTGGTTGGTCAAAAATATAAATTAAAGAGTACCTAGTCACCCTTGATAGTAAAGAGTAAGTAGAGTGTCAAATTCACCGGAATTACAGAAAAGTACTAGCAATGATTAAACTAGGGGTGTTAAAAAAATCCGATATCCGAAACTATCCGAAATCCGATCCATATCCGAATCCGAATAAATCGATCCGAATCCTTATTCGGATATTCGGATCGGATCTCATCCGAATCCGAATTCCTTATTCGGATTTCGGATCGGATTTTGGATATTATAATTTTTTTATTCGGGTTATTTGGATTATTCGGATATTCGAGTAATCCGCATAAGACTTCAAGTATATTCTAGCCCAATACTCATTACTCAACTACCTATTATGTTTTCAATTCAATACACATAAATATTTACACATTTTAGTCATAATCTTAAATAATTATGCAATAATCCATCGCTGTTTTAAATTAATTCTAATCTTCGTGTTTCATACAATTACCTATTATATTTTAATTTTGAATTTGCGTACAATTTATTTTTTTTAGTTTTATATTTTTTATTGTGATTTCCAACTTATAAAATATTAAAAATTAAAAAATTAACAAAAAATTTTTTTTAAAAAATCTTATTTGGTTTATTCGGATTATTCGGATAAATTCCGATTATTCGGATATTACCCGAATCCGATCCGAAATGAATTCGGATAGATTCGGATCGGATAGAAAATTCCTTATTCGGATCGAATCGGATTTCGGATAGGGTCCTGAAATTTTCAAATCCGAATAATCCGTTATACGATCCGATGAACACCCCTAGATTAAACTAAAAGAATTAAACATTAAAAAGGAAAATTCTTGATTGATTGAATTAAGAGAGAATCAAATTAACAAAATAAAAGTTTAGGTTTTCAACAATCTTGGAGAAAAAGCAACCCACTTCAGGATTAAAGTTTGGCAAAATTTTAATTTTTTTCGAATGAAACCTGGTGAGAAGTCATTAACGATGACTTATACATGATATGATTTAAGTGATAATCATGGATTCGAGTTTAAATGACCTTATTCACATAATTACCAATTTGAATAATGAAACCCTAATTATAATACTCAATCACATAATGATTAAAGACAACCAAAATCATAGAATATCAACATTAGGTTTAAACATAATCAAAGCGTTAAAATTATCAAATCATAGATTGAATCCAAAAGAACTTAAATGGTTCACGTTCCAATCCCAAATCTAAGTTACAATTAAGAAAAATAGAAACTTTCACAAACATGTCCCCCCGAAGTGAATCACAAACGAACTAGCTTTGCCTCATCATCGAATCTTCAACACAATTGTAATTGATCATGTGAATCTTGTAAAATTGATGATCTTGATGTTGGAAGAGCTTGAGAATGATCAAAGATTGCTAATTTGCGTCCATAATTGTTGTGTAAAAGTTGTAATTCAAATTAGGGGTTTTCCCTTTTAAATACCTTTAATTTAGGTCAAATCTCAACAAAATCCCAGACCCCAGATTCGGTGGCTCCTATGGAGGCGTTGGTGGCGCTACCTCCCTGTAAAATCTTGATTTTCATGTGTAACCTTTCGAGACCTTTCCGTTGAAAGGTCGTGGGTCCCGTAAATCATTTCTTAGCTCAAGTTATGCCCATTTTAAGATACCGTTATCGTGCAATTTTGGTTTATCATATCTTTACTTCTCGAGCTCCAATTCTTGTCCCGTTTCTTCCAATTTCTTCGTATTCTTCATGTTTAACCTACAACCACAAAAGAATACCAAAAAGTAACTCTGTTTATCATAAATTTACATGTAAATAATTGAAACTAAACCGTTAAACATTGAACTTTCACCACTCGATCAGTATTCTCTTTGGTAATCAATTTAACCTAATCGAACCATTATAACCAAAAGCGAATTGTATTAAGAAAAAAAATTCGAAATATCAATTATATTTTTAATTTTAACCCATCATCCAACTGAAACGCGAGTAATTTCCGATATTTAGATCACAAAGTTTAAGATTCTAGAAAGTCAAATGCATTATATGCAGTAAAGATAATTACATGTTCAGCTTATAAAGGTCGATCATTTGTTTTCAATTATAAAGGAAGAATACCACTAAATACTAAAGGTGCTTCTTCACTTTTCATCAAGCCACTAGAGTTTCATGCTATCCAGCTGTTTAGATGGTTTTAGTTGAATAACTAAATTATAAAAGTTGGTTGATATTTATTATACTATTTTTAACGTTACAACTCATCCTTCTTACAAACAGTTTTAATCAGCATGCCACATCAGCTTTTCATTCATTTTTACCCATCCTTCCCACAAACACTTTTTACCCCAATACTATCCTTCTCACAAACACCTTTATTTTTCAACATCATATTTTCTTTATTAATTTACTTTAATACTAGAAATGTAAAAAATATTTTTATTTAATTAACTCATTTTAATTAAAATTTTATATTTACAGAAAAAAACATAAGTTTAATAAATGTTCAACAAATTATAAATTATTTTACAATGAAACAATATATAATTGTAACTTTAATTACAACACGTTTCTTATAAACTTAATATCGCTACACAAGAAGTACACAAATCAATACATGCATTTTTGTCAACACTTATTCGAATAAAGGATTGGCTACAACTTACGGCAATGACTCAAAGTTGAGCAAGTAGGTCTTGCATTTCTAGTCGCGGTTTGCACTTGGCAACTAACGGTTCAGCCTTGGGCATTGTGAGTCCAAGACCTTCCGTCATATCAACCATTTTTTCACTTATCCGTTCCCAATCGAAGCATTGAATTAGCAACCCTAGTGTTGACCCAATAACACGAATTGCTAACCCTTCCCCTGGGCAACCCCTCCTTCCTGACCCAAACGGCATTAGCTTAAACCCATCTCTCGTGCCTTCTAGCCCTTCAAACCTTTCAGGATTGAACCTTTCAGGGTCGGTCCACAACTTGGGGTCATGATGTATGGCCCATTGGTTAACAAGCAACATGGTCCCATATGGGACGTTGTAACCCCCGATAACACAATCATCTGATGACTCGTGAGGAAGTAGTAAAGGGACCGTAGGGTATAAGCGTAATGTCTCATTTATAATCCCACGAAGGTAAGGTAGGTCAATTATATCTGATTCGTCAACCAGACGATCTTTCCTAATTTTTGTATCAATCTCGTTTTGTGCCTTTTGTAGAACTTGTGGATGGTTTAGCAAAAGTGACAACGCCCATTCCATGGCTCCTGACGAAGTTTCAGTGCCAGCAAATAACATGACCTAATCACAAAGGTTTGTAACAAATAAACATATGATACCCTTAGAGTTCACAATTCACAAGTCAAAAGTTCTTTTTTTGCTTGGAAAGTGTTCATAATATAAATTGCTCTTCAAACATGATTTGTAAAGTGTGTAATTTTGCAAGTCTAGAGATGTATAAATGAGATTGTCCCTAAAACTAGAATAGTATGACATGTAATTGAAAATCTCGACATGTAAAATTTAACAAATTAATGAACATACCCGATAACCATAGGCATGGATTGATCTAAAGCATGGTTGACTACCGGGTATGAGAGTGTGATTACTTTTGTTTGCTAAGTCTTATATTTTTCTACCTTTAAAATTAATTAAAATATAGCAGTTTTAGACTGATCTAACTAATCGACCATTAAACGAGTTTCAGTCACATGTATAAAATTTCAGAACATGACTTGTTATAGCTTTATGGCTAAACCAAATGAACGTTTGTTGGGTTCACATGTTGTTAGGGTTGACAATTTCTGACACAGATCTATTAACATGACACGACATGATATGAAGTTAACAAGTTTCATGCTTGGAAAGTCTTTATAATATAAATTGCTCTTCAAACATGATTTGTAAAGTGTGTAATTTTACAAGTCTAGAGATGTATAAATGAGATTGTCCCTAAAACTAGAATAGTATGACATGTGATTGAAAATCTCGACATGTAAAATTTAACAAATTAATGAACATACCCGATAACCATAGGTATGGATTGATCTAAAGCATGGTCGACTACCGGGTATGAGAGTGTGATTACTTTTGTTTGCTAAGTCTTATATTTTTCTACCTTTAAAATTAATTAAAATAATAGCAGTTTTAGACTGATCTAACTAATCGACCATTAAACGAGTTTCAGTCACATGTATAAAATTTTAGAACATGACTTGTTATAGCTTTATGGCTAAACCAAATGAACGTTTGTTGGGTTCACATGTTATTAGGGTTGACAATTTCTGACACAGATCTATTACATGACACGACATGATATGAAGTTAACAAGTTTCATGTTTGGGCTTAAAAGGCTTCTTGTCATTAACAGGACAACACGTTTAAGACACGATAACAACCGTGTCTTAACAGGTTAAATATTTGTTAACCTGTTAAGACACCTGTTTAAACATGTTTAATACTTTTAGCTTATTTAAAAAAGTTAAATATATATATATATATATATATATATATATTATATATATATATAATATATATATATATTATATATATATATATATATTTATGATATATGTTATTGTTGTTCATATTTATTTTAAAAGTTTTATCGTTTGCCCAACCACTTCAATCAAATGTGACTACCACAATACCACTAACCGAGTCTCTCGTCTCTTCAGAATACACCTGTTAATGAACCTGTTTAAATTATGATATTGGTTGATTAACACTTTTATGGACTATTGTTTCAAACGTGTCAAGGATTGTCATGTATAAATACTATGTGTTATTTAAGATTTTATGCACTTTTAGCAAACCTTTTTTTGAAAAGTATGTGGTTTTTATCGTGTATCTTAACATGTCTTATCGTGTCATCTGTTTCTAAATATGTTTGTGTTTGTGTTTGGAAAAAAATGACGATTAGTTATCGTATCGTGTTTGTGTCTTATCGTATCGTATTGATATGTTATGCCAGCCCTACATGTTATGGGACCCTTAACAGCTTAACCAACTCAAGATTTGTTTTTTTTGGTTAACATAATTTCAATTATTCGTTTCGTTTTCAAAACATTACCAACCATGTGTTTGTCATTATTTGGACCACAATCGATCTAAGCTTTTAGGTATATGTTTGCCGGATAACACTAGTGTTTTAAATTCCTTTTATGTTTTATGTTACTCTACTCCTAGCTAGAATATAATTATATCATATTTGTTTGTTTCAGACTAGACTCAAAACCTCAATTTCAATATCTGTTTGGAAATTCTTTTTAAGATATAAGCAGGGGTGGACTCAGAAATTTTTTTCTCCGGGGTTGTTTTTTTCAGTTTTCGAATAAATGTGTATATCTCAACTCAATGCTAGAATTTTAGTTTGGGTAGGATCAGGTCACACAAAACAATTACAATCACATTATAAGACATTTGACAAGATACGATTTCATTAGAAAGTAAACCACATTACATTTGATAGTTGTTTATGTGTCTTCGTCTTTTAAAAAATATCAACTACATCATCAATCGAAATATTTTTAAAAACATCTTTCTCAATGTAACCAAGTATTGCTTAAGGTATTTTTCTAAAAAAAAATTAGAGATGATTAAGGAATGTTAATAAATTGATGAAATATGTGCTTACCTAAATCTTAAAAAAGTTACATTAACCTTAAAAAAGTTGCATTAACGCAAATCAGCTTTTTTATCAAATACTGCGCTAGGTGATATGTATTATTATTTAAAACAATCTTTAAAAATTAGAGAACACTTTTTATTAGCAAATACAATTTTTATTTAAGCTAAAGTAATTTTTTTTAAAAGTTAGTTCAAAAAATTACATTAGTATCATTTTTCTGGCAGTGATATATAGCCCGTTACTTTTAATTACTTAACATAGTTTTGTGGCTAATTAACTAACAAGTTATATGATCAAATTCATCCAATTGAAGCTAAAACTCAAAAAAAATAAAAAAGTAAAAAAATCTTACCAGCACAAAGCTTCGAATCATGGCATCAGTATAATACTCAGGATCCGACTCCTGCAACGATAACAACACTTGAATCATCGTCTTCTTCGTCTTGTTCATCATCTTCTCCCCCTCCGATTTCCTCAATTGCTCAATCAACCCTTGAAAGAACTCATCCCTCTTCACCTGCAACTCCATCAGCTTCTTCTCCAAGCCCCCCACCCCCAACCACCGCAGCACCGGCAAGTAGTCGCCGGAGTTACCAGCTCCGGCGAGCTCCAGCGTCTCATCCATCAGCTCCCTAAACCTCCTCCCCTCCTCCTCCACCATATCCCCACCGAAATACCTCTTCCCAGATATCGTCCTCATCATCACATTCATCGTCAGCTCATAAAACACCACCTTCATGTTCACCGGAGAAGAAGAAGAGGTTGCAGCCAGTTTACGTATCATAAGCTTCCCTTCATCAACGCGTATGTGGTGGAGCTCGTTGATCCGGTGGCTGGACAGGATCTCCACGGCGGCGATGCGGCGGAGGTTCCGCCAGTGGTCGCCGTAGGACGACCACACGAGGCTGCTGTAGTTGTTGCCGATGATCTTCCCGAAGAGCATCTTGGGGCGGTTGGCGAAGACGATGTCGTTTGTGGTGAAGCATTCCTCGGCTGCGGAGGGGGAGGAGACTAGCAGCACACGGCGGAGGCCGAGGCGGAGGAGGAGGAGGGGGCCGTGGGTGGTGGAGATTTTGGCTAGGGTTCTGTAGAGCGGTGGTTTTAGGAGGTGGAGGTGGCCGATGATGGGGAGGGTGGGGACGACGGTGGGTGGGTGGTTGGTGGTGGCGTTGCGACGGAGGACTGTGGTGATGAGGTATGAAGCTAGGAGGAGGATGAGGGTGGAGATGATGTATATATGGATCACCATTCTTGAGGGTTTTTGTTGCAGGTGGATTTTGGAGTGTTGGTTGTGGTTGATAACGTAAGAGTGTTGAAAGTGTTTTCAAGAAAACCGTATGAAAAACCACGTGGTGTTATTTTGGCCATGTATCGATCTGGTCGCAGTATTATATTTGGTAAAAATTTAAACCGTTCTTAACGCTACAAACCATCATTCTTACAAACAGTTCTAATTAGCATGCTACATCAGCTTTCTACTCACTTTCACCCATTCTTCCCACAAACATTTTTACCCCAATACTATCATTTTCACAGACACATTTATTTTTTCACCTCATATTTTCTTTATTAATTTACTTTAAATAAATATATTTAAAGTATTGTAAATATATATAATTAAAATAAAATTAAAACAACAACGTAAAACAATAAAATAAAAATGAGGATACAAAATTAATAGATAGAAATAACAATAAACTACTCTCTAATCCCCCCATTCGCCCAGAGATGATCTATTAGATTGTCTAATAATGCATGGTGTGCGTCCTGGTTACGTAAGCTTGTAAATCTTTATAGGTGTGTTTGAAATGATGGTGGTGCCCCGTTATTGTAACTTTCTGGCTTTAGTTCTTGCTCTTCACGCGACTAATTAGTTATGGAACCTCCTTCATCTTCTACAATTATATTATGTAATATAATACATGCATGCATTATATCACCTAATACCCGTAAGTTTGAGGATCTTGCTGGGGATCGTATCATTGCCCACCTAGCTTGAAGAACACCGAAAGCTCTTTCTACATCCTTTCTTGCAGACTCTTGACGCCTTTTGTACCATTTCATTTTCAGATTGTTCTCCGGTGGATATGTAAAACTCTTTACAAGTGTGGCCGATTCTGGATAAATACCATCCGCAAGATAATACCCTGTGGTGTAGTTATGCCCATTCACTGTAAAATTACATTGTGGTGCATTCCCCTCTAAGATTTGATTAAAAACTGGGGATTGATTAAGCACATTGATATCATTGTTTGATCCAACTACTCCAAAGAATGGCCAAATCCAAAGGTCATGTGATGCAACCGCTTCTAGCATAATCGTGGGATGCCCATGATCACCACGGATATATTAATCTTTCCATGTAGTTGGACAGTTTCTCCAACTCCAGTGCATACAATCAATGCTTCCAAGCATTACAGGAAACCCATGGTGGGCTTCATGTTCAGCTACTAACCGATCAACGTCATATTGGTGGTCTTCTTAAATACACAGATGAATAAATTTCCACGATAGACCTGCAAATTGACGAATGACACTTGTGCATTTTTGTAGACATCCCATAGCAGTACTTTCACCAATGCGTAAGTATTCATCACATTGGTCAGCTGTTGTGCCATATGCCAATTGACGAATGACACTTGTGCATTTTGGTCATGGTGATAGACCCTTTCTACCTACAACATTATATCTTTGTGTAAAATATTTCCAGTGTTCTGATTTACCTGGTTTAGATAAATCTGTGACAATGCGATTAAAAAGACCAATGCACATCCTGAACCGCCGTCTGAAAAAAACTCTCATCGTACACCGGCTCTGTAGCAAAGTAATCATTCCACAATCGTGTGTCTCCATCCTTACGACCTCTATCTATCTCTTTGCGCTTTTTACATTGTCGGGAAGAACTTCCCTCTTCTTCTTGGTCAAGCTCAAACAATCTATTAGCAAGCTCTTCGATATCATCGGAAATAAGATTTTGAAATTCTTGTATAAGCATTTGAGGAATATTCATGGGTATTCTATCATCATCGTTGCTCATTTTTAGAATTTTGGATTCAAAGTATTAGTGTGGAAAATGAATGAAGTGTTGTAGTGATTGTGGTGTACATTGTGGTATTTATACAAACAAAAAAAACTAGCCATTGGAAAAAAGATAATAAAACTAGCCTTTGGAAAAAAACAAAAAAAAAACTAACCGTTAGAAAAAAGACAATAAAACTAGCCGTTAGAAAAAAGACAAAAAAAACTAGCCGTTAGAAAAAAGACAAAAAAAAACTAGCCGTTATGGATCCATATGGAGAATTAAAGTAATACAACATTAAACTAAAATCATAACAAATCTGAAATAACAATTAAACTAAAATTGTTACTTGCAACGAGGCTTTCCATATTTCTCTCTTATCTCGTTACACAGTTCTTCATGTTCGGCACGTTGGAATGGATCCATATGACTTGTGTCGATGAAAAGGATTTTCTTCTCTTCCAACTTGAAGAATTTATCAATTCTTTTGCCGAAATGTTGGATAGCTTTCTTCTTTACCTTTGTCGTCTCGGCCAACTCTTCAACGAGACTTAGTCTCTTTGCTTCGTAAGCAAGTGAAGAAGAAGTCATGCCTTTACCCTTTATTTTAGCCAACTTCTTTGCCTTGTCTCTCCCCATTGGACGTGTTGGAGGTTCCTCTCGACACTCTTCTTCTAGATGTTCTTCCTCTTGATCTTCATGTTGCATTGCAAGAACATCATCATCATTATTATCATCATCAAGTGATACCCCCCACTCTTGAGTTGATTCGGGAGTATTGCCAAAGTTGGCATCTGAAGCAGAACATGCATAACCCCCTGTGTTGTTTGTCTGTATTCTTTTGGAAGCTTGATGACCATAAACTTTTGTAGGCCTAGAGTACTTTGGAATGTCTTTAACTATCCTCCACACATGTTCATATGTGAAGGCAGCATTATTAGTATTCGTGTAATCATATTTAGCTTAAGTTATATATTGGTCTTCTGACCAACCACTTTTGTATCGTGATTTGATATGAACGTAAGATATATTAAAATGAGCAACCTTTCCTTTGATCATATGTTAATGACTTCTAAGGTTGTGTGCATTTTTTGGAATTTGAGGGTTTCCAGCATTATAATGTTGTTCTATCCTCCCCCAATATGGTTGTTGGTTTTGATTGTTGGCGATTGTTAGGTCTTCAGAAATGGCTACATAAGCCTTAGCCAACAAGACTTCATCATGTAAGGCCCCGTTCCCGGGACGCTTACAGCTGGTAAATCATTACACATAAAACATATATTTTCATCATATTACATAAAAACGTCGCAACGAAAACATTTAAACAAAACATTCCATTTCAATATAATAGCTTTTGCAAAATAATACATCGTTAATCAGTTACAAAATACATTGTTGCATTATATCACAAAAGCAATAAATAAATGGATGTCATCCCAAAAGAGCTGAGTAGCCACCTCGTGCCATCCTCAGCAATCATTACCTGCCAACTGAAAACACATTAAAGTCAGCGTTGCTGAGTGAGTTCTAGTTTTATAATAAAACATACTTTTCTTTCGTTAAAACCGTACTTTTCATTCATGCGATCACACAACATACGTACACATAGATAATATCATTATTATCTTCATTATTTGTTCTTTCTTTCACTTTTCATATCTTCCGTACCAATACCATGTGCTACACCCCAACTATATGGCTACTGGGCCGAAGTTGGTGCCGCAGTACCGGGGTAAGCGGTAGAAGTTCTATACAAATGGTCGATCACAAAGAAAGACCCCAATGTGCATCCTTCCGGGGTAGTGAACCCGCACACCGTTGGGCTAACATCTTTTTATGGCGTGTCCCTTCCATATATTTGCTTGCAAGACTTTCTTTACTTTTATCATTTATTAATGCATGCATCTTCCTTCATGTTCCTCTTTCATTATCTTTCACTTTACGTTACATAATACTTTCATTTCATTCATTAACATTCAACGCAAAGCCACGAGAAATATACACATACGTCATAACAAAGAACATAACATACACAATCATCATCATACAGGGCAACATCATACATACATAACATACATCATGCATAAACATGCAACATCATCATCATGCCCAACATAACCTCTAAGACCTCAAAAGTCATCTTACATGAACTTACGGGAACCTCCCACGTCACAACTTACATATGCACTTTCCCCCGAAAGTCAGAACATAAACTACGTTTTCCCCGAGTGCACAAGCCCTACTTGGGCGTATGGACACCCTTCAGTCGCATGGCCTCCGTTCGACTGAACATTATGCGAATGGACCAATGCGGATAAAAACCCATGCGAATGAACACCCAATCATGCGAATGGACCTCATGTGGATGGACTCAATGCGGATGAGTCCTATGCGAATGGAGCTAATGCAGATGGAACCTCAGTCGCATGACTCCCCATGCGATTGACTCTCAGTCGCACGACTGACAAGCGTATGGGCCTCAGTCGTACGTCTCACATGCGATTGACCTTCAATCGCACGACTAGCATGCGTATGGCCCCAGTCGCACGACTGGCATGCCATTCGGTCGCATAGCCCTAGCTGTGCAGAATGCAGCTCACCCCTAAACCCAATCTTCCATTTTTGACCTCCAAGCTCATCTAAACTCATTCTAAGCTTAAATCAACCATTCTAAACCTTAGGAATGTATACCATAACACCATTCAAGCACACACAAGACCGGAAACAAACTCCAAATGCATTACACGCAAACACATACAAATGGGTCAAACACACACACACATACAAAAACGGGTTTTCAGATGTGTTCTAGCCCCAAAATTGACCAAAAAAGTTTAAAAGAGGGTTCCTAGAACTCACACAATCAACATCGAGAAGTAGAGCTTCGTTTGGACCCGCTACACGACGATTTTTGAGCTCGAACCCACTCGAATCAAGCCTTTTTCTTCTTTTCTCCCTTTTATCTCTTCTTTCTCTCTATGTTGCAGAATTTTTGAGATGTGGGGAGGGTGTGGGCTGCCCTCCCCTCTTATTCTCCTTCTCTTCCGAGCTTTCTCGCGTTTTGGCAAGTTTGGTCCCTCGACTTTGGACTTTGTTTCTTTTCTTCTTTCGTTGGCTTCAAAGAAAAATGTCCGGTCATTACAAGTCCACCTCCCTTAAATAGGTTTCGTCCCTGAAACCTGTTATTCCTCGAACAAACGTGGGTAATGTTGCCTTATTTCTTCCTCAGTCTCCCACGTTGACTCGGATCCTTTCTGTGCTTCCACTGTACACGCACAAGAGGAACCACTTTATTTCTCAGCCTCTTTTCCTTTCGATCGATGATTGCCACCGGTTGCTCCACATAATTGAGTCGTTCATCTACTTCGATATCCTCCAGTGGAACACTCATATCTTCATCTGCCAAGCATTTCCTCAGATGAGATGCATGGAATGTCGGGTGAATTCCACTTAACTCATCTGGTAACTCCAATCTATAGGTCGCCTCTCCTACTCGAGCAATGATTCGGAAAAGGGCCTATGTACCTCGGGCTCAACTTGCCCCACTTTCTGAATCGGATAATACCCTTCCAAGGTGAGACCTTCAACATAACCCGGTCACCCACCTGGAACTCGATCATTCTGCATCATTTATCAGTATACGACTTCTGTCTATCTTTGGCTGCCTTCATAAAGGCCTTGATCTTTTCGAGCTTTTCAGTCGTAGCCTCGATTACCTTGACACTTCCTAACACCTTTTGACCAATATCACCCCAACAGACGGGCGTTCTGCATCTCCTACCGTATAGCATCTCATAAAGCGGCATACCAATGCTGGCATGATAACTGTTGTTGTATGAGAATTCAGCTAATGGTAAGTGGTCGCCCAACTGTGATGAGTTACAATCTCCTTGATGAAAAGATCCGCTAACCTCTCAGATGAATATGTCTTGCGGATCGGTAGGAAGTGAGCACTCTTCCTCAAACGTCAACAATCACCCATATAGCATCATACCCTTTCGGAGTACGCGGCAACTTCGTAATGAAATCCATGGTGATGTGCTCCCACTTCCATTCCTGTATATCCAAAGGTTGGATCTTCCTATACGGATTTTGATGCTCGTCCTTCACTTGTAAGCACGTAGGCATTTACTCATATACTCCACCACGTCGCGCTTCATACCCGGCCACCAATAATCTTTCTTCATATCTTGGTACATTTTCGTGGCACTGGGATGAATAGAGTATCGAGTCTTGTGAGCTTCGTCCATGATCTTCACTCGTAGATTCCCAAAGCAAGGAATCCACATCCTCCCGAATCGAGTTCTAACACCAAACGTGTTTTCACCCAATTCTGCGACCAGACCTCTCATTCTCTCATAGTTAAGATGGTCTTCTTTCAGTGCCTCATCTTGAAACTCTTTAGTTTGATTCATCACATCCGAGGTCATGATCAGCTGATATGCTTTCACCCGAATCGGCCCGGGTCTCTCTTTTCGGCTAAGGGCGTCCGCCACTACATTGGCTTTGCCCGGATGGTAATGGATCTCACAATCATAGTCCTTTATAAGCTCTAACCATCGTCTCTGCCTCATGTTCAGATCTTTTTGCTCAAATAAGTACTTCAAGCTCTTGTGGTCAGTGAAAATGGTGCACTTTGTCCCGTAAAGATAGTGCCTCCAAATCTTTAGTGCAAAGACCATGACTGCTAGCTCCAAGTCATGATTAGGGTAGTTGACCTCATGAACCTTCAACTGTCGGGATGCATAGGCTATCACTTTTCCTCTCGGCATTAACACACACCCTAACCCCGAGTAGGAAGCATCAGAATAAACCACCAGACCTTCGCCTCCATCGGGTAATGACAAAACAGGAGCTTGAGTCAACCTCGCCTTCAATTCTTCGAACGCCTTCTCTTGAGCTTGACCCCATACAAACTTCACATTCTTCCGGGTCAACTTAGTTAGTGGAGAAGCGATCTTAGAAAAGTCTTGGATAAATCTTCAGTAATAGCCCGCCAAACCCAAGAAAATACGGATCTCGGACGACGTCTTTGGAGACTTCCATTGCATCACCGCCTCCACCTTTGTCGGGTCCACCATAATTCCGTCGGGATTCACCACATGGCCCAAGAACTGAACTTCGCACAACCAAAACGCGCACTTGGAGAACTTTCCATACAACTTCTCCTTTCTCAACATCTCCAGAACCTCCCGAATGTGACCGGCGTGCTTAATCTCGCTCTTTGAATGAATCAAGATATCATCAATAAACTCGATTACTGATTTATACAACATCGGCCGACACACCCAATTCATCAGATCCATAAAAGCAGCCGGCGCATTGGTCAAACCAAAAGACATGACAAGAAACTCATAGTGATGATAACATGTGCGGAAAGCTATTTTAGGGATATCCTGCTCCTTCACCTTCAACTGATGGTAGCCCGATCGAAGATCTATCCTTGAAAACCAATTAGCACCTTGAAGCTGATCAAACAAATCATCTATTATTGGTAAGAGGTACCGGTTCTTCACCATCAACTTGTTCAACTCACGGTAGTCAATACACATTCTCATACTACCGTCTTTCTTCTTTACGAATAAGACCGGAGCACCCCAAGGAGAGATACTTGGTCGAATGAACCCCTTATCAAGAAGCTCTTGCAACTGCTCCATCAATTCTTTCATCTCCGTCAGAGCCATCCGATACGGTGCCTTGGCAACAGGTTGGGCACCCGGTATCAGATCAATCTGAAACTCGATCTCTTTGTCAGGTGGCACTCTTGGTAAGTCTTCTGGGAACACGTCCGAAAAGTCACACACAACCGGTACATCGGATAGTTGTGGTGTTGGCGTATCCACATCCTTTACATAAGCCAAGTAGGCGCTACATTCACGCCTCATACACTTTCCCGCCACCGCCATTGAGATTACTTTTGGGATCGTCGTGACCCGATCCCCATAAATAGTTACCGAACTCCCATCAGGCGCTACCAAATGAATCATCTTCTTGCGACACACAATGTTCGCCTCGAAGTCCACCAACCAATCCATCCCAAGAACCAAATCAAAACCACCAAAGGTCATCAAGAACGGTCTAACAGGAAACTTATGACCTTCTAGCTCCACATCACAGTTCTCTATCATCTTAGAAATCCTGGTAGACTTACCTATGGCAGTTTCTACATCAAAGGGCATATCAACACGTCTACTACTAACAAGAAGCTTAGCACAGAAAGCAGCAGAAATAAAACTTTTATCGGCACCCAAATCAAATAACATAGAAGCTAAAGTTTGGTTCACTAGAAACGTACCGGACACAACGTCAGGGTCCGTCCCAGCCTCCTCCTCTGTCATAGTGAATGCCATGGCGCTCTCCCTCGGTCCTTCACTTCCCGTCTTCTTTACCCCGGAACCCTCAGCCCTTGGCTTTTTACAGTCTTTACTCACATGACCACTTTCCCGACAGTTGAAACATCTACCCGCACAACAATCCTTTACGATGTGCCCCGTCTTCCCACATTTGAAGCACAAGTTCAATCAAAACCTACATTCCTCTGCATGCTCCCTTCCACACTTGCCACACCACCTTGACCCCGCTCCTAATGTGGCCACACGGCGGTCATCCACCCGTGCCTCTTTGTTACCCGTCGAGGCATCACCCCGACCAAACCTTTTCCAGTTCCAGTTCCGATCACCACCACTCTTCTTGTTCGCTTTAGTCACCACCACCTCCCGCTCATCATATAGCGTCCCTGCCAAATCGACCGCCGACCTAAACGTGCTTGGCTGGGCAGCGATCATATGCCTGCGAACATCCACCGGCAAGCCCTGAATGTACCTCTTGATCTTTCGAGATAGAGGCGTCACCTGTTCCAGCACCAGCCGTGCCATTTCGTTGAATTTGGTGGTGTACTGCTGGTGTGTCATGGTCCCCGCCTCCAGTTGCAGGAACTCTCTCTCGATCTTATCCATCTCCCTATGAGGAAAGAACTCCTCAATCACCATCTTTTTCAACTCATCCCACCTCATCCTTCCTATCGCCTGGCTACCCTCGGCTTGGACAATATTGTCCCACCAACATAGAGCCGAGTCTATAAATGAGTGGGTAGCAAACTTCACCTTCTGGTCTTCCCGGCACTCGCTTATATCAAGAACAGCCTCCATTTCCCTCACCCACCGGTAGGGGGCTTGCATCGAAGGTAGGGGGCTTGCATCTCATAAACGCCCCATAGTTACAGCCTCGTGCCGCCTTCGGCGCAGGCTCTTCTTCTTCCTCTTCATCATCAGATAAAACCGTTTCAGGCTCTGGTTGTTCCCGTCCTCCCGAGGACCTGTTCCTCTCTTGTCTTTCCCCTTCCCGTACTGCCTTAATCATTTCGATCACCACAGACGGTAAGATTGTCTGCATGACCTGATGCACTTCTTCAACCACCGCCTTTTTCATCGAGGCCCTCAAGTTAGCACTCTCATCCTCAACCTCTGGATGAGGGGTCTTAGGCTCTTCAAGAACCACCTTTTTAACTCCGGGTCTTCCCCTCTTGGGTCGCGGTTCAGCACCACGACCTCCGCCCTGTGAAACTTTCAAAGATATACCACCAGCCATTCACACGCACACTGAAAGATTCAAATTACAGTGGCCAGTTGCGATTAGCCACTTACTTTACGCTTCACACCCCGAGCATTACCTATCTTGACTACATAAGTATTTAAATCTACAAACAACACATAAACCACACAACATGCACACATAATACCGGTTAACATTATGAAAATATTTGATGGCACGCAGCTACTCAGATTGGCATCCCTTCCCCTTTTCCGTCCCATTTTCAGTTTAAGTTTAGGTTTATTTTGAAAATTTACCCATTTCACTTAAATTTTGGCTCCGATACCAACTTGTAAGGCCCCCTTCTCGGGACGCTTACAGCTGGTAAATCATTGCACATAAAACATATATTTTCATCATATTACATAAAAACGTCGCAGCGGAAACATTTAAACAAAACATTCCATTTCAATATAATAGTTTTTGCAAAATAATACATCATTAATTAGTTACAAAATACATTGATGCATTACATAAAAAAAGCATTAATACACGGATGCCATCTCAAAAGAGCTAAGTAGCCACCTCGTGCCATCCTCAGCAATCATTACCTGCCAACTAGAAACACATCAAAGTCAGCGTTGGGCTAACATCTTTTTATGGCGTGTCCCTTCCATATATTTGCTTGCAAGACTTTCTTTACTTTTATCATTTATTAATGCATGCATCTTCCTTCATGTTCCTCTTTCATTATCTTTCACTTTACGTTACATAATACTTTCATTTCATTCATTAACATTCAACGCAAAGCCACGAGAAAGATAAACATACGTCATAACAAGGAACATAACATACAAAATCATCATCATACAAGGCAACATCATACATACATAACATACATCATGCATAAACATGCAACATCATCATTATGCCCGACATAACCTCTAAGACCTCAAAAGTCATCTTACATGAACTTACGGGAACCTCCCGCGTCACAACTTACATATGCACTTTCCCCCGAAAGTCATAACATAAACTACGTTTTCTCCGAGTGCACAAGCCCTACTTAGGCGTATGGACACCCTTCAGTCGCATGGCTCCGTGCGACTGAACATCATGCAAATGGACCAATGCAGATGAACACCCATGAGAATGAACACCATTCGGGCGAATGGACCTCATGCGGATGGACTCAATGCGGATGAGTCCTATGCGAATGGAGCTAATGCAGATGGAACCTCAGTCGCATGACTCCCCATGCTATTGACTCTCAGTCGCATGACTGATAGGCGTATGGGCCTCAGTCGTATGTCTCACATGAGATTGACCTTCAATCGCATGACTGGCATGCATATGGCCCCAGTCGCACGACTGGCATGCCATTCAGTCGCATAGCACTAGCTGTGCAGAATGCAGCTCACCTCCGAACCCAATCTGCCATTTTCGACCTCCAAGCTCATCTAAACCCATTCTAAGCTGAAATAAACCATCCTAAACCTTAGGAATACATACCACAACATCATTCAAGCACACACAAGCCCGAAAACAAACTCCAAATGCATCACACGCAAACACATACAAATGGGTCAAACACACTCATATACAAAAACGGGTTTTCAGATGTGTTCCAGCCCTAAAATCGACCATAAACATTTAAAAGAGGGGTCCTAGAACTCACACAATCAACACCGAGAAGTAGAGCTTCGTTTGAACCCGCTACACGATGATTTTCGAGCTCGAACCCACTCGAATCAAGCCTTTTTCTTCTTTTCTCCCTTTTCTTTCTTCTTTCTCTCTATGTTGCAGAATTTTAGAGATGTGGGGAGGGTGTGTGCTGCCCTCCCATCTTATTCTCATTCTCTTCCTAACTTTCTCACGTTTTGGAAAGTTTGGTCCCTCGATTTGAACTTTATTTCTTTTCTTCTTTCGTTGGCTTCAAAGTAAAATATCCAGGCGTTACACATCATCAGCTGCCCACTTGATACGAACAGACTTCTCAGCTTTTTCTTTTCCTTTTCCTTTCCCTTTTTTCTTTGCTGGTGTGTTTTTGGGTGACGAAGGTGCTTCATCAAGTAGTTGTTCATTATGTGATTGTGATTGTGTTTGTTGTACTTTTTGAAGCTCTTTATGTTTAAGCCATGCTTGATATTGTTGATAGTCTTCCAACGAAGACTGAGATTGTTGAAGATATGGGAATCCACCGACTTGTGGAAATTGTGAGAAGGCAGGTTGTTGAGCATATGAGAATGCCCCAGGTTGTTGAACATGTGGGAATCCCCCAGATGGTTGAAGATATAGGAATCCCCCGGGTTGTGGGAGTCGGGAGAACCCAGGGTGTTGATATTGAGAGAACCCTGGTTGCTGATATGGGTATTCTTCATTGGTTTCATCGTTTAACATTTGTCTGAAAGAGAATGAAGCTCTTAGATCCATTGAGAATTGAATTTTAAATTGTGTTTAGAAGAGAGTTATAATGTTTGAAAGATGATGAAGTGTGATTTGAGAAAAACTCTTAAGTGAATAAAACATATTTATAATAGGTAAACTAGCTGTTATAAATAAAACAAAAAAACTAGCCGTTATGAAAATAAAACAAAAAAACTAGCCGTTATGAATAAAATAAAAAAACTAGCCATTATGAAAAAAAAATAGCCGTTATGAAAATATAGAAAAATAGCCGTTATGAAAAAAAACAAAAAAGAGTAGTCTTTATGAATGTAAAAAAAAACTAAAATATTTTAATACTATAAATCTAAAAAATTAAAATTTTATACTTAAACTATTATTTAATTAACCCATTTTAAATTATTATTTAATTAACTCTAACTAATTACTTTAATACTAAAAATATAAAAGAATTAAAATATTTCTATTTAATTAACTCATTTTAATTAAAATTTTATACTTATATATTTATTTTAATTAAAATATTTTAGAATACTTTAATTAAACACATTTTAATTTATAATTATTTTAATTTATTATTTATGGTGGTGGGGCCCACCACTCTTCCTTTCCCCCGCCCTTCCCCACAAATCCCCTCCCATCCTTTCTCCTCCCCCATCACCGCCCTTCTGGCGGGCGCCGTCCACGTCGACGATGGGCGGCCGACGGGCACGCGATGGGGACCGTCTTAGAAATAAGGTGGAAAACAAACATCTTTTGTCATAGTGGTTGAAACTTAAAATAAAGGTGAGAGAATTTTATTTTTTCTTCTAAGATTTAAGGTTAAAATCTTGTAATGAACATATATTAATAACTTGATGATATTAAAAATTAAACATTAATATATTATTCATAAAAAATGAACACATGAACTTTATTTATTTATTTATTAAATCAGATATTTTATAATGCTAAAGTGGTTTTTAGGTTGATTTTAGCTTGTTTTATAATTTTTGTATATTTTTTATAGTTAAAATAGCAGAAGTGAATGATACTAAAAAAGAATTCATTCAGGTGATGATGTGCTGAAAGAGAGGGTGTGTTTTGCTAGTTGAGATAACGAGAGTCTCGAAAACAATATTCCGAAAGTCGGAAAAGAAATTAGATAAATTCATTGACTAGATTTGTATAATTATTTTTTACTAAAATCACACATACATATGCATTAATTTTGAAATTAGTTTATTTTTTATAAATTTATAAGATTAATTATATTATATACTATGAAACAGAATGGACATTAGTTATACTACTATTGTTGCATGATGTATAATACATTAGTTTCTATAATCTATGACTACCTCTCTCTCTATATATATGTATATGCTTCTTATCACCTACTTCCTATGCCGGTGGCCTACACTTCGGTCGATGCCTGTCCATGGAGGTTGTAGGTTAGAGGAGGATGGGTGGTCGTATGAACGCACGAATGTTGGTCCCCTGTCGCCATTGTGTCGGTGTTGTCACCTTGGGTGGTGATGGTGGTGGGATTGCTCGATTGAGCCGAACAAGGGGCGTCTCTAGCTACTGTTGTCAGTAGTCACGATGGCTTGTACAACTTGGTCCCTACGAACCGCCGTTGGTGGCGTTCGTATCACGATGAGGTCCGGTGGTCACCCAAAGTTTCCCATTGTCGCCGTTGTCATGTGCTTCTGTAGATGTTGGAGATGTTATCTCTTTATTGTTGGGTTTCTAAACTTAGTGAATCTGAAGTTTTTTATTAAAATATCCAAAAAAATCCGAAATATTTAATATTGTTAATTTTTATACAAATACTAGTTGAAGACCTGTGCAATACGGCGGCAGTAATAATTTACAACACGATACTGGTTTACGTTATTAATTTTTACAAATACCACAATCCTAATTATAGTAACATAAAAATCAAACACAAACAAATTAGTGGTAAAGAGGAGGGCTCAAAAGAGACTAAAGTCCTGTTGTGAGCTGCTGGTGATTCATCTGAATAACAAAAATCCTTCAAATATAGCCAAACATACAACTACCTAATCAAATGATCGATTTGACATAGTTTAAATTCTATGATTCCCGATAATATGTAATAAAAAACCAAGTATCCCTTCAACGAGAACTCATATGAATACACGATGAATAACTCCAAGCAATCATCATTAAAGAATTAAGAACCTCCCTCCATCCATCAAGCAATCCAGTACCTTTTAAGAACCTTATATTTTTATATCACATTCTTCTAGTCTGAAGGAGTCTTATGTTTTAGATCTTTTATAAGCACCCGTATGTGCATTTAAAATTTGACTAACCATTACAGACTTTTTGTAACCCATCAAATTCCTTAACTTGAAACTTTTTTATGTCACACCCCAACCTTGACGGCGGAAACGTCGAGATGTGAGAGTTAAGATCGTTCACAGCCACATAACGTTATTATTAAATACAAATATAATAATAATAAGTTCCAAATGTAACATTATAAGCATAAGTCTCAAATAAGAAAATCAACAATGCATAAAAAGAAATAATTCAAGTTCATCCATTTATTTAACTAGGTCCATGCCTAGGTGTGAATAAGCTTCAAAAGTGGCAATCAAACTTGTGCATTTTCTGAAACATGTTAAAAATAAAAGGTCAACATAATGTTGGTGAGATTTCCATAGTTTACAATACATAAGTATATAAAAGACGGCAATTCATGTTATAAGTTAGAGAACAAAGTAACTAGGGATGTAAGATAGAGTGCACAATCAAACCTTGATAGTTTTACAAGTCTCAACGTTTACAAGTTTATACGATTAGCTAAGTGTACTTGGATTAACCAAGCAGGCTTGTCAGGCCCATAGATCTATGACGTCGCCAGACTAGCAATAGTTAATGATTGTACATATAATCGTCAATACATGGTAATTACTAAGATCAACTAACCACAACATACAAGTGAATTGCCATAAGTTTACAAGAATCAAACGTTTTACAAGTGCAATGGTTATAAGGTAACATGTTTCACCCCAAAGTGTGAAAATATAAAAAAGAGGTATAGAAATACTCACTTGATATATATATGCAAGATGATAATAAAAAAAATACGATGCTCCAACGATTTCCTTTTTACAAGTCACCTAAACGTATATTCCAAGATTAAGTTCAACAATAGGGTTAACGTTTAGACGTGATCTAGGGTTCCAATATAAGATTTGGAGTTTTGGTAAATAAGAGTTAACGATGAAAACACTTTTCTTTTAATTTAATGAATAGAATTATACCAATTAAGCAATTTAACTTGAATTTAATCATTTATATTAGTTGACATAGCTTGAATATAAAGTATAATACATTTTTATATTTATTGGAAATAATAATTAAAGGTAATGTTTGAACCAATAATAAATTCTTTTATGATTTAAATCACTATTTAGAGTAATTTTATAAAATTAAATTAAATATAACATTTTTTAAAAATATATTTTATAAAAATACTAAATTATTTAAGGAAATAAATTTACAGAAAATAATTAAGTGACTTTAAAAAAATGAATAATGTTTACAAAATTAATTTTTTTATAATTTTTTTCAGAAATTTTATACCATTTTTTTTAAAAGCTAGAAAGCCCAAAAAAATAGTTGAGGTTGCTCGGGTTCGAACCCGGGACCTCCTGGTTGTGGAGAGTGTGGTTTACCATTAAGCTAGGGTCGTGGCTGTGCTAATGGATGAGTTTTAAATCTTAAATACCAAATTACATAGATTTCCCCAAATCAATATAAACCCTAGAACAATTGAATCAAAATTGGACTTCAATTAGATAACGATTACAGAAATAAACATGGGGCTTTGATTCCCCGAGTAATTTCGAGTAGATACATAAATTCAGTTACCCGAATCAAAGATAGATTGAAGAGATTAGGTTATGAACAAGCCGCAAACGTCTTGTGTCCAATCGATGATCAAATGTTGATGATAATCGAATTAAACTCGAGGATAGATTCGGTTGTGGTTCTTGATTCAAAGGCCTTTATCAATTTCAGTCGAGATAGGTCGAAATAGGGATTTTGATAAGGCTACAGGTCGTGGGTTTAAGTGAATCGAATGAGATTTTTTGTGTAGGTTGCAGGTGAAATTAGGAGTTTCATTCGATTAAGAGTAGATAGATGACTATTTAGGTTCATTTAATTTGATTATTGATGAGGTTTAATGCCCAAATGACTATGGGTTTTATGGTGCTACGGTTATACACTCGATTGGGTGGTATCCGATGTTTAATCCTTAATTATTAGATGCATTAAGGTTCGAATCACGCACACGAAACGATTTGAAACGGTTTTGGGCTTCGAAACCGAGGGGTTTTGGTGTTTTGAAGCTCGCCGGCGTTGTGCCGGGCTTGGCTGGCTGGCGGCCAGAAATGCGGGGAGAGAGAAAGTGGGTGGGGGTTGGGTTTTGGTGAATTACACCTTTGGTCCCTGTGGTTTGCACTTTGATATTTCATGTAAAAACTTCCATTTTTAAGTTTTCTAAATGACAAACTAGCCCCCTTAAACTTAACTAAACCTCATGTTTTACATAATTTAACTCATTTACTTTTATAACTTATTATTATTATTATTATTATTATTATTATTTGTATTATTATTATTATTATTATACACATTATTTTTTTTAATTATTAACTTTCATCATTTAACGTTTAATGATAACTAAGAAATAACATAAATAATTCATAAGTTTCATGAATACAATCAATAACCCTTACAAGAATTTAACGATGTTAACTTATAGATAATCCTAAAATACATGTTACATTTTAGTTGAAGGATAGATTACATATGAGCACCCAATCTATGGGGAGAATCATGGAAATATCTATTTAGTAACCATTCTATTCAATCAAATAATAAAACTTAATGAGTTTTATCATTTATGTCTATTGAAGAAGCAACTACATTTTAAGTAGAATTCATCATTTAAACCTACTAAATCTCGATCAAATAGAAACAATTAATCTATTAGAGATAAGACTGATTCATTCTTTAGAAAACTTCATAATTTAATCTTTTCTTTGACAAAATATTTATCTAATAACTAATTTTTTGGATTTGCTACATTTGAGTTTCATATTTATCCCAATTCAATATAAAAATCCTTATTTGAAATAACAACTAAATAAGATATAGATTAGATCATTCGAAAGGAATCGTGATATCCATATACTACAATTCATTGCCTCTATCGACCAACTTTAACATTGTTTTTGATTTTGACAATAATCAATATGTCAAATAAATATTAGAATAAAGAATCATACTTGTCGGCTTTTTCATTTATTTTGGATCGAAACCTCATCAAGCAACCCAGTACCTACAGAAGGAATCGTGATATCCATATCCATATATATATAATATATATATATATATATATATATATATATATATATATATTATATATATATATATATATATATATATTATATATATATATTATAAATTATAAATATGAAGATTTATAAAGTTATATACTTAAATATTTAAATAAAATAATATACTTAATTATAATATTATTTTGTTATAAAAATATAATTAGTAAATATAAATTTAAATGCCTATTTATAGTATCATAAATAATGTTTATCAACTTGAAAGGGGTGTGAAACGTATCAGTCATTAGGTAGGTAATAGGCAACAAGAGAAGACTATTCAGGTATGACCGGCCAGAAACCGCCTATTCCTGCCAATATCCTTAACCGAATCACAAAGATTTTCATCACGAATCTTCCGGAGAAGTGTAGCGGCAATGATTTATCAGAGTGCATCCGAGGTTTTGGAGATATTTACGATCTTTACATAGCTCGCAAAAGGGATAAAGCAGGGAATCGTTTCGGTTTCGTTTCCTACCTTGACGTTAAAGCAGGGAATTGTTGGTTGAAGGCCAATTTAGCAAGGTTCACCCTTGAGGAAGGTGAAATTCGCCCACAACCGACGAAAGTACAAAAAAAGATAACCGCTGAAGATTATGTTAGGAAAGAAGCTAGACCTCCTACAACCTTTTACAATGGTTCCTGATCGTTTATGGATACAGTATTGGGGAGACAAAGTTCTTCGGTAGAGGGTAAGACGGTGGTTTTGATGATCACGTGGAAGCTTTTTCTAAGTTACACGGGAAGGCATTGGTGATGAGAATGTTAGACTTAGAAGCTCTCAAGAATATCCATATCATTCTCAACGACATGTGTCCAGGTTTTGGAAAGGTGCAATACCTTGGCGGGTTATCGGTTCTTGTCTCGTTTGAGGATAGCGCAATGGCTATTGTTGTTCGTGACGCAGCCAGGGAGATTTTGGGAAGGTTCACGTCGATAGATGTATGGGAGGGTCAAAGTTTTGGTTTTGATCGATTAGCATGGATCAAACTGGTTGGTTTACCATTGCATCTGGTGGATGGTGTAGTCATTGACATGGTTGGACGAACATATGGGAAAGTGGTACAACGAGCAACAAGGTCCGACGATGATAATGATTTATCCTATGATTATATTGGGGTCCTTGTCAGAGATGGGAAGAGGATTGATGAAGAAGTTGTGTTGGCTTGGAAGGATAAGAAATATCGTATTTGGGTTTCGGAAGAAACCGGGGTCTATGTTCCTGAGTTTTACAAGGTCCCTAAGAAATCGCCGGAGGAAGGTGACATGGAAGACGTCGAAAGTAATCAAGAGGACTTAGATGTTGACGTCAATCTAATGAATTCGTCAGAAATTAACAAGGATTCCGGCATGGACGAGTTGGTAACAGTCAATGAGGTGCCAATTTTGGAAACTCCTAATGGCATTAATGTTGTCAATAACTCTCCAATAAATGTGGAGGAGTTTCCTGAAAATGAGAATTTTATCCCTGGCAACCTTTTTAATTTTGAAACTAATTTAAATGCTGAGGTTGACTTGGAGCCTGAGACACACGTGTTTAACAAAAGAAAGAAAAAAGGATTGGATGTAATGGGTCGAGGTAACCCAGCCTATTCTAGTAGTTTGAAAAAAACTAGAGTGGGAAAAAAGCCCAAAGGAGATAAAAACTTATTTGGATTGGACCCACTACTAGGCCTGGATGAAAGTAATAATTTGGAACAAACGTTGGGCCAGGATGGTAATTCTGTTGCGGTTCACGAAGACACTAATGGCCAAATCGATACTCAAGAAGCTGATAGAGTGGATACTGTTAATTCTCATGATATTGATTTGAACTCCAATCCTTGTGAAGATAATCGCAAGGATCACTTGACAGGTAACATGTCTTTAATTTTTCCAGAAGAGAATGTTATCCATCCTTTTGATTGTGAAGTATAAGCGACCATTGTACTAGGGGAGAAGTTGGGTGCCAATTTATCCGAGTCATTCGTTTTAGTCCAGAATTCGATAATTCAAGAAGGGTTACAAGGGGTGAAAAATGAATTGTATCTCGATTAATAATCGAGGGATAGGGGATTGCGGTAAACCGGGGTGAATTAGGAAGATTAAAAACGACTTCGGTGTTTCATTTATTGGCTTGCAAGAGTCTATGGTTAGTAATCTTCATTCGGCTATGGTTTCTAATTATTGGGGAGGTTCGGGTTTTGAGTTTGAGTTTGTGAATGCGAATGGTAACTCAGGAGGCCTAGTGAGTATATGGGATCCTAAATTGTTCGTTAAAGACAAGGTTTTGAAGGACGGTAATTTTCTTCATGTTGCGGGTACGTTTTTGGCAGGAACGGTTCGTGTTAATGTATTGAATGTTTATGCTCCCCAAACGAATATTGAGAAAAGGAAATTATGGTCTAGAATTGATAACCTTATCCGAGCGAATCAAGGTTGATGAATTATATTTGGTGATTTTAACGCGGTACGTGATCGGGTTGATAGAAAAAATTCTAAATTTAATCCTGTTTGCACACGGGATTTCCACGATTTCATAGACAATTCGGGTTTGCACGAATATAACTAGAAAGGGATGAGGTATACTTATATGTCTCATAAAAGAGGAGTTTGTACCTGGAGTAGAATCGATAGATTTTTGGTATGCGAAAACATCTTTAATAAGTGGCCTAACGCGTGTGTCCGGGCTATGGATAGGAATTTGTCGGATCATTCTCCTATGCTTTTTACTGTTGAAGACTTAAACTTCGTCCCTAAGCCTTTCAGGTTATTTGATTTGTGGTTTGATCGTCCCAGTTGTATAGAAGTGGTTATTCGGTTTGTGAAAATTGGTTTAACCATGGCTTAGCCGACTTGAACCTGTTGAGATAACTTGGTTGTTTGCATGGAAGATAGAAAAATTGGTACCATGCCTATAGTATTTCGGAACATTCGGAGGAAGCGCGGCTCAGGCTATAGAAAGAAGAGATTGAGGTGCAAATGGAGAACCTAGATTTGGATGAAACTAATTTATGGATATGGTCTGAATATAAGATCGCTTTGGAAAATATAGAGGGCCATAAGGCGCGTGATCTTAGACAAAAATCGCAGGTCAAATGGGCCTCCTTGGGGGATGAAAATTTTAGTTTTTTCCATTGCGTGGTCAACGGTAGAAAGGTGCATAACTCTATCCCGGGTTTAATGATAAATAGAGAGTGGGTTACAAAACCCACGCTTGTAAAGAAAGAGGTTTTTCGCTTTTTTAGAACCCATTTTAAAGAGACGACTTCAGTTCGACCGGCTTTGGTTTGTTCGGGTATGAAGACTATCGATGAGCAGGGACGTATTTTCTTGGTTGATTCTTTTTCTAAACAAGAGATTAAAGCTGCGGTTTTTGAGTGTGGTTCTAATAAGGCGCCTAGACCCGACAGTTTCAACTTTCGGTTTCTCAAGCGCTTTTGGAGTCTGTTCGAGGAGGAATTTTTTTCAAAATTATGACAGAATTCCATGATTCAGGTACTATTAATTTTGGTTGCGGGTCCTCCTTTATTACCTTGATTCCAAAGGTAAAATCTCCTTTGGGGCTTAAAGACTATAGGCCTATTACTCTTGTTGGTATGATTAGTAAAGTTATTTCCAAAATTCTTGCTAATCGTATCAAAAAGGTAATGGGTCAGGTGATTTCTGAGGCTCAATAGGCTTTTTTGTCTGATTGCTTTATTCTTGATGGGCCCCTTATGGTGAATGAGATTCTGGCGTGGTTGAAGAAAAACAAAAAAAAAAATCTTTCTTGTTAAAAATTGATTTTAAAAAAGGCCTACGATAATGTCAATTGGACTTTTATGGTCTCTGTTATGTCTCAAATGGGATTTCCCAAGAGGTGTTGCGACTGGATTAAAGGTATTTGTATATCCTCTAGAGCCGCGGTTTTGGTTAATGGTTTTCCTACTTTTGACATCCGGTGTGAGAAGGGTCTTCGGCAAGGAGATCCACTGTCGCCTTTTTTATTCTTGATAGTTATGGAAGCCCTTTCTTGGATCCTTAACAAAGCCAAGGATATTGGAGTTTTTAAAGGTATTAACTTTTCTAAAGACGAACCAGATTTGACTCATCTTTTGTATGCGGACGATGCTCTCATTTTGCGGGAACGGACATGCGAGAATATTAAGAGCGTTGCCCGTGTCCTTCGCATTTTCTATTTATGCTCGGGTCTCCGGATAAATCTACATAAATCTAATATTTATGGTGTTTGTACAGATGACTTGGAGGTGGATAATATGATGAAAGTCTTAGGTTGTAAGCATGGAGATTTTCCATTCACTTACCTTGGAATCAAAGTGGGGCTAAGATGACGCGTATTAATAATTGGGAGCCGGTTGTTGATGTCATCAAAGGGCGTTAGCCTCTGGAAAGCTAAACATTTATCGATAGGGGGTCGTTTAATTCTTATTAAATCGGTTCTTGAAAACCTTCCCGTGTATTATTTCTCCTTGTATAAGGCCCCTAAAGCCGTGATTGAGTCTACTGAGATGTGTATGAGGCGATTCCTTTGGGCCGGTTCTTGTGTGGAGAAGAAAATCTCTTGGGTTGCTTGGGATATTGTCACGTTACCAAAAAACAAGGTGGATTGGGTATTTCTAAGTTACAAGAAGTGAACGAGGTTTTATTGTTAAAATGGACTTGGAGATTCAAAACCGAAGATAATGCTTGTGGAAGAAGGTTATTATGGGGTGTCATGGTTCGAGAAGACCTTGGGCTATGTTACCTTGTAATGCGACGTCGAGTGGTTGCTGGAAATATATAGTTAAAGTGGGCGGTATCAAAATTGCTAATGGTTTGCCCCTTAATTCTTTTTTTGTTGCAAACCTTGGAGATGGTCGCTCAATTTATTTTTGGGGAGATGTTTGGTTGCATGATGTTTCGCTTCGCCTTATTTACCCTAATCTCTTTAGACTCAAAAAGGATAAATGGATTAAGGTTGCGGATCGGATGCATTGCATGGACGGCTCCAAGTCTATGACTTGGGATTGGAAATCATCGCCTTCCTCTCATGAGGAGGTTTCGAAATTGTTCCAACTTCTAAATGATGTTCATAATTTAGATTGGCAAGGTGGAGTTGATAATTGGAAATGGAAGGACACGAAGGATGGGAAATTCAATGTTTCTTCGGCAAAAAGATTGTTGTCATATGATGCCTCGGGTTCTTGCAGGTCGATGGTTAAATGGAAGGGATGGAACACCACTTAAGTGCAAAATTCTGGTCTGGAGAGCTTTGCTTAATCGGATTCCTACCGTTGTAGAGCTTCTCAAACGTGAGTCAATATTGCTGATACCGCTTGTTCGTTGTGTCATAGCGACTTAGAGACAGCATTGCACCTCTTCACAGGGTGTATTTTCTTCCACGAGGTATGGTTCGTATCGAACTGTCTTGCCGCTTGAATCATACATTTTTTTTGTTAGGACCTGGTATTGAACGAAATACTGGAGATTAGCATGTATACCAGATCAAATAGTGCGGAATCCTATTTGATTGGCGATCCCATCAGTGAGAACACACGAAGAATCAATAAAGAATTGAAACTAACGTTAGAAATAGATTGGAAATCGATCTAATGTGTTCTATGAACTTGGAGAACGAATTGGGAGGTTTCTAGACGGCTAGGGTACGTCTGGAATCGTAATTGATCGAGAGTCCCTATTTTTCACAAATTGAGTTGTATTTATAGGTTGGTATTATTCAATCGTGCGACTGAACCATTAGTATGGTTCAGTCGTGCGATTGAACCATGCAGTTGATTCATTCGCACGACTGAGTGTTCAGTCGTGCGACGAGCCAATCTTATGTTACAATCATACGACTGATCAGTCTCCTGATTCAGTCGTGCGACTGAGTCATTCGTATGAAGGTGTTCATGCTTACGTCCATTCGCATGGGCCATTCGCATGATAACTTCATTATTTTAAGTTTGAATGTATTAATTAGTAAACATTATATGTAAACATTCAACCAATCACTAACCTAATTAATTAATTTAATATCAACTTATTAATGAAATATTAATCATTACAAATCGCAAAACACCCAATATCATTTCATTAATCATATCAAATACACTAGAATCAGATAACAAGATCTATTATATTCATATCATGATAGGGACATACATGTATCAACAAACTCCCCCTTGGACCTAGATCTCTCTAATCTCTGTTTTCTGCATGACCTCCTTGTATTCTTGTACTTCTCCTCTGTTGTGACTCCCGTGTGAATCTCAAACGTGAAGCAGAGTCGTATAACGTTCTGGAACTGAAGAGCTTGTACAATATCTTGCGTATCATAGAACAGTGGCCACTTGTATAGCGTATATACATATTTTCCGACAAGTTTGTAAGCCACATCGGGTCGAATACCCTGATAGTATCCATTTGTCCTCTTTGCTTAAGACTATGACCGCTTCAGCTGTTCTCCAATCATAGTACCACCACTTAAAATGTGGAGTGAAATCCTATGGCATTCCCTGAGTGGGATTCTCGACATTGTGCGTGGAGGATTCCACTTCAACACTATCTTAGGCTTGCGGTACTGGCATCAACCTTAGACCTTCTGACATAACTCGTAGGCCGTTGGGGTCTGAAGTTAACCCATCTAATGTGGTACTCCTTCTTTAGGGCAGCCTCAAACCAGCCTGACATCTTCCTCGAGTCAGCATACAAAAGCTTTAGTTTGGCCAGCTGGTTGAGCTCAAAACCTGGTAGAGTCTTTAGATCATGTGGAAATCTAAATACTCTATGCCTTCTCCCTCTTAACTGCATAGACGTTAAGGTCATCAAAATATGCCCATGCTATAATCCTACCTGACACCTTATGATGTTTCTTGACTCTGTAGAGTTTGGTGTAGGAATCCTCTTTGGTGTAGTCGTTGGGCTCTAACTTCTTCAAAACATGCAGCCCACTCAGCCTTTCGAATGTCAACATCATTTGAGACTTGGGTGTGTCTTCTGCTTTCTCTGTTTCTTGCTCCATATTGTTCAACACCTTAATAGTATCGCTGACAATGGATTCACCCAGATTGGGGACCACATTACCCTCATTGTCAGCAAACTGAGGGTACTCCTCCGGTTGACATCATCGATTCTACATCATCAACATCGCTGAACTCTTCGTCACTAGGCGAATCGCATGTTGGAGCATATTTACTATTTCATCTGCATTTAGCTCGAAAAGCTCTGCGAGTTGCTCATTTGATAAGTCATGAATTATTTCCCTTCTTCAGGGGTATAATTCACTAAACTCCTGACTATCCCTTGCAGATCAAGAATCATTGTTAGCTGAGACTTGAGCTGCTGAAGGGGAGCAACGTCAAACTCATCTCTTTGGTAATTTTGATCTGTTTGATTTAAACATTTCACACATAAATCATTAGTAATTCATCAAACAGAAAGGCATTAAAGTAATATAAACATTAAGTACATTGTGTTCAATTACATGATTCAAATACAAAAGAAGATAAATACATAATCATCTAATCTTTACTTTTTTCTTGTATCAAGGTTTCATCACTTGTAGGGGCAGAGGTAAAGGCTGATTGATCTTGTCTGTTCTTAGTCCTGTTCTCTTGACCTGTAGCAGTGGCCGATGCAGGTGCATCCCCTCCTTCTGCTTCTTCATCATCGTCACTCTCTTCATCTTCATCCACATCATCATCATCACCATCATCACCATCTCCCTCTTTAATCTTCAGAGGCTCATCTTTAGATCCTTTAAGTTTGAGCATGATGGTCTTCTTAACGTTCTCCAACTCTTCAATTTTCTTAGCAGAAGTGACTCTATGCTCTTGGAGTTGGGCGATCTCGAGGCTCTAAGCAGCCATTTGCTGGGCCTGCTCCTTGATTAGCCGATCCTGCTCCGAGATCTGATGTGACTGCACAGTAGTGAGATCTGCAAGCTGTCGGATCTGTGCAGTCTTCTCTTCATCAACAGCTAACAGTCGCATCACCATACGGTTTAGCGCTGACAGCTGGTCCTCTACCCCAAATTGAGGTAGATGAGATCCATATATACGTGCGGGATCAGATGAGGGTCCTGATTGGTGGCTAGTGGTGGTGGTGGTTGTGGTAAAGATAGGGTTGGGTCTGTGAGATATTGGAGGTGATGTAGGAGTGAAAGATATGGTGGTGGTTGGCATATTTACAGTGGTGGGAGGTGTGGTAGTGGTAGTGGTAGCTGTGGTGGCTGTGGTGGCTGTGGTGGCTGTGGTGGTGCCTGTAGAAGTGGTAGGGATGGTGGTAGATGTAGTGGCTGTGGTGGGTACGAAGGTGAGTCTTCTTCTCTTCTTCTTCTGGCCGTGGGGCTGAGCCATCCGTTTCTTCCTCGATCCAGTCGAGGTGGATGCTCCCCCTAGAACACGGCTAGTAGACTCAGGAGCATAGCTGGGATCTATAGTCGTCTCTCCCGAATCCCTGGGGCGTTCACCAACCGCCCGGAGTCCATACTCGGTGGGAACAACCTTGCTTCCCACGGTCCTCGTCAAGGGCTCCTCATCTGACTCTTCTTCCTCCTCACCAGGTATGAAGTCCTGGTGGAAGCCTGCAGACTCAGCTATGTCGCCTGTTGGGGCAGACACTGGGGGTATAACATCTGAAGCTGTGCCCCTCGTTGGAGCAGGCATATCATCCCCAACATCCCCACTATCATCATCGTCTGAATCATGCTCTGGGAGCGACAACCTCTCATCATCTGAATCGTTGTCATCATGACGCCATTTGCGTCTACCTGGTGCCACATATCGTTCATTTGCCAAATGGCCGATCAACCTTTTTACCTGGGGCTTTACCTGCTTGCCCCGATACACTCTCATGCGACCCAAAGTCGTGTCATCCATAACCTCTAGGTCAACTGCATCATGTTTCTCCTTGGGAAGTAATGGCAGCTTCTCGTTAAAGATCAGCTGCAGAAATCTGGGATACATACAAAACCCCTCCTTCCCCTTGGCCTCCAGATTTTCCACCAGATACGAGAAGATCATGCTCGAGAAGCTGAAGGGGTGGTTCAGTACCAGTGCCACATAGGCATTCTGAATCTGGTCTGACAGGTCATCAAACCCACCCCATCGAGAAGCAATACGCTTCAGGATCACATGCGCCAAGTATTTATACTGGGGACACAAGTTTCACTTGTTGAGCACACCTGAGTTGATGTCCCCAGCATATTTAATCCAGAGGAAGTAACCTCTGACTGTAAATGGATGTAGTCTGGTGGGTTGATCAGTATCATCCCCAAAATCAAGTACTCTCTGGATGTCAGCTGCTGTAATTTCAATGTCATGACCATGAATGGAGCTCCGTATGCTGTAAGGCTCATGTGAACGATCTACGGAGGCATTTTCCCAGAAAGCCTGATGTAACGACCTGTAAGGAGTACATTGTGTGGATATGGCTTTATGTATCCGAGAGCGTCGAAGGAATGAAATAATCTCTGTAAACTCGGCTTCATTCCGAGTTGTATGGTCCAAATGAGCACATATATTGTGCTTTGGATTTATGGACCATCTATCAGCCATTAACCTGAAACACAAGACACAGAACCATTGGTAAGTCATACATTCAAAATTCAGTTCAAGGTGTATAGTTTAAATTCAATCCGATACATTCGTGCGAATGAATCATGCGACTGGAGTTAGTCGTTTATTCTTTCGTGCGACTGAGCTCGTTCGGGTGAATGAGACATGCGACTGAGTTCAATTTGCTGACTGAGTCTGCAATTGGTTCAGTCGGCCGACTGAACTCATTCGCATGGTTCATTCTGCCGATTGATCCAATCGCAAGATTCAATCGTGCGATTGGAGTTCATCCGAACGACCAATCGCATGACCCACTGTTCAATCGACTGAGGTTCGAATCTTGACCTAATTCAAGTATTTAACATGGTTTAATGGTCCATTAGACTCGCCATCTTGTCACTAATGACCTATTAAACTTAATTTTAACATTTTGCTTAGTTTATGTAGGTTATTAGGGCATTTTTCAATCCGGTTAATGTTTCATTCGAATAACACAAATTTGACTCAGATCTTCTGATTTCTATAAGATTTAACAGCAATGTACCTGTATACTTGTCAATCGAATGTCAGAAGATCAATAGCAATGTGAAAACACGATCTCTAGATATTTTTGGCAGAGTAACGGGAAAGAAAGCGATTTGGGTGCGATTGGGAGTGATGAGTGAAATGCGATTGACTGAGGCCCTTTAAATACTGACCCTAATTTCAATCGGCCGACTGGCCTCATTCACTCAGTTCATTCGGGCGACTGAGGTTCAATCGTGCGATTGGCCCAGTCAGTCGCTTTCAGTTGGCCGACTGAGTCTCAGTCGGTCGACTGACTCATTCGTGCCCTTTCATTGCTTTCTCAATTAACCGACTGAGTCTCAGTCGGTTGACTGACTCATTCGCACCCTGTCATTCGGTCGAAAGGATCATTCTTAAACGCCATTCGGGTGAATGACTAAATTTCATGTCCATCGTGCGAATGGGATCCATCGCATGGTTGGTCCATATTCATGGTCCAATCGTGCGAATAGGTTACACTTAGTAGATTTTCTGCCATTTTGAACATTTTAACCTTTTGAAATAGACATTATGAGTTTTGATCATCTCAGACATGATCATTTTTAACCAATTTAGTCATCTCAGACGTGACTGCTTTAAACTTTAAGATTCATGTGGTCATCTCAGACATGACCTATTCAGTGAGTTGATCCCTTATCGATTTTCATGATGTAGTCCGACAAACAAATTAACTAAAACGACTCGCTAAATTAGAAACTTAAACTAAAGACTAAAAATAAGACTTTGTTTTGGCTTTTTGTGAGAGATAGAACCTAAGGTGGAAATCTACTGGATTTGGTTCCGGAATAGAAAGCTTCAACTTAGATTGACCACACCTGGACCAATTCAATTTTGGAATCATACAGGCACATCAAATCATTTGGGACTTGTTATCAAAATCTTTTGATGCTCAATTCTTGGGGTTCATACAGAGTCATTAGCAACTTTAGGAAATCATACTGGAACTCTTGGATTACCACATTGATTTGAACTTTCAAGAATTGCAGCCACAATGATTGTCAATATGTTTGTCCACTTAAATCCATACACAGGCTCTTGACACAAACTGGTGATTGTTTTTGGTTTAGTTGTTTCAACGAACATTTGTGGATCCCACACTTATATGGTAATCAACATTCCTCAGGAGCTTTTGAGCGGTCTACAGTTATTTTTACAAGAAGAGACTATTCTTAGAGCTTTCAAGGAGAAGCCAATCCTCAAGTCAGTGCCATCGCACAGCAGAGAGGCGGCAAACAACAATGAATTCTAGAATATCTAGGTTATGCTTATCCTCAGGTCAGTGCCATCGCATAGCAGAGAGGCGCACAACCTATCTCCTTGTTAGAGCGTGCTTTGCTGTATTATGGTCATCCGCACACATTTGTGGCGTTTACATGCTCATTGCCCCTTATTGGAATATTGTTGATTGTGTTAACCAGCGATAAGATGGGAGCCCACAGTCAGTTGAACCACTTAGTTTGATCTTGAGATCACCAGTCAGGTCTAATCATCTATTGTGTTGAATCTACCGACATATCAATTGTGGTCTAGCAACCTCTAGGTCTACTCTCATTGTGTTACCTTTAGAGTTACCAGTTTTTCTATCATCTTCCCTTTGATATTGCTTAAACTACACAGACTTATACTTTGAATGTTTTTGCACCTTTTCTAAATTAAAATTTCAAAGTCTCTCTTGATTTGTTCCAGTGTACTATCATATTCCAAAGGGTTTGAATCGGTATCACAAATACGATCTACCTTATATCAGCTTTCCACTCTTCTCCCTCGGTTTTTTTTTGTTTTTTTAATGTTGCTTGCTGACTAATTCTCCCCCTAAAATACTAAAATCATAACTGGTTTCATTATTTTAGGATTTTAATAAATAGCAGAATAACATAAGTTTAATTTTAAACAGACTAATTTAACCACAGAAGCTCAAATAAAATGAAGAATTAACTAAGCTACATCGGACTACACATGATCATCATCAGGAATAACCTCACTTCTCTTTTTAACGCCGTTGACCTCTAGCAGATATTGAAAACGTGGTTTATCAAAGGCTTTAGTATAGAGGTCAGAGCGTTGAAAATCAGTATTAATTTTGATCACATCAATTAAGTTCTTTTCAAAACAATCGCGTATGAAATGATATTTAATACCGATATGTTTGGTCTTAGGATGTTGGACCGGATTTTTAGTTACTGCAATTGCAGCGGAGTTATCTACAAAAATAGGAGTAGAATAGAACGTTAAACCGTAATCCCACATTTGCTGTTGAATCCAGATGATTTGTGAACAGCAACTTGCAGCAGCACATATTCGGCTTCACAGGTTGACAATGCAACCGATGTCCGCTTCTTACACTGCCAGGTAATTAATCTTCTCCCAAAGAATTGACACCCTGCTGATATAGACTTGTAGTTCATCTTGCAGCCTCCATAATCCGAGTCACTATACGCCGTGATCTCAAAATCATCATCATGAGGATACCACAACCCAAGTGTGGGTGTACCCTTTAGATAGCGAAAAATCCTTTTGACCCCGATCAGATGATTGACCTTAGGTTTAGCCTGATATCTAGAACATAAACATGTCGCATACATGATATCAGGTCTAGAGGCAGTGAGATACATGAGGGATCCAATCATTCCTCGGTACATCGTGGCATCCACAAGATCTCCATTTTCATCAGGTGCTATGTCGTGATTCGTAGCCAGTGGAGTACCGGCAGCCGATGCATTTTCCATGTCAAAGCGATTGAGAATGTCTCTTACGTACTTGGTCTGATGTAGAAAGATCCCATTTGGTGTTTGACCCACCTATAGCCCGAGAAAGAACTTCATCTCCCTCATAGCACTCATCTCAAACTCTTTCTTCATAACTGCTTCAAACTCTTTGCATAACTCTTCGTTCTTTGAACCGAAAATTATGTCATCAACATAGATTTGTACGAGCAGTAGGTTGCCATCTTTTTCTTTAATGAACAACGTGCAGTCAATGACTCCCCTGCGAAAGCCGTGTTTCACAAGATGAGTCGAGAGTTTCTCATACCAAGCTCTTGGAGCTTGATGAAGCCCGTATAAAGCCTTGTCGAGCTTGTAGACTCTATCCCGATGATAAGGATCTTCAAATCCCTCGGGTTGACTGACATAGACTGTTTCTCTGATTTCCCCATGAAGAAATGCACTCTTCACATCTAATTGATAGACTTTAATCTTCATGTACGATGCATAGGCAAGGAAGATACGAATGGCTTCCATCCTTGCCACGGGTGCAAACACCTCATTGTAATCAATTCCCTCGACTTGGCGAAAACCCTGAACCACCAGTCGAGCTTTGTTCCTGATAATGACCCCTTGGTCATCTTTCTTGCATTTTAAAACCCATTTGGTGCCGATGACCTTAGCACCTTTAGGTCTATCAACCAGAGTCCATACACCTAACTTCTTGAATTGAAGAAGTTCTTCTTGCATTGCACTCACCACGCCTCATCATTTAGTGCTTCACTGACATATTTTGGCTCAACCTGTGAGACAAAACACCGATAGGCACCATCATGAATATATCCCTTCTCCATAACTGAGGCGTAATCAGCTGAGTATAACTGATTTCGGGTTTGTACTCCTGATCTGACATCTCCAATGACATTGTCTATTGGATGATAGACATTTAGTCGTGATCCTGGAGTAGTAGGAACAGCTACCTCAGAGCCAAGATGATGAAATTTGGTTGTTTGCATCTGAGGTAGTTGGGTTTGAGGCTCTGAAGTCGAAGGTGCATCACTGGTAGATGCTTGTGGACTTTCAGGAACTGGAACTATTCCTCCTGACTATGCTGGTTATCTTCTTCAGCTTCATCTTCAGAGGAGGAGTCACTGTCGTCGACTACTCCCCCTGACTGAGTAGATGATTCTCCCTGTGAGCTAGATGTTGGTGGATTCAAGCTATCATACATCATTCGTGTAGCTAATTCGTCATCCGAGGGAGAGAGAGGGATGTTGAAGGACTTGAAGAATCCATCATAGTCAAAGAAGTAGGGGGTCCTTTGCCAGTAGGTGGTGTGGTAAATCACTGAACGTCAACATTACACCACACTTCTACTAGACCCGTTTAGTTGTTGTAAACTCGCTTGTTCGGTATGTTGTATCCTAGAAAGATGCCTTCATCTGCCTTCTCGCTGAATTTACCTTCTTGTGTCTTCTTCAGAAGTGTGCACGGTGCCCCAAATGGTTCGAGATACTCCAAGTTCGGTTTGCGTCTTGGTAGTAGCTCGTAACATGTTTTACCGTGGGGCTTGACTATCAGGACTCGATTCAGTGTATAACAAGCATTCGCCGCTGCCTCATTCTAGAATTGGATAGGCAGTTTCGAGTCTGCCAGCATAGTCCGTGCTGTCTCTATCAAGCTTCTGTTCTTTCTCTTAGCAACGCCATTCATCTGAGGTGTGTAGGCAGAAGTGAATTGATGCACAATTCCCTTTTCCTTGAAGTATGCCTCCATCCACTGGTTCTTGAATTCCGTTCCGTTGTCTGAGCGTACTTGTCTAACTTTCAGCTTGTAGAGAGATTCCAGTGTGGTGACCAACTCCTTGAATGATTCAAATGTTTCTGATTTGGATTTCAGAAAAATTACCCAAGTGAACCTTGAGTAGTCATCGGTGACCACAAAACAGTACAAGTCGCCTGCAATGCTCTTTGTACTGATTGGACCAAACAGATCCATGTGAAGAAGTTCAAGAGGAAGTTCTATTGAATTAACTTTCTTTTCCATATGAGACTTCTTTGTCTGCTTGCCTTTCTTGCAAGCTACACAAAAATCAGGAATCTGAAAGTTCTTAACAGTAACTCCTCTCACCAGATCCTTCTGAATCAAGTGATTCATCTTCCTTTGACTAATGTGTCCCATTCTCCTATGCCAGGAGATGGAATCCTTTTCAGTAGCTTTAGATAGAAAACACTGAACCTCATGATCCATTGTAGAAGCTGTTGACAGATCCAAGACATAAAGATCTTTATATCTTGAAGCAGTCATCAAAACTTGGTCCTCTGGGACCACGTAGTCTTTCTTCAGTACGTAACACTTCTTGTTGTCGAAGATGACTTTAAATTCCTTATCACATATTTGAGAAACAGAGAGTAAGTTGTTTTGAAGTTGCTGGATGTAGTTCACCCTATCAAACTTAACAATCTGATTTCCAACTTCTCCCTGAGCTGTGATATAGCCTCCCTTGTTTCCAGCAAATGAAACATGCCCTCCTTTTATTTGCTTGACGTTTGATAAAAGAGCTCTACTTTCTGTCATGTGCCTGGATGCTCCGCTGTCTACTATCCACGTGTTAGTTTCAGCACTGTATTGAACAACCTGCATATACAAGGTAAAGGATTAGTTTAGGTTAGGAACCCAAGCCTTTACTGGCTTGGGTTTCCCAGAGGCATCACACATCAGAAATTCAAACCATTAACCCTTAGAAGGTGAGGGTAGCTCAGGTTCCTTCTTGTCATCATTATCAGACATAGAGATTGACTTCTCTTTCCATAAGCCAGATTTGTGCAATGCCTGTTTGTGATAAACAGTCGACTGGCTAACGGGTTGAACCTTCTGTTCACTAGTTCTTCTAGGTGGAGTTAAAGAGCTCCTTTTAGAAGACCTAGGTTTTGAGTCCTGAGTTCAATCTTCTTCCTAGGTGTCTGATAATAAGAACAATAGGAAGCAATGTGTCCACATTCTCCACAGTTGTAGCACGCCCTGCTATCAACTTTATGATTAAACTTTCTTTGTGGAGACGTGTGTGACACTCTAGTAACATCACTCACTTTAGGTTTTGACTCTGGTTCTTTTGATGTTTTCACTAGTTTAACAAAATTAACTGATTTAACCTATTTGTCATCCTTTTCTTTTTGGTTAATTGGTCTTTGACTTGAAGTATATGAACGATTATCCTTAAAAGCCCTTTTAGGTTCTGATTTGACTCTGTTTGACCCTGACTTTAAGTTAACCTTTTCAATTCCTTTTCCAGATTAACACAAGGCAATTTACCCTTTGCCTTTGAAGTGGCCTCTTTTGTTTGTTTCCAGAGTCAATAGATGAACATAAGGAATCTGGATCACTAACAAGAGGAGTAGACACTATATGATCCTTGATGGGATTACTATTTATTGGTCTAGTCTTAGTGTTCATTAAATCTCAGATGGTGGTGGAACCACTTTGTAACCCAATCCCTCCCCATTGTTCCTGTCTCTCACTAAATGTTGGACTATGTGTGAAGAACTAGTCCAACTATGCAGTTTCTGTTTTAATGAATTTACTTCTACTTCTAGAACTGCTGCCTTTTGCTTCTTAGTGTCTTCTAAGGAGTTTAGATAGTACCTAATGTCATTAGCTTGGTTAAATGCAACTACTTCGGTTTCCCTAAGCTGTTTAGTCAAAAGGTCTATCTTTTCTTTATAACTATGCTCATTTTGTTTTAGTACCCTATTAGCCTCAGTGCACAGTTGCAAGTCTTTTACTAAGTTATCATTATGATCTAATAACCTAGTAAATTTTCATCTATGCTATTCCTAAAAGTATCACAATCAGAACAAGCATGATTATTAAACATTTGGTCAGTAGTACTTACCTGAGTTGATTCAGAAGAGTTAGCCATCAACGCAGCATCAGATGTCTCTGGTTCTGGTGATTCTGTCTTTTCTGTCTCTGACGTGGTAGTATCCTCTTTAGGCTGGTAACTGACCTCGGTTGCAGTTGCTTCTTCACTATGTGACATCGCTATCTCAACTGCTAGATCTCCTTCACTAGCGGAATCACTGTCAATATCTTCTACACTTGCAATGTTTGATTCCCCTGGTGAGACAAACCTAAAGCTCCAATCCTGTCCTTCATCATCATGAGCAGTCAAGGCTTTTGGATCCTTGTTTGATGAAGTAGAACTGGTAGCTTGCTTGTCTTGACGAGTGAAGGACGAGAATGGGTTCCCGTTACCCGTCTTCTTAGGCTTGACAAATTCTCTTTTGAAGTGCCCCTTCTCTCCGCAGTTGAAGCAGGTCACTTTGCTCTTGTCAAAGCCAAATGTGTTGTCCTTAGTCGCTACTAAGTTCTGTCCGGTTTGTTTTACAAACTTCTTTGCCCTCCGGACAGCACTGTCTAAAGCCCACATTATATCCATTCTTTCAAGCTCCATTCGTCCACCTGCTCGTAGTCCTCGTCTGCCAAATGGCAGCTTCCAATCTTTCCAGCAACCAGTTCATCATAAGAACGAACCACTGCTGCCAAAAGATCCATGTGCTCTCGAGCTACTTCCACAGTCACATTACCGAGGTTCTCGGTCTTCAGTCTAGTAGCATTCACTTCAGATCCAATGTATTGGGTACAAGAAGACCCTGACGTTTTTGAACCTGAAGGAGGTGCATGTGTAGGACCCGATGAGCTAGACACAAATGCAGTCTGGAGAGGTGCTCCAGATGTCTTAGCTTGAGGCGTGGCATTGATAAAGCTGGATTTTGATTGTACGTAGACTTCTGAGCTCTGTACTTCATTCTAAGTGATTCTTCTCGCAACTTAAGAATGAAGTCATTAATATCCAGTTTTGCCAGCATTCCATTCTGTCTAAGATTAGACACGAATGAAATCCATTTTTCAGGCAATCCGTCTGCAAAATTGGTAACTTTCTCTTCCATGGTAGTAGCCACCCCAAGTGTATGCAGTTCACTCATCAGATGGTAGAATCTATCTATAACATCGTCCAAACTCTCGTTTCCCATCGATGAGAAGTTGTCGAATTCCTTCTTTAACTCCTTAGCCTTGATTGCCTTCAACGAGGCATTCCCGTCGTACCTCTTCTCTAGCTCATCCCATAGTTTCTTGGACTGCTTATTCTTTGAGTACTGGTGGAATATGTCTTTAGGGATAGACTGTGTATCAATGCATAGACCCTCTTCTCTGTATTATATTTGACTTTCTGCGCGTCTGTCATCCCTCCTAAGGTTAACTTTACTCCATCGGCTCCCACCGGCGTACTATATCCAATCTCGATGGCCTCCCACAGATTCGGATCCACTCCATTGAGGTAGATCTCAAAACATTGTTTCCAGTGGGGAAACTCATCTAACGTTAAAAGCTTTGGTGGTTTATTATGATTACCCACCTCACTCTCAGGAACAGCAGGTTCTGGATCCTAGAGTCCTTCCCAGCAGTAAAGGCTGACATTTGATCTTCCATTGTGAATAACTTAAGTCTAATAACAATTGTCACTGGGGTGACTGAAGGGTGCGAATGGACTAGTCGTGCGTATGAACTCTACGACTGGTTCAATCGTGCGGCTGAACTAAGTGATTAGCTCAGTCGTGCGAATGAATCTGATGCGTATGAACAGTACGACCGAACGGTTCAATCGTACGAATGGAGATACGACTATGTCTAATCGTGCGTCTGAGCAATGCGAATGAGGTCCAGTCGTGCGAATGGCTCACTCGTGCGACTGAAGCTGCTGTTATGCGAAAATTTCTAGGTTAAACGTGTTTTAGCCGTAAAAATGTGAACTTTCGCAAGGTTAATTGCCTAAGTCCGTAGAAACCAAACTTTGATGATCAGGGAACGTCCAAGATCACTTTTGACACAAAAGATTGCGTTTTTAGTGCAAAAACACAAACTTTTTATCAATCTTGATTGAATCACACGTAATCAAGAGCCAAAGCTCTGATATCACTTGTTAGGACCTGGTATTTGAACGAAATACCTGGAGATTAGCGTGTATACCAGATCAAATAGTGCGGAATCCTATTTGATTGGCGATCCAATCAGTGAGAACACACGAAGAATCAATAAGAATTGAAACTAACGTTAGAAATCGATTGGAAATCGATCTATGTGTTCTATGAACTTGGAGAACGAATTGGGAGGTTTCTGGACGGCTAGGGTACGTCTGGAATCGTAATTGATCGAGAGTCACTATTTTTCACGAATTGAGTTGTATTTATAGGTTGGTATTATTCAATCGTGCGACTGAACCATTAGTATGGTTCAGTCGTGCGATTGAACCATGCGGTTGATTCATTCACACGACTGAGTGTTCAGTCGTGCGACTGAGCCAATCTTATGTTACAATCATACGACTGATCCAGTCTCCTGATTCAGTCGTGCCACTGAGTCATTCGTATGAAGGTGTTCATGCTTATGGTCCATTCGCATGGGCCATTCGCATGATAACTTCATTATTTTAAGTTTGAATGTATTAATTAGTAAACATTATATGTAAACATTCAACCAATCACTAACCTAATTAATTAATTTAATATCAACTTATTAATGAAATATTAATCATTACAATCACAAACACCCAATATCATTTCATTAATCATATCAAATTACACCAGACCAGATAAATAAGATCTATTACATTTCATATCATGATCTAGGGACATACTGATGTTACGGATCTTATTCGTGTGCCAGAATCGACGTCTATATCCAAGGATAATAAGCGCATCTTCAGGGGTATAATCTACACTTTCATGTGGGTTTTGTGGATTGAGCGCAATGACCGGATCTTCAACGACAAGAAGCGGAGTCCTATTCAGATTGTGGAGACTATTAAATCTACGGCATATTTTTGGTTACGAAATAGGACTAGATGGAAAGATATAGATTGGAAAACTTGGTGTATTTGCCCTTTGGGTTGATGTATCTTCGTTTGTTCTCTCGTAAGTCCTTGTTTTAAGGACTTTGCGAGTTGTGTTTATTGAAGGTTTCCTTTCAAAAGAAAAACATGAAAGAGACAAGGGCAAAAATATCAAGTTTTATAAAATTTAATGAATAAATTTACCATATTACCCCTAAAGTGTCTTAAAATTTTAATCAAATCCCTATTTTACCTCTTTTAAATGTGATGCACTCATTTATACATGTTGCTTTAAAACTTGTATTTTTGGTAAAATTACATCTCTATCCAAAGAAATGTATTATATAGTAGTGTAGATTTTGTATATTTCGGATATCTGAAATATACAGAAATTCACAAAATCGTAGGGTCTGTTTTGGTTTATTTTGCTCATGTCAATGATGTTGAGCCCCAACTCACCATAGACTTTCTCGATTATGTATGTCGATGATGATGATGACATGGTGTATTCAACTAAGATTTTTATGAACCTGAACTCACCTAGGTATTCTGTGAAACTAATATTGTTTACCTTATGTGATGATCATGATGGCACCCAGAATGTTGTTTTGATTCATTTAGTTCTGATGATATTCGAAAAATAGTCTCTGTTGCTTGGCTAGGTAGCCAATTTGAGGATGCAGTTGCAACTGAGCATCCATTCTGAGCCATGATCAAACTATTTTGTTATCATTGCTGTGTAGTGGATTGATTTATTGACATGTAATTGTGTTATTTTTGGTTGGTTATGTTGGTTTGTAAAGTATGTTTTTGTAGATGTCGTAGAGGGCCATGATGAAATAAGAAATTAGGTTCGTTGTTTGGCGTGGTTTCGATTTTGCTTCGTAACCACAACTGGTTACGTATTTTGAGCCTTGCATAGTCAAACTAAAATCACGTCTCATCATAGGTTGTTTAAAGATCGCGCAATATGCGACTTTGAAAGCCCATGATGTAACTAATTTAATATAACAAAAATAGTGTATTCATTCATTACTTAAATAAAAAGTAAATTACACTAATGGTTTGACAAAGATTTTAAGTCTGCTGTTCAAGTATTAAAATGAGTCTCCTCTAAATAATGTTATAACTAATAGATCGACGGAGGACATCCGAAAATTATTTTTATTAATTGAGTTCACTCAAGAACATATAGTCATAATAAATGGATCCAATAAATAATAAAACAAATTGTGATGTGCCTTATTTAATCCATTAGTAATTACATAGTATAAACAAAACTCATCTATCTATTTTAGTAAAAAAAGTTTTGAGTTAACACTTATCATAATATTAGACCTTCTAAGTTTAATTTTTTCGCTTCTTTATCTTATTAAGTATTTGCATTAATTATTAATTATATTATCTAATTCATTTTTAGACTAAAATGGTTTTTAATAAATAAAGAAATTATTCTTTTCATAAATGTAATTTTTAAAGAAACAATCTTTTGTATAACATAAGTAATTTTAAAAGCATCAAACTTTTTTAAATATATAAGATTTTTAAAATCAGTGTTTTTAAATATTAAATTTTTTATGAACCAGAAAAATTTTAAATTCAAAGTTCTAATAAGAAATTTTTAGAAAATGAATTTTTTTAAAACATTTTGATTTAGAACGAATTTTTTTAAAACATTTTGATTTAGAACGAATTTTTTTAAAAAAATTTAGATGAAATTCATAGAAAATAATATCATTGTTTTATATTACTTATAGTCCTTATTTGTACGTAATTTCAATCATATCATATTTCAAAATATCATGTTATATATAATAATTTTTCGTTACTAATTATTTAATATTTTATTTATTCAACTCGTGAAATACACGGGGTACTAACCTAGTTTATAATCGCTCGCTATCTGGCTAGAAAAGGTGGTTGGATTGACGTGGGCAGGGGTTTCGTAATAAGTCTTTCCCCCATTAACGAAATTGCTAATCCATCTGCATAATTTACTATTTATTTAATATAATGAAAAATACATCTTTGTTATTTTGAAATAATAAAAATAATGTTATATATTTAGAAAAAACACTAAATTGTCTCATCGGAAGAGGAATAGCCCCGCTCTCTAGCCTACTGATCCCGTTGATCAAACCGGGAGGGAACGTCGACAAGCTCGTTCTGATCTTGGACGCAGTATATTGGAATCCTAAAGCACCACCACGAATGTTACCGTGTGTCCGCCTGTGGTGCGGGAACCTTATTTTGACAAATCAAAACAGCTAGGATCGAGTATTCATGCCTTCCCTTCCGTTTACACCATTTCTTTGTGAATGTGTCCTCCATCATTATAGTTTCCGCCACCCGATTAGAATGAAGAATAAGGTAGAAGTTAGACGACACAATTCTTATTACTATGACTTTCAAAAAGAGTTGCCAAGAAGGTTGTCATCGGAGGAACCCTGCTTTGAGACTATTACCTATAGGATATCAGTAAGACTTGATAAGTTATTAAACAAAAGGAGGGTCTTTCTAGAAATATTAAACAAAAGTTTTTCCCTTGCATCTTGTTCAATCCTTAGCATGTGCATGTGTGATGTTAGTAAAAATGTTATATAGTTTTGCTACAATGAATTGATGTGGTTTTTTTTTGAACTTCTATTGTCTTGGTGGATGTAGTGACTTTTAATATCTCAATCATCAGAACACCCTTAGTACACAGTTATAAATTAGCAAATTAATATAAAAATAAACATTTTTCCAAAACTCATCATCTCGTAGTTAACTGACGTGCATGAGTCCTTGGAACAAAAAACCCATGCTTTGCCAACGTCTCCTTTTCTTAATTGATCCATGATTTTGAATTCATTTTGGTAGTTGTTTGTTGTCTTGTGGGGCCGACATCTAATCATCCAATTCTTGAATTTACCATGTGGGTCGCTTGTTTTCATCACTTGAATTGGAGGATTCTTGGTTGTCGGTAGTATTTTACGTTTGGTGTTTCCAGCGATAATTTAAATTTGTCATATGCTGCTTGTTGAACTTGTTCTAACAAGAATTAAAATTGTAAGAATTCTGGGGTCGAGAATCATTGGTAACTTCTATCATAGTTGACATGCTAATTCTCCGTACAAGCATTAGCCCATCATGTTTGTAGTGGGTATTTCCTAAATAGCTCATACAACCCCACTCATCATGTTTCAAGCCCACTACACATGTCATAATCCGTTTGTTTATTTACCTTTTTCTCTAAACAGTTTATGTTTTTCTCTACAATTTTGTTGGTTTTTGCTGTAGATACTGTACTATATGTTTTAGTTATCCTTTTTCCAATAACCTTGAAAGAAGTTCGGTTGGGTTTGGAAATAGCTCTAGATATAAGAAAAAATTGGGAGCTAATTGATTAAGTTTGTTATAGTTATTTATATGTTTAGTTTATTGGTTTCATTAAGCTTTTTTTTTTCTCTCAAAACCACAAACTTGACAACATCCTGCTATTTCGATGAATTGCACAAGTCTTGAAGACTTGACATCTAGGATGTGGCACTGCTAGTTTTGCTTCATGAACAATAATTACGTGGGTATTGACGACACATTACAACTTACATGTCAAGTTTTTTTTTTAATTATTTTATTTCGATCATTCTTGCTCTAACATAAATGTTAATGAGTAGATATTATTATTAAGATAACAAAGGTCTTAAATAAGTACCTATATTAATATTTAAATATATTATTCTGTTTTGAATCAAAATATTAAAATATATCATTTCGTTTTAAATCAATATAATCATAAAAGATGTTTCACTGCTAGTTTTGTTTCTCCCCGAATTACGATACCTGGTTTTAAGACCCTTCATATGGTTCTTAGCTTATTTCTTTTTATATATTAGTAAATATTTATTGTTTTTATTATTTAACTTTATTTTTTAAATAAATTTGCGTTTTTTTCATTTATATAATTTGACTAAATTGCTTTTTACTATTGAAGTAGGTAATTGTTTAAATGCTATAACATTTTTAAAGAACTTTATTTATTTTATTGTCAACCTATTACTTGTTACTTATATAACTAAATGTTATTTTTACATTCTCTAATAATTTATCTATTTGTTACAATATTGATCACTAAAATTTGGGTAAGCAACGTTTTAGACAACATATATTTTGGTTAAACAATTTTTAGTGTCGACGACTTGTCTATAGCTCAGGATCTATTTATAAATTTTAACTTGTTTTTTCTAAATTTCGTTCTTGGTAGACTCGAGATATCGTCGCTAAATGTGTGTATCATAGCCGTTTTGGCGACGACATACGTGAGCTTCAACAATCAATGTATAGTGGCGACGATGTAGCAACTATTTGTCGTTGCTTAAGGCTATAGGGCCGACAATTATATGCTATAGCGACGACTATTGTTGCCTCTATTGCTCATGTTTCTTGTAGTGAGGCATATCGATGCAATGAAAGTTGAATTCTCTTGATCGATAGAATGTAAAAAAATTAGTTTCAATGTCAATTCCACTTCCATGTTTAACCTGCATATGTTAATTTTAGGGGAATTAGTTATAATTCCAGTGAACTTTGTCATCAAAACATTTATCTATACTATATATAAAGCATATGAGAAAGGTATTTTACGATACCATTAAATTAAGAACACTTACCTCACTCAATGCATAAGGTACAACTATTTTTAAAGGTAAAATAATATTTTTAACATTATTTACAAACTACCCCTTATAATTAGTTACATAATAACTTTATAATTACTATAAATTACATAAAATTTTACATTATCTACCCATAAACCAAAAAAACTTAATTTATTTTAGATTTATGTTATATCAATCTATCATGTTAAAAAAATCTGATACTACAATCGTAAATGTGTATTTTTTAAACGTTTTGGTGAAAATTTTATACTCAACCGATATGTATTTTATAAGGTACAATAACTTAATGCATAAATGTACAAGTTATCATGCAAAATCCATTTATTTGGTGTTTTGAGTTTTAGCTTAAAAATATAATAAAGTTTTGTAAAATTGTTATAAGATTAACAAAAATTGAAAACTCGTGTCGGATTTAAAATGTTGTCTAATCGCATTGCGCGGACACCCTTCTAGTAAATAGAAATTAGTATTCATTGTTAAAATTGTTTATAGCTCGGTTCAGTTTGATTATACGTGACCAAAAGTCATCACGTTGTTTTCTTTCTACTTTTAAGTATATAAATATACAGGATTAAACCTAAAACCCATTTAAGTATATAAATATACAGGATTAAACCTAAAACCGAACCATATGAATTTATATTAGCTTAACATCACAACCTCTATTTGTCAATGTGTATGTATATATGTACGTACCTAAAAAATATCAAACAAAAACGTATACACATTAGCAAGATTACTTAAAATGAAAACCCTAAACTCCGTTTAAAATTCGTTCTATGTCCATTAAAAGCTTAGCTATAGTAAAAATTATTGCACTTTGATAAAAAATTTAGTTATGTAGAAAACTAGAATTTTTCCATATTAATGCATAAGTATTTAAATCTTAACATGTGATGCGACCAGTGACCTAATAGAAATGTAATCAATGATTTCTTTTAAACTTAGCCACATTGTCATGTCATAAAACACAAACCACATATATTCCCTATATTAAAAATAGAAGAATAAATAACTCATTAAAAGTACATTATATGTTGAAAACTTTATTGACATATATTATTGTAAAATGTATGTCTAACAATAATAGGTTCACGTTATAACACCTTTATTGACATATATTATTGTAAAATGTACATTATGAAAACTTATATGTTGAAAAAAATAACCACATGAAACCAGGAACACAACCCATGACTAAATTATACTTTTGCAATATGTGTAATAGATTTTACTTAATATCATATATTCGCATTTAAAATCTCAAAATGCTGCAAACATATATAGAAAACAAATCATCACAACTTGTTTTCAAACTAACACATGATCAGATCAAAGTTGAGATAGTAGGTTCCTCATCTCTAGCCGCGGTTTGCACTTGGCGAGCAATAGTACCGCTTTAGGCAAGCTGATTCCATGACCTTTGGTCATATCGACCATTTCATCACTCATGCGTTCTAATCAAAGCATTGAATAATCGACCCAAGAGTCATCCCAAGAACGCGAAGCGCCAATCCTTCCCCTGGACAACTCCTCCTTCCGAACCCAAGTGCGAATAACTTAAACCCTTCGCGAGACCCTTCTAGCCCTTCAAATCTCTCTGGGTTGAACCTTTTAGGCTCTGTCCACACCTTCGGGTCATGATGTATGGCCCATTGGTTGATAATAAGCATCATCCCACGAGGTATCTTACAACCCATGATCACACAATCTTGTGACGACTCGTGGGGGACTAGTAAATGGGCTACAAGGTACAATCCTAATACCTCATTTAGGATACACCCAAGGTAAGGTAGTTTAGCTATGTCAGACTCATTTACGAGACGAGTGTTGCCAATGACTCGATCGATTTCCGCTCGTGCCTTCTTTAGGACGTGTGGGTGGTTTAGCAAAAGGGACATGCCCCATTCTATGGTTCCAGAAGATGAATCACTCCCTGCTGTTAATAAAACCTAATCACAAAAATCATGTAGTTATACGCTGTATGGAAATCCATAATTGGGGTTGATTCAGAATCGGTGTGCTCTCTTGCCAATTCAATCCAATGTCAAGCTAGTGATCTTCCTTTCACCTATCTTGGTCTTCCTGTGGGTTCCAACATGTCTAGAATTTCTCCATGGAATACAGTGGTTAAGAAGATGAGAAAGAAACTTTCCTCTTGGAAGGCGGAATCACTGTCAATGGGTGGCAGATTAACTCTTATCAAATCAGTGCTAGGTAATCTACCCACATATTTTTATCACTATTCAAAGCCTCTAAAAAATTATTGAACACCTTGAAAGGGTGTGGAGAAATTTCCTTTGGGAATTAAAAAATGGTAAGCCTAAAATGAGTTAGATTGCTTGGGAGCGGTTACTTGCCCCAAAGGCATAAGGAGGGTGGGGCATTGGCAGTATAAAGGCAATGAACATCACGTTGCTATCAAAATGGTTATAGAGATATAAATCAGAGCAACAATCTTTATGGGTTCGAGTTATAAAAGCCATCCATGGGAGCAAATATGTTCAACAGAATTTCCATGTGAGGAAATTAGTGTCAGGACCGTGGAGACACATTATCTCATCCATTGATTATCTCACATATTTGGGTATTGATTTTGGCTCTATGTTGTCATGTAAACTTGGGAATGGATGCAACATTTAGTTTTGGCTTGATGAATGGGCGGAAGTTAGATGTCTAAAAGATGCTTTCCCAAATATTTTCAAATAGGAAAGGAAAAAAGACTACACAATAAAAGATAGACTGGAACACTCTAATGGTGTCACTCGCTTTTATTGGGAATGGAAGAAAGACCCACGAACTGTGCTAGAGGTATCACAACTAACTTGCTTGAAAAATACCTTGAAAATGTCAAATTATCGGTAGCTGAGTACAAATGGATGTGGGAGGCGGGTACTATAAGGAACTACTCTACAAGATTGGTTAGAAACCTTATTGAGCAAATGTTGCTGCCCAACAATCAAATACTGTTTGAATGGACAAAGCTCCTCCCCCTAAAGGTTAAATTAATATGTTGGAGAGCGATTATGGACAAAATCCCAATTATGTACAATCTTAGCAAACGGGGGATCACGGATCACTCCCTTTGCCCTATGTGTGGCTAGATATCTGGATCATCAAACCACTTGTTCATGCACTGCCCATTATACGCGAGGTGAGCTCTATCTGCTAGCGGAGGAAAGGAAATTTGATCGCCATTAGTCTCCTTAGATAAAGTACTCGCTATGATAAGAAGATGATCCATTAGAGAGTGGCCCAAGGGGCGGGTTAGAAGGTATAGGATTTGAAAAGGCAAGCAAGTGCAAGAACACAAACATAAGATTCAACAGAGTAAAAGCCTTTTTCTGGGAAGGTCAGTTGGGTGAGTTGGCTTTAGGAAACGAGTTTCATTCTTAGCAAGATCCCCGGCTATTGAATCTGTTGTCGTCGACAGAGCTACTTCTTCTTCTTTCGAATGAGAAGAATAGTGTAGTCAAAGTAGGCCAAGTCGGTAGCCTTTTCTTAAACTCTTGGGAGAAGGGTTGTCCATGCAGGCGTTCGACGTTGGTGCCGGATACCGGTGTTTCATTTGAATTCTGTCCTAGAGCTGATGAAAGAAATTGAGTCATGGCACCTTGGTAAACTTCAGGAACAATTAACTAAGACAATAGTATATATGGTGGTATATCTGATTTGGAAGAGTAGGAATAAGAAGGTGTTCGAAACCGTATCCGTGGGCTCGAAAGATATTATCGGTGAGATCAAAGTCATGTCATTTTTATGGATTAAGCATAGGGGGAAACTTGTAAATGTGAGCTGGGAATTATGGTGTAAGTTTATGATGTAATGCTGTAACATCCTTTTAATTGTACTGATTCTAGCTCCTTACTAGATTTTAATAAAATTTTCGCAGTTAAAAAAATGAAAATGAACAATAATTAATTAGCGGTATCAATTGTATCAGGTTGAAAGGTTGAATATTAATTAAAGTTGAACACAACCCATGCATTGAATCCAAAAACCATTTAACTCGTTTATAAATTCTTGACATGTGTAAGTTAATAACATGTTTAATAAAATGCATTAATTAACCAAATCAACCCAATTATTTTCATATCGTGTTAGGGTTTAGGGTTCACAACTCACAAACTAATTTAACCCAAATGACCTAGAACAATCTTACGAGCACAAAGCTTCGAATCATGGCATCAGTGTAGTATTCGGGTTTTGATTCTTGAAGCGATAACAACAATTCGATCATCGTCTTTTGTTGTGTCCCACTTCAGTTCCTTTAGATTTTCGAAGTTGCTCAATTAGCCCCTGAAAGAACACATCCCTTTTTTCATGCAATGCAATCAGTCTCTTCTTCAAACTCTTTGCCCCAACAAGCTCAAAATCAGTATGTAATCACCTATGTTTGAAGCACTAGCGAGTATAAACGTTTCGTCGAGTATCTCCAGAAACAGTTTCCCCTCTTCCTCCATTTCAAGTCCACCAAAATACCTCTTCCCGGAGATCATCCTCATCATCATATTCAGTGTCATTTCATACAACAATAATTTCACACTCACCGGTGATTCAGAACCTATAGACAACAAGTTACGTATCAAAAGCCTGATTTCATCTACACGAATGCCGTGAAACTCGTTGCGACGGTGTATTAAAAAAAAACTTAATTGATGCGATTGGTCGAAGGTTGAGCCAGTTATCACCATAGGATGCCCACAAAAGGCTGGTGTAGTTGACACCAATGATCTTTCCAAACATCTCTTCGGGCGATTGGCAAAGACGATGTTGTTTGTGGTGAAGCATTCTTCGGCGGCCAGAGAGGATGAAACTAAGAGGTCACGACGAAAACCGAATTGGAGTCGGAGAACGAGACCGTATTTGGAGGAGATTTTGGCTAGGGTTCTGTAGATTGGTGATTTTAGAAGGTAGAGATGGCCGATTACGGGGATCGAGGGGAAGACGAGGGGAAGACGGTCGGTGGGAGGGTGGCGGACTTGCAGCGGAGATGGGTGGTGAAGAGGTATGTAGCTAGGAGGAGTATGAGGGAGATGTAAATATAAGGAATGTCCATTATTAGTAGAGGCTTAGAGGTATGTTGAAGTGACGGACTCAATAATTTTTATCTGGTTTTATAGAGATGCAATTTGCATGGAAGATGATTGCGTGTGGTAAGGGTGTTCAACCCGACATGAACCCGAACACGACACAAACCTAATTTTGAACCGAACACGGCACAAACCTAATTTTGAGTAAATTTTGTTGGCTTCTCTCACTAACTTTTGAGTAATATAGAACTTATTGAATACTTTTCCATTAGGTCACGGGTCGCATCATGACAAGTTAACTTGAATATTTCATGTAGTGATATAGAAAAATTCTAGTTTGCAACGTAATTAATAGAAATATCATGTATACTGATACTGATTAAGCCTTTAACATACTTACATACGTACATAAGGAATATCAGACGGTGTTTAGGGTTTTCATATTATAGAATCTTGCAAATCCGTATGTGCTTTTGTTTGATCTTATTTCAGCCATATACACATGGGAAAATAGAGGTAGTGATGTTACGTTAATAGACCAAAAATAGAAGATTAGTATTCAAAGTCATTTATCCTATCATCACCATCCACTAACCAAAACCCGGAGGTTCGTAACAAAACAGAAATGCAAGGCTTTAGGGTTCAGATCAGAGATACCCAAAATAAAACATCAAGCAGTAGAGAAACAACAACCAGGCATGTAAAACCCATAGATCTAACAGATTATTAGGATTAAGCGAGACCCTGACTCAGATGAGCTTTCGCACATCATCATTGAGTTGATAGAACATGCATACTTGAATACCTTCTTCAGAAGCAAGAGGAAACGCCACCATCGTTCCCCCACCACCAATGCCAACAGAGTCGGTCAGAGGCAGAGCACCAATATCATCCACAACAATCGCATCATAGCTTCCAGACCATCGTCACCTAGGGCACGATAAACAGAGCACAGACGGCAATCGTATGCATACACCTGATGACGATGGCAGAAGTAGGTTATCGGAGACTGTGACCCCTCCCTCTCGTTAAACAAGGGTCTGTAGAAATGGTCATCGGGTCAACCCAATGGAACACACCGACTGCAGCAACGGTCTGAGATCTAGGTTCACCGGAGAGGCAACCGCATCCACCTGGCCGCCATCCTCACAACCCCTCACTCAAAACAACAACAAAATTATAATGAAGCAATACAAAGCTAACCATGTTTTCCTCTTTAACACACTCACGGAACGAAACTTTTATGGCCAAAGAGAAACACATCAAACCTAACTATTTCTCAACTTTCTTTTCATATATAAATAATTACACTTTTCTTATATGTAAATTAGATTTTAATTAATGAAAAATTAGATTTTAATACTTGTTTTCACTTGATTTTGCTCACGATTATTTACGTGAAAGAAATAGAAAACGTACAATAAAATATAGTGAAAATTAAATATAAATCAATGATAATTATGTTATTACAATTATCATTAATTAATTAATAGCAAAAATAGAATTTTGGTTTATTATCAGCCAAACGATATCATAAATTATTAAATTATGTGTAGTGTTTTAATAAGCTTAAATACCACATATACAAAAATGAATTAATTAAAATTATTTTAAATTAAGTGTAATGGGTTATATGCCTCATTTAGTTAAAAAAATGTTTACACTGAGAAAAAATAATTTTATTCATCTCTTTTAACGCTCATTAAGGGTTTAGTTAAAACTTGAGTTTGAAGTCCATTTTTAACTAGAACGTAGTGGATTTAACGCCTCAATTCTGTCCACATCAGCAAATCTGTCGCCAGCTAGCGATACTACTATGTTCAGTCTTATTAGCCCATAAATCATATTTAAGATTATTAAAATCTAAGTTTCTTTAATTAATATCATATGTATTATTCGCAATTTGAAAATGCTAGAAACAGAGAAAACGAACTATCAACAAGTTGCTTTTAAACTAACACATTGTAAACAAAATACTTGAAATAGTCTGACTCTTAGAGCAGAGGTTGTAATTTAACCACGTGTAATCAAGTCATAACCTGATGTAATAAAATAGCCAAGTGTAATAAAATAGCCAATCAGTTTAGAATGAATTGTTTAATTTTAACCAAGTGTAATCAAGTCAAAAACATGTCATACAAGTGAACTGGATGTTATAAAAGTTAACCGGATGTAATAAATGGCTTGTTTTTAAATTAAGACATCATAAACAAGATGCTTTGTGTTTGTTGTTTGTGTGTGTGGGGTATAGTGCGTAGTGTGATATTATGTGGTAACACCGCCGTCATCAAACTTGAGTATGTGGTGCAGTGAAATGTATTTTGACGTGGCAAATTGTGATTAGGTATGTGGTGTAGTGTGTATGGGTGCCCTCATTAGGGGTGTTCAAAAATATCCGAAATTCGGATATCCAAAATTTGCGATTCGGATTATGATAGTGATTTTGAGAATCATTGGATATTTCGCATATTTCGAATATCCAAAATATCCAAAATATATTTATAAAATTAAAAATATTAAATATTAATAAAATATTTCATATATTTTCATATATTTCCGATATTTTAATAAAACTTTGGTTATATGAAAAAAATTTCAGTAAAATTTATTATATATTATAAAATTTATTAAATAATACATTTTTTTTGAAATTCGATATCCGAATTCGAATCCGAAATTTTACGAATTCCAAAATTTCGAATTATCCTTGAAATTTCGGATTCGAATTTGAATTCGAATAATGAAATCAATTATTCGAAAATTTCGAATATCCAAATTTGAACCTGTCCCTCACCACCTTATAAGCTGAGTTTTACTCCAAACACCACATTTACTTGCGTTTATAATTTTTAATTAAGTTGACTTTAACATTGTCGGTGAATAGTGAAAATTTAATTTTTATGATCGATTTTCGTTTTACTTAAATGCTTTGTGTTTTGTAGTGGCACTCGAGTCACGTTAAGTGGCGTCGCCAAGTGGTTTCCTTCACTTCACTGCTCCACTCCGAAATTTGTTTGTAATACTCGACCTTATTTGGTTTTTGGTTTAGAAGTTTCACGTGTTGGGTTTTGGTTTTTAGGTTCAACGTGTCTAAATTTTTTTATATTTTGGCCTAAGGTTAATTTAAGAATGTGCTGGTTAAATTAATGCAAATTGAATTTTAATAATTTAAATTATAACATATTGTTTGATGATAATTCATACTACTAGTTAATTTAGAAACTCGTGTTTCACACGGATTGAATTTAAATATTTAATTAATAGTTAGTAATTAATAAATACAAATTATATTATACTTTTTTTGATAAATATGACTCAAATTACATATATTCAATTAGCTTGAATAATAATATAATAACAATATTTTTTTTAAACTTTTGTTTTTTAATTCTTTTAAAAAATCCATTTTTTTCACATTTGTTTCTTAAATGTCATTTAAAAAAGTTCTATGAAAACAATCATATTTATTTGATTTTAAAGAAATTATGTTTTTTTAATAAAAATATGTTTTATAATTTGAAAAGAATATAAATAAAATATTTAACATTTAATATGATTATTAAATGGTAATTTTCTATGCTAGTGATATATGACATGAAGAATGTAAGAAGATGATATGTGATAATAATTGTGTTAAAAGATTACATGTGGTAAATTTTATTTTGTTTTGATAGTATAGATTTGGCTAATAATAATTCTAACATTATTTTTGTTGTCAAGGATGATAGAATAAAAGTTAAGATTATTATTAGTCAAACTAATTTAATAGTATAGATATTATGGGCCAATAATAATAATGTGTATATATATATATATATATATTATTAAGATTCAGTTTGCTATAACTAAATACCATTTAAACATATCTTTAAAAATTATATAAAATCATATATATCCAAATATTTTAAATTTTATCATCATCCATAAATAAAATTTCTACCATCCTTTCATCGATGTAAAATACGGGCTCATATTTGCTTGAGAATGTTGTTGTTCTATTACAAAAAAGTTATGTCGATAGGAGAATGTTACCCTTAGAATTGGTTTTGAAGATAAGGTAAAGTTAATGTATCTCCATAGAAGAGAATAGTAAGATTCGACAAGAGAGGGTAACTAAGCACTCGACTACACTAGACGTTTCAAGATTATCCCCATAATCGAACTAGTAGCTTATACTTGAAGTTACCCAAGGAATTGAGCAAAATACATAACGTTTTTCATGTTCCAACCTAAGAAAATGCTTATCAGATGAAACAATACAACTGTCACTGGAAGGCGTCCATATTAGTGAGAAGTAGAGTTTCACTAAAGAAACACTCCAAATCATCGAGCGATAAATCAAGAATTTAATAATAATTTCTAATTCCTTTAGCAAGAATCAAATGGAATTCATGACATGTCTATTGAAAACATAAGAATAAGAAGATGAGATGAAAATATTCTCATCTATTGAAGCAATAAATTTTGAGGACAAAATTTTTTATAAGGTGAGAAGAAATGTAGACCCTGAAAAGAGGCGCGACTATACCAAGCCAACGTATTGCCGTGCCAAGTCAAAGCACACCCATGCCAAGCAAGATGCAATCGTGCCTTGATGAACGGGTAATTTGCATGCACTAATAGTATTTAAGATTTTAAGTATATGTTTCTACGCCCTAATTACTTAACTTTAATTGGTTTATATTTAGAGTATGAAAGTTTCAAGACACTATAAACAAATATTTTTAGATGAACTTGAACATGCGAGTGAATAGAACTATTTGTTTAAATTACCCTTATTAAACAATTTGATATGAGCATAAAAGAGTCGATCTGTTACTAGTTATCAATTTATCATGCATTTTCACGATTTCAAAGTGGTTGTTAATTTTCAAATACAAGTTTATGAGTTCTAACTTCTAAATGGATTAATATTATTTGTTGAATACAGGGCCACAAAAGTTGCATGATTTGAATGACTTCACATAAGGAATTATCTGTTGAATACATGTACACAATATATAGTTTTATGAGTTTAAACTAGTGATTCTTGGTCCTTGTGGAGGCATGATTGTTCGTTAATACGTAATCTACTATAGAGACGATAAGAGAAGTTTTTCTAGTTAATACTATTGAAAAATCTTGTAGTGATATTACTTGAACTATTTGTTATTATTGTTGGTTAATTCTTTTATGATTACAAACACATGGTTTTGGACTATGCAATTGTATTTAATTTTGATTTATGAATTTTGTTAAGAGCTGAATTCTTTTTTATTTTATTTTTTTATTAATGAATGTTTTGGATGCGTTCACTACTACAGAAACAGCTATTTCCTACGAAATTTTTGCTACGAAAAATATCCATAGCAAATTTGTTAAGGAGTAGCTACGGATTTGCTATGAATATATTTTGTTAAAATTTACCTATAGATATATCGTAGCAAGCTATGTCCGTAGCAAATCCGTAAGAAAATTTAATCAAAATTGATAAAATTAATATATTAAAAAACAAATTAATAAAATTCATAGCAAATCCGTAGTAAAATCAATAATTAAATTTTAGCGAAAAAATTAATAATTAGTCTAGCAAAATTCGTAGCAAGAATAAAAAATACATTTTAAAAAATTATTTTTATAAAATCTGTAGGAAGATCCGTAGCAAAAGTGAAACATATGTCTTTAAATAACAAAATAAAAAAGTTCTTTATGAATTCCGTAGTAAAATCCATAGTAAAATGAAATTCCAAAATGTAATTAACAATAAATATCCATATCTTAGCAAAATTTGTAGCAAATCAAGAAAATAAATTTTAAAATAATTTAACTTAGACTTCATAGCAAAATTCGTAGCAAATCAAAGATTTATAGTAGAACGAATAAAATAAATATAGAAAAAATAAAATATGTAATAAATCCTTAGTAAAGTTCTTGAGAAATAAAAATGATAAGTTTATTAAAAATAAACAAAAGTTTTATTACAAGTTCGACAAACTATAACAAATATAATTAAATTAGCACTGACATTGATCAATATGATCAATTAATAAAAATTAATGTAAATTATTAATAATTAGTATCAATTATGATCAATTAAAGAAAATTAAGTGGTTAGTGGGGATTGGCATAATCAGAGTGAATAGGGCCAATATATAATAGTCAACTAAAAACAATAATATTGATCAGATATGTATAATTAAGGTTAATAATGGTCAATCATCACCAATTAGGAAAATAGTGATTAGGAAATAGTGTCAATGAGTTTAATATCTAATAATTAGGAAAATAGTTGCAATCAAAGTTAATTAGTTTAAAATAAGGTTGATCAAGACAAATTAAGATTAATATTGATTATGTTTGATAATTAGGATTAAGTATGAGCAATTAGTTCATATTACTTAGTCATAGTGCATTATGGTCACATATAGTAAAATTTGATTACATATAATAAGACATGATTAATGATAGTTGAATATCATTATATTGTCCAGTCTATTATGACTCATTATAAACTATTATAACTTATTATGAATCGTTATGATCCATCACGACCCATTATGACAACTACATATGATGTGATAGGACACGTTAGGTCAAAATAGTTCAAATGGTTAAGACTTTATTAGTCATAATGGTTCACGGCCAAAGATAACTGTTATAGGTGATATAATGGTCGGTGGCAGTAAATCCTAGTAAAATATAGTGATTCATATTCACAAATGCGTATGTATGCCCTACTATAACTTTTATATGTCGTAAAGACTTATAATGACCCATTATAACATATTACGACTCATTGTGATACTTATGACGTATTACAACAGGTTAAGTCAACATATCAATTCCACCGTAAACATGATGTGTGTCATTTTATTAGAGTTTGTGCTTACTTTTGTTTTGAAGAAAAAAATGTCTTGTTAGAATGTATTGGCAATGATTAGTCATTAGTCTGTTGATCATTTACGTACCATTGATTGTGTTGTGAATCTTATATTGTACGAAATGATCAATTATCATTTTGACGACATCCTAGCACGTGTTTTTATCTTGTTTTTTCTATCGTTAGGTAGACACGGCTAGAATTATTTGGCTTGTGATTATCTTTTTTGCGATGTGTTATTAAAATTATGTAATCGTACATATCTTGAATGTGTTATGTCAAGATAGATTTTTCAACTAAGTAAATAAATTATGTTATGCATAGCACTACCAGTTTTGAACCTTGAATGTGATTGTTTGTCTTATCTCGTATTTTTTGTGCTTGTTTATTTTCTTAGTTTAGGTTACAATACTTGATTTACCATCGAGACCGTAAGTTGTGACTAGGTTTATAAGCACCCAAATGATCATTTTGAATGGAGTAGTTGTGGACATGCACCTTGAAATCAATGGCCTTCACACAAACAAACACATGCCTTGGCTTGCAGCTCCTCGTAGGTCACGATCCATTGATTTCTTTCGGCATGTGTTGTAAAATTAATTGAGAATACGAACGCGGAATATCAACAATACAAAGATGATACCAGAAAGAATAAAGTCGTGAACAAGAACTTTAAATGATTACTGTGATTGGAATGATTTCAGATCCCCTCACTGATACATCTGATCCTTATTTATAGTGGATTAACTAACTATAACTAACACTAAACAAAATTGAGAATTTACACTAAGGACCCTAAACTAAATCTTCCGAACAGAAATAACACTTCGGAAGATTTCCTTCGGAAGATACACATACTTCGGAAGAACTCCAAAGTTGTGACATCCGGTAAATTTCCGTTACCAAACTCCGTTAGTTCCGTTAAGTCTTGTATACACGTGTCGTGAGCACACACTAGTTGTCGTTTAATGTTGGTGACCTAATAATAATGGATAATGTTAATTTGATGTGAATCTAATTGATTATGTGATTATTGGGTTATGTTTATGTGTTTACACGTTCTTAAAAGGTAATTAGAAAATTAATCGCGTAACGCGGAAACGTGCATATTTATTCGTATGTCTTGTGTTTTATAAAGATAAGATATATAATGATTTTCATAAGTTTATATCTTATATTTGAAGTTAAAACACTTTACAAAGAGTTTAAAGCCTAGTTTTTATAAAATACAAATTACAAGGGTTAAAAGGGTAATTATGTAAATTAAAATTAAACAAAACAAATCCCAAACCCTAATCCCACCCATTCGGCCGCAACACTTCTCTCAACCCTCTCCCTTTGCGAAAATCAGCCAAGAACAAGCATCAAAACACCAATTTGATTCGATTACAATGCATACAACACGTAGGAATCATCAATTGCAAGTTAATACACGTTTAAAGGTTAGATTTTTCATGTTTTTGTGAGTTTTTGTTGAGGGCCGAACCCTAATTCGTGAATTGGCCTTCATGGGGTCGAAATTGATGTTGGTTGATGATGTTAGTATGTTAGTTAGATTGAATACATGTTAGTTAACGTCGATTATGCATGAATTCTATGTTTTAGTGGATCGATCATGAACTTTGTGTATGAAACAAACCCTAGTTCGAAAATGCTATGATTATGCATGATGGATGATTGTTTGATGAATGTATGATGATTAGTAGGTTGTATGAATGTTAGGATACATTGATTTTGCAAGAAATTGGTGAATTGAAGTTGGTGTTCATAGGTTACTAATAATAGTAACTTTATTTTGCATGTAATGATGATCTAGTGATGGATTAATGTTATGGATGTGTTCATGATGATGATTAGATGCTAGATTGTTGTTATGAATGCTAGAAATCTTTGAATGGATGTTGTTGTTCATAGCTTGCCAAAAGTAGAAACTTTTGTTTATGAAGATTGTTAGATTATGGTGATTAGGTAATGTTGATCATGTCTAGATATTGTTATGAGCTTGAGATGGTATAATTATGATGAATTCATGAATACGTTGGATGGTTGATAGATGTTGGGATGTACTTTCCCAAAAGGAAACTTTATTTACCTAAAGTCTGAAAAATGATAGCTTGAACATGTTTGGGATGTTAGGAACATGTTAGTATGATCATGAATAGATTCTAATGTGGTAGAACATGGTAATTTGGTTGTATGTGATACCGGGGTAATCATGAATGATATTTGGATATTTATGATCATGTATGATTTGGATGTTGATTAGTAGTAGGACATCATGTTTGGGATTGGTGATTGATTGTTGTGATGCAATGCATATGGTTAATGATTATGGTTATGATCATCATACACGCGTGCGAATCTGAGGCCCCTACTTAGTGGGATTGGCAGGGTTTAGGATGTGACGTCGTGAGTGGCTTCACATGGCATGTAGTGAGTGGTTTGATCTTTGTGTGACATGTTAGTTGTGTTATAACTAGTGAATATGTTAATGTTCTAGATTCATATGACTTGTATGATACTTGATTGTATGATGATCTAAGTGTTACACCTGGATGATATAGCATACATATGGTCTATTTGAATGTTAACTATGTATGATATATGTGTATGATTACTTGAATGGTTTACAACACATAAAGTCACCAACGGGTCAAACGGGTCAACTAGGTCAAACATGTCTGTTTTGTTTGAAATCTTGAGTCCTTGGTTGTAGTGTACTTAGGGTTTCACATGTTCTTTGATTACACGTACTCATGCACTTATATGATCTAGGTAACCTCTGAAGGTTGTCTGTCTATTCTGTTTGACAAGTCAAACTTTGTGTATCTAAACGCATATCAGGTGAGTTCATGCCCCACTTTTTATTTACTCTCTTTGGGGGAGATAGCATACTGGTAAATCACGAACGCTTTATGTATTCAAGTTGTGTACAATATTATATAGTGTTGATATCATGGAAAAGTCCTCACACTTTCGAATTGTTAATATTGAATAGCGGGGAAATTTGGGTAGTACTACTGGGTCTGACGAGCCCTACCTGTGTGACTCGAGGTCAACCGGGTGCAAGTTGTCCTAATGAACATTGTCACGACCTGTTAAGTCGTGGCAGGAGGCAACAACGTAACACAGTCAGCTTCAATTGCGAAATCACTATTAAATAATATTTATTGTTAATGGACTAGCTATCTGTTACAATACGCTACTTGTACATCTCTATTATTAAACTGTTTATATTTGATTATCTCTTGAACTCACCAACTGTTGTGTTGACATTTTAGTATGCTATTCTCAGGTCATTAGCTTGCTTGCCATAGGAGCACTGCATGGTCCACTGCATTCTATGACACGGTCTTCAAGACAAATTTTATCATTTTAATAGTTAATGATTACTCTTTTGGGATTGGCACGTGTTTTGCCACAATTGTCCTTTTATTTCTTTGGGTTGTTTTCAAAACGCTTCCGCATTGTTAAATTTATTTACTTGGGTTGATTTCATTTAAATAATGGCATATAGAGTCGTTCTGAGTAACTATTGACTGTGATCCTGGTTTGTTCACACGCCTCGCGGTAAAACTCCGCAAGTGGATTTTTGAGGGTGTGATAAAAGTACACTTCAAATCCCTTCTGAAGCAAACATAACCTTCGGAAGAATCAACTTAGCTTCGGAAGAATTATGTTAAGCTTCGGAAGAAACTTAACTTCCAAAGTTTACCATTTGTTTTGGTTTTTAATACTTCACAATCTCCACCTTAAAATCCAAAACAAGATTTTAACTAACTCCCAATGCATCCAAGCAAACCTTGAATTTTCCACCGGGTAGAGACTTTGTAAACTCGTCTGATGGATTCTCCAAAGTAGACACACTTCCACTTTTACCTTCCTAACATTTACCACATCCCGTATGAAGTGTAACTTCATATTATTGTACTTTGTTCTCTCATGAAACATGTTATTCTTTGATAATTGAACTGCACTCTGATTATCACAGAATACCACTGAGTCTGCAACTTTGATTCCTAATTCAGAAACAAAACCATGCAACAACGTAGCTTCCTTGACTCCCTCAGTCAATGCTATGTACTCAGCATCTGTCGTAGATAATGCCACCACATGCTGCAACTGAGCTTTCCAACTTACCAAGTTGCCTAGTACTTGAAATGCATATCCTGTAATAGATCTACCCCTATCCAGGTCCATGGCAAAATCTGAATCCACATGACCAACAATCCTATCAACCTTCTCATGTTCATAATGCCCAAACACTAAACTATAGTGCTTAGTACCCTTGAGATATCTCAAGATCCATTTCACAGCAACCCAATGAGCTTTACCCGGATTTGACAAATACCTGCTGACCAAACTCACAACATACCTAATATCCGGCCTTATACAAACCATCAAATACATCAAGCTCGTAACGACATTGGCATAAGGTACTTTCTCCATATATCTAACTTCAGCATCTGATTTAGGGCAATTAGAGCTTGACACTTTAATATGAGCACCTGTAGGAACTGTTACTGGCTTCACATCATCCATCCTATAGTTACTTAGTACCTTCTCCAAGTAAGACCTTTGAGACAGCTTTAACACCTTGTGCTCTCTGTCCCTTATAATCTCCATGCCCAATATCTTCTTTGCTTCACCTAGATCTTTCATCTCAAACTCTAACATCAACATCTTCTTAGTAGCTTCAACTTCATCCAAGTCCAAACAAGCCACCAACATGTCATCAACATACAACAACAAATATACAAATTTGTTCTCACTGTTTCTTTAAAATATGCACAACTATCATAATTGCTCCTTTTAAACCCATTAGTCACCATATGTTCATCAAACATTCTATACCACTGTCTAGGGGAGTGCTTCAGCCCATACAGAGACTTACTTAGGAGACATACCTTCTCTTCTTGCCCCTTAACCTTAAATCCCTCCGGCTACTTCATATAGATAGTCTCATCCAGCTTCTCATGCAAGAATGTAGTCTTCACATCCAACTGATATGGCTCCATATCCATAGAAGCAGTCAAGGACAGCATAACCCTGATAGATGAATGTTTAACCACATGTGAGAATATTTCATTATAATCCACACCTGGCTTCCGTGTAAACCCCTTGGCTACCAGTCTAGCCTTGTACCTAGGTGGTTCACCTTCAAAAATCCCATCTTTCAGTTTGAACAGCCATTTACATGATACAGGCTTGTGACCCTTAGGTTTATCAACCAGCTCCCATGTGCCATTTTATACAGAGATTCCATCTCTTCTTCCATGGCTTTACATCATTTTCACTTTCTTTTACATAAATTGCCTTAGAGTATGACAATGGTTCATAAATGCTTTCTTCTTCAACAGTAACAAAGGCCAATGCAGACAAATCCATCCCCTTTCTAAACCTGAGAGGAGGTATCACTTGTCTCCTCTGTCTATCCCTAGCCAACTGGTAATCATCCATACCATCTCCCTGGCTACCAGAGGTACCTTGATCAACTTCTTTATCATTCACACCTTGCTGCTCCACCTCAATCTGAACCCCACTCTGATCTTCAACCTTTGACTTTTCTTTTTCTTGAATGTCTTTATACATGACATTCTCTTGAAAAATTACATCTTTGCTCACTATCACCTTAGGTCTGTCCCCTTCTAGCCTCCATAACCTATGCCCTTTAACATACTCAGGGTATCCTAGAAAGACATATTTACAGGCCCTAGGTTCCAATTTCCTTTGGCTAACATGAGCATAAGCCAAAGACCCAAACACCTTAATTTCTCCATAGTCACTCTTTCTTCCTGACCATGCCTCCATAGGTGTCTTCATGTCTAATGCTACTAATGGAGACCTATTGACCAAATATACTGCAGTGGAAACAGCTTCAGCCTAGAACATCTTGGGTAAACCAGAACTAGCCAACATACACCTAACCTTTTCAAGCAAAGTTCTATTCATCCTCTCATCTAAACCCTGCTGAGATGTCCCTCGCACAATTCTATATCTAGAAATACCATGAGTTTTACAAAACTGATTAAACTCATGACTGCAGAACTCCAACCCATTATCAGTTCTCAGCTTCTTGACTTTCCTTTCAGTTTGGTTTCCACCAGTATTTTCCATTCCTTGAATTTACTAAAAGCATCACTTTTATTCTGTAAGATAACCACCCAAACTCTCCTAGAAAAGTCATCAATCAAGATTATAAAGTATCTAGCACCACCCAAAGAATCAACCTTAGCAAGACCCCATAAATCAGAATGAAGTAATCTAATACCCCACTTGTGATATGCCTAGCCTTTGTAAACTTTACTCTCTTATGTTTACCAAGAATACAAGTTTCACAAAAACCAAAATCACAATTATGCAGCTCAGTCATCACCTGTTGCTTTTGCAACTCCACCAGTCCCTAATGACTAATATGACCAAGCCTCCTATGCCATAGCATAGCCTTAGAACTACTATCACCTCAGCAGATGCCACCTGGGGTTCTACTACACCAGCATTATCTAGTAAGTAGATATTATTCTCCTTTTTACTTCCAGACAATACTACCATTGATTCCTTTATTATCTTAGCTTTACGATCTCTAAGACTAACATGGTAACCAGAACTCTCTAACAACCCTAAAGACAACAAGCTCCTTTTAATACTAGGAATATACCTTACATCATGAAGATCCACTTCCATGCCATTCTTTATTTTCAAAGTCACTATACCATGACCCACAATCTTGCAAGGTCTATCATCCCCTAGCTTTTCTAATCCAAGATCTTCAATCTTCAATTTTTTAAAGAACTCCTTCACTAGTGTCATATGAAATGAACACCCTGAATCCATAATCCACTCATCCTCCTTGCCACTGCTTGTGACAGCCAACACATCTGCACTTTCATATCCATCAAAGGAGTCATCATGTGCATTGTGTCCAGAATGAGTTTTTGATCCACTTGATTCACCCTTCTTTCTTTTCAAGTCAGGACAATCTTTCTTGAAGTGCTTTTCAGATCCACACACATAACACCTTCTCTTATACTTGGACTGGGACTTTGAGACACTTCTCTGCTTGAAGTTTCTTTGTTCAGATCTTCCCCTGACTACCAAGCCCTCTCCGCCATCTTCTGTATAATTAGCTCTCTCTTCAATTCCTTTGAATTAAGAGCTGCCAGCACTTCTTCCATGGTAAGAGTATCCCTACCGTACATCAACGTATCCACAACGTGCTAATAGAGGATGGCAAATATGTCAAGAATATGATTGTTTGGTCTTCATCATGTAATTCAACTTTGATGTTCTCAAGATCCAACACCAACTTGTTGAATTCTTCAGTATGATCTTCAATTGACTTCCCAGGAGTCATTTGGAATGTGTACAACCGTTTCTTGAGATACAATCTGTTCGCAAGAGACTTCGTCATGTACAGACTTTCCAATTTCGCCCAGACCCCTGCAACAGACGTCTCCTTCGATACTTCTCTGAGTACTTGATCCCCCAAGTTCAAGATGATTGAATTGTGTGTCTGTTCCAGCATTTCCTTTCTTTTCCTTGTCTGACATTGTATTCGGCAACTTGGATTCTCTGGCCAAGGCATCCATCACTCGTTGGTGAACGAGTAATGCCTTCATCTTCAACCACCATAACCCGAAGTCATTTTTCCCGTCGAATTTCTCAACTTCGAACTTCGTAGGCACCATTGTTGCCGCCGATCGATCTTTGATTGAATCTTGATTCTCAATTGAGCCAATAACCAGGCTTTGATACCAATTGTTGTAAAATTAATTGAGAAGACGAACACAGAATATCAACAATACAATGATGATACCAGAAAGAATAAAGTCGTGAGCAAAAACTTCAAATGATTACTGTGATTGGAATGATTTCAGATCTCCTTACCGATTACATCTGATCCTTATTTATAGTGGATTAACTAACTATAACTAACACTCAACAAAATTGAGAATTTACACTAAGGACGCTAAACTAAATCTTCCGAACAGAAATAACCCTTCGGAAGATACACATACTTCGGAAGAACTCCAAAGTAAACTTCAAATCCTTCCGAAGCAAACATAACCTTCAGAAGAATCAACTTAGCTTCAAAAGAATTATGTTAAGCTTCGGAAGAAACTTAACTTCGGAAGTTTACCACTTGTTTTGGTTTTTAATACTTCACAGCATGCTCCTTAATTAATTTCTAAGGGCTTGCCATAAATTTTTAAATGCTAAATAACGGTTTTCTCCTGCATTACTACAGCTTGGTTTTAATTAAAACTTATATAGAAAGTCGAATCATAGATATATCTAAGCATGTCGAAATGGTACATATAATCAAAATAAAAAACATTACGTTTTCGTAATAAAAATGTAACATATTATATTTAACCTATGGGATTTGGTAGCGTGTTTCTGGTCTTGATTTTAAAAATATATATATCGAAACATAAGTAGAAATGATTATGTCACGATGTATGTTTGGAATTTAGTGAAAACTAGCATTAAGCTCCCGTGTTGCAGCGGGAGACGTAAAATTATACCAAGTAACAATAATGGCACATCAGCGGCAGTGTGGCCACCAACACTGGAAAAAAACATAAAAACGTAAGAAAATTAAATCGAATGAAAAGTGACGTAAAAACGTTGAATCATGCAGCGACGCAAGTGGAACATAAAACATATAGAACAATAAGTAAATTGATCTAGAATCAACGCGTTGTGACTGAGCCATTAAAGTGAAAATAATATGTGAAACAATGTTGAACCACACACGCACGTTACAACATGTTAACTAGTAAAATTAAAATCGAAACGTAAAATGAAAATATTTTATAAAATATGAAAAATACAGGGGTTTAAAGTTAAAAGTAAAAAAATATTAAGCTTAAATTGTAAAATATGTAAAAATATCGACTTAAGATAAAAAAACGTTGAGATTAAAAGAATATACAAAAAGAAGTACAACTCATAAAACATATAATACCACTTGCATTGCATACAAAACCTAATAATTAGTATAACATAAAATACATCGTCATAAAAAAAATTAAAAATATATTATATTTGACATGTATTGATTTTAAAATAACTAGTTGTACTGAAATTGCAGGGCAAATAAGAATGAAAAAGGTGTAAGGTGGATCTAACCCCAATGTCCCGCCTAAACAAACACAATCAATAAAGGAAGATAAGAAAAAAAAGGGATCTCTGATGGATCATAATCAAAATGAGAATTGAGAGAACCACTTCATTTTAGGTTTGTGAGCTAGGTTTATGTTGGAGAAGAAAGGAAAGAGATGGTGATGACATGTGCTTAAGCGAATCATACTTATGTAATGGTTAGTTGAACCTAGTGTTTAAAAAGGGATAGTATGATGTTGTTTAATTAATTTTTTTATCAAAAACATTATTAAATACTTTGATTTCTTAAATAACAGTTTTCAAAAGTAATCTATTTTAAAAAGATTTATTTAAATAAGTATGATATGTTCTTATGTGATAAACAAGGTAGCAACACAACTATTAAGAATTAGTTGTATAATCATAAGTACATAGTAAGAGAACTAAACATATCAATATAAGCTTACATTTCACTATAGATGTTATGAACTCAAAGGTGGTGAAGGTTCTCATGTTTATAAAACTAATACCGATGAAAATGTTATTTATATGTCAACAAAGCAATTATCAATTTTTCATTCCCTGTATTCTATGGTGTTTGAATGCATTATTTATTTTTTAAACTTGTTGGGCTTGTACTTTTTATTAAGGTGGATATTGTTGGAATATATTTTTTTAAGTCAAACAACAGTTGACTAGAACTCTTAAGGGTTGCTACTATGCGTGACCATTAGTTGCAATGGTCTATTAGTAGTAGAGTTGTTCTTTAGTTGGAATTTGTGTGTTAAATAGAAAAAGAGAATCTTAAATAGACACCTTATGATTTTAAATTAACATTTTAAAATTTCTGTACGTGTCGTATAAGAAAGGGGGTCGGTTCGTATAGGATTATATGTGTCGTATAGCCATTTCACAGCCGGCTCCCTGATTTTTTTATCGTAGTCAGTGTCGAAATTCGCTATATGTGTCGTATAGCCCTATATGTATCGTATAGAGGGTTATATATGGCTATATCGAACGTATAGCTTTCTGACAACCCTCCCTGAATTTTCCTCGTTTTCATTGTATTTGACCCTATACGATATATAAGAGGGTGTCAATTTATCATGATGGGTGTCTGACCCTAGAAATATGCTCAGGATAAACTAACATGAAACTAATTAGTACTAGTGATGAATTTATTGTGTACATTTCAGTAACAACAAGTGCATACCGTACGATTTCTTATGAAAGAAAGATATACAACATATCGAAATCGATTAATATATTACATAATTACAACATGCACCACACGTATTCAGAGCTGGGAGAGTAGATTCTGCATCGACACACGAGGTCTACACTTGGCTACCAAGGGTTCAAGCTTAGGCATGGTTAGCCCACGACCTTCGGTCATATCAACCATATCTTCACTCACCCTTTCCCAATCAAAACATTGTATAAGCAACCCCAAAGTTAAACCCACGACGCGCAGCGCCAACCCTTCTCCCGGACAGTTCCTCCTTCCAGACCCAAATGGCATTAGTTTAAACCCGTCTCTCGACCCATCTAGCCCTTCAAACCGTTCAGGATTGAACCTTTCGGGCTCACTCCAGAACTTGGGGTCATGGTGTATGGCCCATTGATTCACAAGGAGCATTGTCCCACGCGGGATTTGATAGCCGTTGACCACACAATCTTCTGATGAACATCGAGGCGTTAGAAGGGGCGCTGCAGGGTACAATCGTAGGGTCTCGTTTAAGATACAACGGAGGTATGGTAAATCTGATATGTCTGATTCTTTCATGAGACGCTTGTTGCCCACGCAAATGTCGATCTTATTTTGTGCCTTTTGAAGAACGTGTGGGTTGTTTA